>CP149060.1:9645000-10075000 GCA_038024825.1 Polylopha cassiicola | reverse complement strand
AACTTGCGTAAGATGGCTGGCAGGAGCTGGATGCAAGCAGCCCAAGATCGAGCAAAGTGGCGTGCAATTGGAGAGGCCTATGTCCAGCAGTGGACTGCGATGGGCTGATGATGTGAAGAGAGACTTAAACAATATTTACTAACACTCCACGTACTTGTTGGTTGTTCTTTTTTTAACCTACAAAATCTATACTTCGTTATTAAAGTATTGATAATTACCGTTTTATAATTTTCGAATTTTGAAACCGTCTACTTTTTTTCTTATTTATGATATTATGAAATCTCTCACTTACTCAAACTGTTATTTTTTTATTTGTTTATTTTTTTTTTGAATACCGTGAACGGTAAACTAAAATGTGATCTTCACCGAAAAAACAGTCATATAATTTATATAAAAAAGAATATTTGTCGAAAAGGAAACTTTAAATAGTTCGTATAAAAGTATGTCTATTGTGTTAATATCTGTATCCAGGTCTCCACGACACAGATTAAACCTAGGACCACTGTCAACTATCAAATGTAAACTTTTTTTTAGTAAATAAATGAAGTATTATTATTATGTAGGTTAAAAAGAAGAACGACCCCTACGTGCGTGCGTTTTGTATATGCTTGAGTATGTATGCATGACTGCGTGTGTGTTTGTGTGTGTGTATGAGCGTGCCCCCCCTCCCCCCTCGACGTACCTGCGAGAGGAACTGGTTGTAGACGACGCCCTCGGTGTACGTGAACCGGTTGCGTTCGCTCTCCCACAGCCGGATCTGGTCCACCACGGTCGGCGGCAGCACCGAGCGCGACGAGATGCCGCCGGACTCCGACTGCAGCATCTGCCGTCACCGACAACACAAGAGAATACGATATAGTAGTGTATGTGCTAAGTCACGTGACGAAAGCTTGTATTAATATAAGTTACACAATACAGGTACTGTAGTCCTGTATTATAGTGTCGTGTAGTGTAGTATAGTCAAGGGCGTGCATTCCATATAGGCACAATATCAGAAATGTATGAAGTGCCGACCTTGGCGCCATACTTACCCCACTGCACGCGCCTGAGTCTAGTGTAGTGTCATGTCGTGTATTATAGTCGCGTCGTGTTGTGTAGTTTTGACGGCCTGTTGGTCTAGTGGTCAGATGCCCTGACTACGAAACCGGAGGTTGCGGGTTCGAATCCCGCTAGGGGCAGATGTCAATGTGATGAGCACTGGCATCTGTACCTGAGTCTTGGATGTCTTATATGTATTTATGTATATTTATCCGTTGTCTAGTACCCATAACACAAGCTTTGCTTAAAATGGGACTAGATAATTGGTGTGAATTGTCCAAAGATATTTAGTGTGGTGTAGTGTCGTGTCGTGTAATGTCGTATGGTGTAGTGTCGTGTCATGTGGTGTAGTGTTGAGTCATGTGGTGTAGTGTAGTGTCGTGTCGTATAATGCCGTGTATTATATCGTAGTGTTGTGTATTATTGTGTGTGTGTGTGTGTGTGTGTGTGCGTGTACCTGCGGGTGCGCGTGCTGCTCGAGGTAGTGTATGATCTGGTCGGCGGTGATGCCGCCCCTGAGCGCCTGGCGCACAGACTCGCGCGTCAGCACGCCCACAACCAGGTTCGGGAACCTGAACAACACAATAACAAAACAAATATACCGACTATACATTGTAGACCCTAAGTTCCTAACCTGGGGGTAAAACTTGTATTTCGCGAGGGCAAAAATCAACGCAAAGTTTGTAAGAGGGTTAAGATAGATGTATGGATGTATGATTGTTACACTTTCACGCAAAAACCATTGAATAGATTTTGATGAAACTTTGCAATGATGTAGATCATCAGAATAACATTATCCCTACTAATTTTATAAATGCGAAAGTAACTCTGTCTGTCTGTCTGTTACGCTTTCACGCTAAAACTACTGGACCGATTTAAATGAAATTTGGTACAAAGAAAGTCTGGAGCCTGAGAAAGGACATAGGCTACTTTTTAACCGACTGCAAAAAAAGAGGAGTTCCACGCGGACGAAGTCGCGGGCAGAAGCTAGTAGGCTATAATTTATAACGATAGCATATCGTGCACTGACTAAAAGCTAGTATTATAATAATATATGATAATAATTAATCCACAAGTACTATTACGTCGTTGAATGAAGAATTCTTTATAATTGCTTAAGAATGCTGCTATTCTTGTTACGTTGAAAAAAAAAAAAATCCAAAATTTTGTACGACAGAAACATTGACTTTTTTACTGTCTGTTTCACGTGGAATAAGCCTATATAGTCAGTGCGCAGTAAGAGCAGTGAGCAGTAAGAGCAGTGAGCAGTGATCAGTGAGCAGTAAGAGCAGTGAGCAGTGATCAGTGAGCAGTAAGAGCAGTGAGCAGTGAACAGTGAACAGTGAGCAGTAAGAGCAGTGAACAGTGAACAGTGAGCAGTAAGAGCAGTGAGCAGTAAGAGCAGTGAGCAGTAAGAGCAGTGAGCAGTGACCTGTAGACGAGCTCGGCGAACAGGCCGAGCAGCGCGGCCTGCAGGCTGGTCTGCGTGTACGCGTACACGCGGTAGTTGGTCTCCAGCACCAGGTGCCCGGCGGCTGCTCCCCCCGCTCCCCCCACCGGCCCCCCTGCTCCCCCCGCCCCCGCGGCGGCTGCTCCCGGCATGGCTGCTCCCGCGCACCCGATGTTCAGCGCCAGCCGCGTCGGGTAGAAACGACCCGCTTTGCGCTTAAGTAAAGTTTTTATGAGAAATCTTTAAATATAAATTTGTATTTTTTTCAAAATCAAATTATTTAAAAAATTGAAGTCACGTAAAATATTATTTATCTCTATAAGGCCCAATTGCACGTTCTCAAGAGCCGAATAAATCTGACAGTTATAGTACTGAAGCGAAAATTCGCATGTAAACAATAAAGTACAAAGACCGCATTGAAAGGAGTAGATAAATTCGATGATCTGTCAGTGGTCCTTATGGTGTAAAGGTTCAGCACGCTGCCGCTAGTAAAGGCATAGGCGTGGGTTCGAATCCCACTGAGGGTCTAAAAAAAATTTTTCTACTCTTGTCTTTGTACAAAAATATCATTATAGTTATAGTACTGATGACCGTCAGATTTATTCGTTTAACTCCGTGTTAGTGGCTAACCCGAGAACGTGCGATTGGGCCTAATGCGTTCAACAAAATCTGCTGCTACTTTTATATATTTTTTTTATTTAATTTAAATTCAATAATACCAATTTATTTTTATTGAAGTGAAAACTTATTTAGCGGCGCTGGGCACTTTTTTTTGTATGGGTAAAAACTTTCAAACTCGCGTCAGGTTCACGTGATGCTGATCGAAAAAGCGTAAGATCGAGGGGAAGGGAGAGGAACTAGTATCTCCCACTCTTTCTCCCGTGCCTGAGTGCGCTGCTCCGTTTAGGTGGCACAGGGCGCTTGTGCGAATGTCGTGTGTGTTTATGTACAGCGCGCCACGCGTATCCAAGGATGGTGACAAATTGTCATATTTGTGTACGATAGCGCAATAAATAAACATTGTATTCTACCTCATAAATGATAGTACTTTTGTACTTATAATTAAAGACAACGTTCATATTGAAGTTTTCACTTCTGCCGGCATTCCCGGAGTGCTATTTTTTTTCCTAATTTATAAAGATTGCTGATTATTTGATGCAGTTTAAAATTTTTCCTCACATACCTTCCTCTGATAGACGAGTCCGAACTCCCTCAGGTGCTGCAGGAACACGAGCATGTTGTTGCTCATCCCCTCCGTGCTGTAATCCTATAAAAACATAATTATTTTCAATATATTTGCTTGTAAAAACCGGCAAAGTAGGTACGTGTTGGACAAGCGCATGAAGAAAGTTTTTATCTATACTAATATTATAAAGAGGAAAGGTTTGTTTGTTTGGATTGAATAGGCTCCTAAACGGCTGGACCAATTTGAAGTCATGACTTATCTATACTAATAATATAAAGAGGAAAGATTTGTACCTATTTTTGTATGTCTGTAATGAATAGGCTCAAAAATTACTGGACCGATTTCAATAATTCTTTCACTGTTGGGAAGCTACGTTCACCCTTAATAACATAGGCTATAGAATATTTTGAAAAAAATTAGGGGTCCCTGCGAAGCCGGGGCGAACCGCTAGTATACTATATCGAAGTAGCGTAAATCGCTGCTCGATCTATCTAGTACTTGATTTACGTGACAATGGGATGCTGTGGCGGAATTGCTGACAGGGCCGATGCAGTAAGTATAGATTTACCTTCCCCAGCGTGCTGAAGCTCAGCTGGTAGAGGAACGCGAGGCACTCGGCCGCGCTCAGACTGCGCTTCTCCGCCGTGTGCAGGTAGTGCTGAAGGAACAGCCACACCTGACAAACATAATAACAATCATATAAAATATGCGATATTGCAATGAAACAAGTAGAGGACGGTCGCGGAGCACAGCGAAAGACGGACATTGACATTTTCTATTTGTGCGAGCGTAAGGGCACTTACTACGCGCATGCGACAGAGACAAATGGAAAAAGTGCAACGTCCGTTTTTCGCTGTGCTCGGCGACCGTCCTTTATTAACGTATTCAACTCGCGTATTTTATTTGATGACGTATCAGATTCCTTACAGTTTCCTTAATTTATTTAACTTTAGCGTTAGACGCTTGTCAGCTCAGTCGTGCTACGATTATGGAAACTGTAATGAATCCGAAACGTCAGCAAATTAGGAGGAGCGTATTATTTTAACATTGTCAATGCGTTTTATATTATTTAAACCACAATTAATTACAAGTTTTGAGTTATTATTAAGCGTGTGATCAATTATTATTTTAAATAGCTTCTGCCCGCGACTTCGTCCGCGTGGAACTCCTCCTTTTTTGATGTCGGTTAAAAAGTTGCCTATGTTCTTTCTCGGGCTCCAGACTTTCTTTGTACCAAATTTCATTTAAATCGGTCCAGTAGTTTTAGCGTGAAAGCGTAACAGACAGACAGACAGACAGAGTTACTTTCGCATTTATAATATTAGTTAGGATTTTGTACTATTAAAGACATTGACATTTTATTTATTATTTTTCATATTTGTATGACCTGTTTAGCGGTGCTGAGCAGTAGGAACTGGAAGCCGGCGCGAGTGATCACAGCCGAGCCGTCTTCAGCGTCTCTGGAAAAAAACAAGACATTTTGTATATTTTTACAAAATGTTTATTTCCAGCTTAGCAACTAGCTTTTATCCTCACTATAAGAATGTATCTACTAATGGAAATGTCGCTTGAGCATTTTATATGAGCATACACCTAATTCTCGACACACGCAAGGGAATCAAAACTTACAGGGTACTTCTACTCACTTACGTACCTCGCTACGCCCTTAACATAATGTCGATGTCAATACTCAATTATTAATTTGTATTCTATAAATAATAGTTTTACAAATAGTATTCTTATATACATATATAAGAATACTAAAATGCCCAACAGGGTCTATAAGTACATACTTATAGACCCTGTTGGGCACAACAAATTATTTAGGTACAGCTTCTACAATCATAAAATGATAACCGAATTCTTAAACATTATTAAATTACTTTTTCCGTCCTCCGGCCAGAAAGCGCCTACTTTGTGGCCGCTTCGCTAAATGAAATTTCCGCTTTCTGACTTCGTCGAACAGAAAAATAGTATACTGACCTCGGCCAGTAAAATAAAAAAGCCTCAGATCACATTTTTGTCAACCTCGGCCTCGCCTCGGACGACAATTACACGTGATCTGAGATATTTTTTATTTTACTGGCCTCGGTGCGTAATGTACTAATGTTATTTATGTGTTCGACACTCGCAAGGGTATCACCGCCCACCTGGTCATGAGTCCGGCGTGCAGCAGTATTCTCACTATATAACTAACAATATATCTAAGGTAAATGCTGGCAATGCTGCATGAGCAGTAGGTAGCTGACCCCTAGCCCTATATGAGCATGTACCGTGATGTACCTAGTGATCGACACTCGCAAGGGTATCACCGCCCACCTGGTCATGAGTCCGGCGTGCAGCAGTATTCTCACTATATAACTAACAATATATCTAAGGTAAATGCTGGCAATGCTGCATGAGCAGTAGGTAGCTGACCCCTAGCCCTATATGAGCATGTACCGTGATGTACCTAGTGATCGACACTCGCAAGGGTATCACCGCCCACCTGGTCATGAGTCCGGCGTGCAGCAGTATTCTCACTATATAACTAACAATATATCTAAGGTAAATGCTGGCAATGCTGCATGAGCAGTAGGTAGCTGACCCCTAGCCCTATATGAGCATGTACCGTGATGTACCTAGTGATCGACACTCGCAAGGGTATCACCGCCCACCTGGTCATGAGTCCGGCGTGCAGCAGTATCCGCACGGCGTCGGCGCTGATGCCCTCGGTCTGCGCGCTGCCCACCATGTAGTGCAGCACGCACTCCCAGTATACCTAGTGATCGACACTCGCAAGGGTATCACCGCCCACCTGGTCATGAGGCCGGCGTGCAGCAGTATCCGCACGGCGTCGGCGCTGATGCCCTCGGTCTGCGCGCTGCCCACCATGTAGTGCAGCACGCACTCCCAGTATACCTAGTGATCGACACTCGCAAGGGTATCACCGCCCACCTGGTCATGAGTCCGGCGTGCAGCAGTATCCGCACGGCGTCGGCGCTGATGCCCTCGGTCTGCGCGCTGCCCACCATGTAGTGCAGCACGCACTCCCAGTATACCTAGTGATCGACACTCGCAAGGGTATCACCGCCCACCTGGTCATGAGTCCGGCGTGCAGCAGTATCCGCACGGCGTCGGCGCTGATGCCCTCGGTCTGCGCGCTGCCCACCATGTAGTGCAGCACGCACTCCCAGTATACCTAGTGATCGACACTCGCAAGGGTATCACCGCCCACCTGGTCATGAGTCCGGCGTGCAGCAGTATCCGCACGGCGTCGGCGCTGATGCCCTCGGTCTGCGCGCTGCCCACCATGTAGTGCAGCACGCACTCCCAGTATACCTAGTGATCGACACTCGCAAGGGTATCACCGCCCACCTGGTCATGAGTCCGGCGTGCAGCAGTATCCGCACGGCGTCGGCGCTGATGCCCTCGGTCTGCGCGCTGCCCACCATGTAGTGCAGCACGCACTCCCAGTATACCTAGTGATCGACACTCGCAAGGGTATCACCGCCCACCTGGTCATGAGTCCGGCGTGCAGCAGTATCCGCACGGCGTCGGCGCTGATGCCCTCGGTCTGCGCGCTGCCCACCATGTAGTGCAGCACGCACTCCCAGTATACCTAGTGATCGACACTCGCAAGGGTATCACCGCCCACCTGGTCATGAGGCCGGCGTGCAGCAGTATCCGCACGGCGTCGGCGCTGATGCCCTCGGTCTGCGCGCTGCCCACCATGTAGTGCAGCACGCACTCCCAGTATACCTAGTGATCGACACTCGCAAGGGTATCACCGCCCACCTGGTCATGAGTCCGGCGTGCAGCAGTATCCGCACGGCGTCGGCGCTGATGCCCTCGGTCTGCGCGCTGCCCACCATGTAGTGCAGCACGCACTCCCAGTATACCTAGTGATCGACACTCGCAAGGGTATCACCGCCCACCTGGTCATGAGTCCGGCGTGCAGCAGTATCCGCACGGCGTCGGCGCTGATGCCCTCGGTCTGCGCGCTGCCCACCATGTAGTGCAGCACGCACTCCCAGTATACCTAGTGATCGACACTCGCAAGGGTATCACCGCCCACCTGGTCATGAGGCCGGCGTGCAGCAGTATCCGCACGGCGTCGGCGCTGATGCCCTCGGTCTGCGCGCTGCCCACCATGTAGTGCAGCACGCACTCCCAGTATACCTAGTGATCGACACTCGCAAGGGTATCACCGCCCACCTGGTCATGAGTCCGGCGTGCAGCAGTATCCGCACGGCGTCGGCGCTGATGCCCTCGGTCTGCGCGCTGCCCACCATGTAGTGCAGCACGCACTCCCAGTATACCTAGTGATCGACACTCGCAAGGGTATCACCGCCCACCTGGTCATGAGTCCGGCGTGCAGCAGTATCCGCACGGCGTCGGCGCTGATGCCCTCGGTCTGCGCGCTGCCCACCATGTAGTGCAGCACGCACTCCCAGTATACCTAGTGATCGACACTCGCAAGGGTATCACCGCCCACCTGGTCATGAGGCCGGCGTGCAGCAGTATCCGCACGGCGTCGGCGCTGATGCCCTCGGTCTGCGCGCTGCCCACCATGTAGTGCAGCACGCACTCCCAGTATACCTAGTGATCGACACTCGCAAGGGTATCACCGCCCACCTGGTCATGAGTCCGGCGTGCAGCAGTATCCGCACGGCGTCGGCGCTGATGCCCTCGGTCTGCGCGCTGCCCACCATGTAGTGCAGCACGCACTCCCAGTATACCTAGTGATCGACACTCGCAAGGGTATCACCGCCCACCTGGTCATGAGTCCGGCGTGCAGCAGTATCCGCACGGCGTCGGCGCTGATGCCCTCGGTCTGCGCGCTGCCCACCATGTAGTGCAGCACGCACTCCCAGTATACCTAGTGATCGACACTCGCAAGGGTATCACCGCCCACCTGGTCATGAGTCCGGCGTGCAGCAGTATCCGCACGGCGTCGGCGCTGATGCCCTCGGTCTGCGCGCTGCCCACCATGTAGTGCAGCACGCACTCCCAGTATACCTAGTGATCGACACTCGCAAGGGTATCACCGCCCACCTGGTCATGAGTCCGGCGTGCAGCAGTATCCGCACGGCGTCGGCGCTGATGCCCTCGGTCTGCGCGCTGCCCACCATGTAGTGCAGCACGCACTCCCAGTATACCTAGTGATCGACACTCGCAAGGGTATCACCGCCCACCTGGTCATGAGTCCGGCGTGCAGCAGTATCCGCACGGCGTCGGCGCTGATGCCCTCGGTCTGCGCGCTGCCCACCATGTAGTGCAGCACGCACTCCCAGTATACCTAGTGATCGACACTCGCAAGGGTATCACCGCCCACCTGGTCATGAGTCCGGCGTGCAGCAGTATCCGCACGGCGTCGGCGCTGATGCCCTCGGTCTGCGCGCTGCCCACCATGTAGTGCAGCACGCACTCCCAGTATACCTAGTGATCGACACTCGCAAGGGTATCACCGCCCACCTGGTCATGAGTCCGGCGTGCAGCAGTATCCGCACGGCGTCGGCGCTGATGCCCTCGGTCTGCGCGCTGCCCACCATGTAGTGCAGCACGCACTCCCAGTATACCTAGTGATCGACACTCGCAAGGGTATCACCGCCCACCTGGTCATGAGTCCGGCGTGCAGCAGTATCCGCACGGCGTCGGCGCTGATGCCCTCGGTCTGCGCGCTGCCCACCATGTAGTGCAGCACGCACTCCCAGTATACCTAGTGATCGACACTCGCAAGGGTATCACCGCCCACCTGGTCATGAGTCCGGCGTGCAGCAGTATCCGCACGGCGTCGGCGCTGATGCCCTCGGTCTGCGCGCTGCCCACCATGTAGTGCAGCACGCACTCCCAGTATACCTAGTGATCGACACTCGCAAGGGTATCACCGCCCACCTGGTCATGAGTCCGGCGTGCAGCAGTATCCGCACGGCGTCGGCGCTGATGCCCTCGGTCTGCGCGCTGCCCACCATGTAGTGCAGCACGCACTCCCAGTATACCTAGTGATCGACACTCGCAAGGGTATCACCGCCCACCTGGTCATGAGTCCGGCGTGCAGCAGTATCCGCACGGCGTCGGCGCTGATGCCCTCGGTCTGCGCGCTGCCCACCATGTAGTGCAGCACGCACTCCCAGTATACCTAGTGATCGACACTCGCAAGGGTATCACCGCCCACCTGGTCATGAGTCCGGCGTGCAGCAGTATCCGCACGGCGTCGGCGCTGATGCCCTCGGTCTGCGCGCTGCCCACCATGTAGTGCAGCACGCACTCCCAGTATACCTAGTGATCGACACTCGCAAGGGTATCACCGCCCACCTGGTCATGAGTCCGGCGTGCAGCAGTATCCGCACGGCGTCGGCGCTGATGCCCTCGGTCTGCGCGCTGCCCACCATGTAGTGCAGCACGCACTCCCAGTATACCTAGTGATCGACACTCGCAAGGGTATCACCGCCCACCTGGTCATGAGTCCGGCGTGCAGCAGTATCCGCACGGCGTCGGCGCTGATGCCCTCGGTCTGCGCGCTGCCCACCATGTAGTGCAGCACGCACTCCCAGTATACCTAGTGATCGACACTCGCAAGGGTATCACCGCCCACCTGGTCATGAGTCCGGCGTGCAGCAGTATCCGCACGGCGTCGGCGCTGATGCCCTCGGTCTGCGCGCTGCCCACCATGTAGTGCAGCACGCACTCCCAGTATACCTAGTGATCGACACTCGCAAGGGTATCACCGCCCACCTGGTCATGAGTCCGGCGTGCAGCAGTATCCGCACGGCGTCGGCGCTGATGCCCTCGGTCTGCGCGCTGCCCACCATGTAGTGCAGCACGCACTCCCAGTATACCTAGTGATCGACACTCGCAAGGGTATCACCGCCCACCTGGTCATGAGTCCGGCGTGCAGCAGTATCCGCACGGCGTCGGCGCTGATGCCCTCGGTCTGCGCGCTGCCCACCATGTAGTGCAGCACGCACTCCCAGTATACCTAGTGATCGACACTCGCAAGGGTATCACCGCCCACCTGGTCATGAGTCCGGCGTGCAGCAGTATCCGCACGGCGTCGGCGCTGATGCCCTCGGTCTGCGCGCTGCCCACCATGTAGTGCAGCACGCACTCCCAGTATACCTAGTGATCGACACTCGCAAGGGTATCACCGCCCACCTGGTCATGAGTCCGGCGTGCAGCAGTATCCGCACGGCGTCGGCGCTGATGCCCTCGGTCTGCGCGCTGCCCACCATGTAGTGCAGCACGCACTCCCAGTATACCTAGTGATCGACACTCGCAAGGGTATCACCGCCCACCTGGTCATGAGTCCGGCGTGCAGCAGTATCCGCACGGCGTCGGCGCTGATGCCCTCGGTCTGCGCGCTGCCCACCATGTAGTGCAGCACGCACTCCCAGTATACCTAGTGATCGACACTCGCAAGGGTATCACCGCCCACCTGGTCATGAGTCCGGCGTGCAGCAGTATCCGCACGGCGTCGGCGCTGATGCCCTCGGTCTGCGCGCTGCCCACCATGTAGTGCAGCACGCACTCCCAGTATACCTAGTGATCGACACTCGCAAGGGTATCACCGCCCACCTGGTCATGAGTCCGGCGTGCAGCAGTATCCGCACGGCGTCGGCGCTGATGCCCTCGGTCTGCGCGCTGCCCACCATGTAGTGCAGCACGCACTCCCAGTATACCTAGTGATCGACACTCGCAAGGGTATCACCGCCCACCTGGTCATGAGTCCGGCGTGCAGCAGTATCCGCACGGCGTCGGCGCTGATGCCCTCGGTCTGCGCGCTGCCCACCATGTAGTGCAGCACGCACTCCCAGCGCTCGAGCGCGTACGCGTCCAGGAAGCCCACGTCGCGCGCCTTGCCGTCCGGCTCCAGCGACAGCGAGAGCGACCACGGACGACCGCTGGAGGACAACATTCTATTATATTATAATATGTATTACTCTTTTTGCGCCTACACATGCTCTCTGTTTGCTTTAAAGGTTGTCTGGTAGAGAATGCCGTATGGCATTAAGTCCGCCTTTTGTACATTTGTTTTATTGTGCAATAAAGAATAAATAAATAAATAAATAAACATTCAACAACCCGCTAGAGTGATAGACAACATTCATAATAATATGATAATCTCTGATGCCTTCTTTTTTATTTTATTCAGTCGTGCTACGATTATGGAAGCTGTAAAGAATCCGAAACGTCAGCAAATAATCTATCTAATATCTATCTATATAAATAAAAATGAATTGATGTTCGTTAGTCTGACTAAAACTCGAGAACGGCTGAACCGATTTGGAAGATTTTAATTTTAAAATGTTTGCCGAACTCCAGGGAAGGTTTAAAAGGTGAGAAAACTTAAAAAAAAAATGAAAAAAAAACTGTGTACGCGGTACGAAGTTCGCTGGGTCAGCTAGTATAAAATAAAAATACTCGAGTTGAATCGTTAATAGCTGTTTCCAAACTAAAAGTAGGTCAAATTCTATAATATTCACAACTAACAAAGGCATATTTTTTTTAACTCGAAAATAATATTTTGGAATTGAATGAAATATTTAATTCCAACTGCTTATGTCATAACGTTTAAAATTACCACATATTTATACAATTTTGAACCTAAACAACATTTGTTACGATTACAAATGAAAGAACATACCCCCCGAGTAGCGCCACTTTGAGGTTTTTCTTAAAGGACTGCCCCAGCATCCACCCGGGAAGTCCGCCCGGAATCGGGGCCTCCTGCCACACGGACAGCTCCGAGAGGGCCTCCGCGGCTTTTGCTTGCTCCCTGCACATCATACGTAACTTTAAAAAAACACAAATTGGAAACAAATATCTTCTTGCGTGAGCCGAGAGATGTTACTCATTATACTTTCAAAATTGATTTTATAATAATAATATACACAATGGGCCTTATCTATAATATTTAACAGATTTCTTAGGTTTGACCATTGAAAGGAAAAAGATTATCTAATTTTTTTTTAGGTTTACATATGGACTTTTAGATAGGTAGACATTTTTTTATTTATTTTTTGCACAAAACTTAATAGTTGTATGTGTATAAAAGGTGAACTTTAAACTATTAATATAGTAGTTTACATTACACTATCATCAGAAAGAAGTAGGCATAGACATTACTTGATGTATAATGAAAATATTAGTTAACTATCCGAAACTTAAGCAATGTCTAGATCTACTTGTTATCAAGTAGAAGAAAAAACACTATAAATGGGTTTTATAAGATGATTTAGCCCAGTTAACTATACTTTGCATGTGCTTGGGAGACCCATGAAGCCACCACAGCCTGCGGGACAGGCTGCTCTATAAGCAGCAGCCGCATCACAAAGTGCCGAGCTAGCTCCGGCAGTTCTCTGCAAGGAAAAAATCATAATAATTAAAATAAATTGCTTTACCAGCATGGCAGTAGGGTATATGTCTATTTAGTGCTGAATAAGTGAGATTCTACTGTATTAATTTGATATTAGGCTTAGATAAAAAACTATTCTGTAAAAGTACCATAACAGTCTATGTGGATTGGTTATGAAATCATTAAGTATTAGGATGGAAAGAAATAATATTAATGACTACAGTGAATCAATGTGATCTGTAGGTCAGAACATTATTTAATGGCTAATCTTATGGCTATGTATACTAACCTACAGCCCTAAATCATCTATTTACAATTTTATTGAATTAATTAAGTGCAGTTTCTTTAACATAAGTAACATAGAATAATACTAACCAAATAAACAATTCATAAGATAGAAAACTTACCTAAATACAGCCAAACATATCGTAGGGTAATTGTATAAGGTTTCTAAGAACTGTGGCGAACGACTTTTGAGATATTCGTGCAAATCTTTGCATTGTAAAGTAGGCGATGGATTGAGATTCAACGAACTCTTCGATTTCGACGACTCCGACATTTTGTATTTATGTCACAGTGTGTGGAAATACTGTTCAAATGTATTTTAACACAACACATGAACTAAAATCTTGTTTATGCACAACAATACCAAAATATTATTAGCCGGAGAAGTTATATCGTGTAATCGTGTTCAGTGTTGCCAACTCCTAGAAATTCAAGTCGCTAAACTCAAAGTCAAAAGTCGCCAGAAAGTCGCTAAAACTAAAATATAACCATAAAAAGTTCGGGGGACCCCCCCCCCCATAATAATATACAAATGGAACTTCAATTAAATAAAGTTTGATTTGGTGCGCTATCGCGTTTGTCGTGTTCCATATTATGTATCTCTTGGCATTGAATAATTCTGTGTCAATTTGACAAAAAATGTATCTATTATTGGCTCTAGAACTGTTTTAATTTGTACTCCAAAAGTCGCCAGATAAGTCGCTAAACTATTTTTGTCGTCAAAACTTTTTTTTGGTCGCTAAGTCTTAAGTAAAAGTCGCTAGTTCTAGCGACAAAATCGCTAAATTGGCAACACTGCGTGTTGCAAACACTTGACACTTGACAGTTTGACAGTGTGTTACAGATAAGATATGACAGTTCGTAAGTTGTATAATATGTTAGAAATGCGTTCAAAGTTTACCCTCAGATATATTTTACGAAACACGTCTAAAAATTAAACCATTATTCCAGTAAATCTTTTTCATTTTAAGAGTTTACATCAGAAATAATATATTTGTTACAGTCATCTATTACTAAAAAAAATATATGTAAAGTTTTTGATTGTTTCTTTGACGTTTCTATTTTCAGTGCTGTCTAAGCTACATTCTTTACTGGCTCAAACTTTTTTTGTGCAATTACAACGTTTATTGGCGTAGCAGACTAGGTACTTAATTAGTACTAGATTGCACTATATGGCCTAGTGCCACAAAAACAATATCTACTTTTGTTTACTTTGTTGACTTGATTATTTTTGGGTACCAAGATTTTTGCCAATCTTCTATTTAAAAAAAGAACTTTATGTTTTAGGTTCTTGCATAAAATAATGTAAAGGTACTTAATTAATTAGCACATTCCATTTCATAAATAAAATTACTTATTTAAGTAGGTACTAAGTTTTCTTTTATGTTGATGCGATGTCGGAAGTACTTACATTCAATACTGCGTCTGTGTTGGAATGTTGTATTCATGTTTGCTTGAACTTGAATGTAGTGCACACATGTAACAAAAAGACACACACAACAGTCATAAGTGTAGACTCTATTATAGTTCAACTATTTGTAAGGACTTTAGGGATCCGTAGGGCGACTGGGAACAGAAATTATGCACTCACTTAACGTGACTTAACTTACTTTTGATAAAGGGACCTTGTAGGTGTTCCTATTTCTTACGTATCCTCATTTAACTTCGTATAACTACCGAGTTGTACGTAACTAGTAAGGTAGGTACCTATTTATCAGTTAGATATTATTATTATGTTTAAGTAGGTAGATATTGGATCTCATTGCCTTTTTGAGGCAATTAGGCGCCTATTTTATTATCAAACACTTAATAAAATAGGTTTGTAAGAATGTAAGCAAACAACAATAAAATCCAAACTTGAATCAATCAAGATTCCAAGATCTTTGTTCTATTAGGTACTTACTACCTACCTACCCAACTATTTACCGTTTCTTAACAAGAGATACCTATGTAATGTGTATTGAATAGATGTTCGAATAACATTTGCCCATAAGTATAAACGATTTAATGTTTGCGATAGACGTAAGAAATGAAGTGGGTAGATGTTAAAGTTATTAGGAATTTTCCGAGTCGATTTCATAACTTTGCTAACGTGACGCAAAATGTTTCAAGCACTCAGGTGTTTCATAAAATATCGAAATTAAACAAACTGACTCGCAAGATAACTTAAGAGGTATTTTGAAAGCGGTAAAGTTCCTTATTACTCAAGTCGCAAGAGATGCAGACAGAGCTAGCTGAATGTCTCAGATAAAGAAGCTAAATACTTGTTCATAATCCCATACGAGAGAAAAAAAAGGTTTACGCACACTAGCTCGTGAGTGACGCATACGAGTGTATTTCCCCGTGCACGGACACGGCGCGCACACAGCCGCGCGCGAGTTCACCGCCATTCATTCTCGTCGGCAGATGGCGGATGCAGTAGACGCCCTCCGCTCGGCCCGTCAGTCGCGCATAGACAACCGACCGAGCACAGTGTTTCTCACGCACCACCATTTCGAGTGTACGTTTCGAACGGGACATTGTGTGTATGTGCACCGTGAATAATCGACCAGCACGAACTCATCGAGTGTCGAGCCGAATTCAGTGTTTCCCTCGCGATATGCCCGCTCGGGATCGATGAGATATCTCGGGCGCCCGTAGAAACCGCGCCTCCGTCATGAGCGAGTGATCGTCGAGCGAGCGACGTAAAAAAAGTTAACACAGGAAACATGTCTCGGCGGACCGCCGACGCGGATGCGAGCGAAGGGTTCGAAATTCGAAAGCGGTCATGTCATCGCCTCTCGGATTTCGTATAAGTCACCGTCCAATGTCAAAATCGTGCACGTACCGCGAGCGCCGACACGGGAGCGGCGTACCCTCCGGAGCGTGCGGAAAATGCAATCGTTGGTAGTTTGGTGGGCGGCGGTGTCGGCGGCCTTGGCGCTGGCGGGCGCGTGCTCGAGCTCGATCTCGAAGCGGCCGGCGCGGCCCGCGCGGCCCGCCGGCGCCGCGGCCGGAGCGCCCGGAGCGCCCGGAGCGCCCGCGCCGGGGCAGGCCGCGGCCGGCCCGCGGCCTCCGCCGCCGCAGCCGCGGCTCAACGTCACCTTCCCGACGTTCAAGTGCGCGCCCGACTACTCCGAGTACTACTGCCTCAACGGCGGCGTCTGCTTCACCGTGGTGATCTCCGACAGCCCCATCTACAACTGCGAGTGTCGCAGCGGCTTCGTCGGGCAGCGCTGCGAGTTCAAGGACCTGGACGACTCGTACGTGCTGACGAGTCGGCAGCTGATGATGGAGACGGCGTCGATCGCGGGCGGCGCGACGGTGGCCGTGTTCCTCGCCATTCTAGTCTGCTTCGGCGCGTGGGTGCGGCTGCGGCGGCGCGCGCCGGACGGCCGCAAGGGCGCCGCGAGCGCGGGCGCGGGTGCCGCGGGGGCTCCGCGCGTGCAGCTGGTGGCGCTGGCGGCGCCCGGCCGGCCGCACGCCGCCCTCGCGCGCGCGCTGCCGCCCGACCCGTGACCGGCCTCCTCTGGGACTCCTCTGTGTCTGTACATATAGTTACGTGTTAAGTTATGTGGAGCGAACGAAAGATATGAGAAAATTTATGTGATAATTATTTTACGAAGCTTATAATTTATTCGGAAGGAATTTCTTTTGTATATACCGGATCTGTCGATCGTCGCGGAGTGTTTCGGCGTTCCCGAGTGTTCTCGTGAGTCGTCCCGTCGGCGGGAGCGCCGGCGGAGCTGTTACGTGTTATGTTGTTATGGCGGGGGCTCCGGAGCCCCGGCTCGTCGCGAGGCGGGGCGCCGGCGCCGCTCGGGGTCTGCGCCCCGCGCTCGTCGCCTCTTAGATAATTGCGGATCGATGTTAATTGTATTTATTAGTACTCCGTTGTATCTGAATAGAATTGTGATGAATTTGGAAGTGCGAGGCGAGCGAGCGCCCGGGGTCCGGGCCTCGTGCACATTCCATCTCGCGGATAGTGTATGTTACTGGTGTCAGTATTATTTTGTAATGAGTGTTAAGCCGGCAGCTTTACTTTATTTTATAATTTATACCTGTTATCCCGCTGGGATAGTGCTGTATTATATTTGTTTAAAGGCTGAGATGTGCCCCGGATGGAAGGCTTTTTGTAAATATAGCCCGTGTAGGTATTTATTAGATATTTATGATCGTTTATTTATTGACCGCTTTATTTAGTTATCTCTGAGATCAGCCACATGTAAGTCGCCTAACGCCATGTTGATGGTTGCATTTTCATTCACCTGCTATGCATGGCCTCGCAAATCACTTATTCCCTATTGTAATCTCATTATGAATCCCTGTTGTCTCCTATTTTGTGATTTATGTTAACATTGGATGGTGTATAAAATGTACCTCTGCGGTCCACTCTGCCACGCTACTGTTCCTAACTAGTGCTGCTCTCTGTCTATACAATCATCTTATACTGAACTGTTTCTGTTTGTAAATCTCTTAACTGTACAAGTTTCTGTAAACAGCGTTGTAAAAGTTGAATATGTACGAGTATGGAAGCTTGTCTGTTTATTTTTAACTCTGTTTAATCCTTGCTCAGTGGCTAGAGAAGTTGGACTGTAGGAGGGACACAAAAAAATAGCAAATTTGTTAATAGGTTAGCAGGCCCGGGCCGCGCTGGCGAGGTTATAGGTACCTTAGACCTGGTATCTTTGATGTGTTGAAGCCGCCAGCGCGGCCCGAGCCGGCGCCTCCGCTGTTTCGACAAGCGGTATTCATATGAGATTGTTTATATATTATGAACATTCCAAAGTATTTGTAAAATATAAAATACATCGCTAATAATTTTGAAGTATCTGTTAAGACGCTACATTGTTAATTATACAGTTTTCTATTGATCATTTGTTAAAAGAAAATTATACGAAACAATCCTTTACGATGGCTTTTATTGTTATTTAACATTGGATTAAAGGCTATGACATAAGCCAATTTCAATTCCTAACTACCAGAAAACTTTTTAAACGATAGATATCTACTCCCGAAGTCTTTTTACATGTCCTTTTTTAGGATTAATGATCTTTAAAATCGGATCAATCTGATAATAGGTACCTAGTTCTTTTATGTAGTAAGTACCTCACTAATATTAGTGTTACCATGAAAATGTTTAAGAGAAATGAAAAAACTTTTTTTCTTGTAATAGTTTATTGATATTCTGAATAATTCTGATAATTATAATACAGGTAGGTAGGTGCGCAATACAGTTTCTCAACCTCGTATCACTTTAGTTTGGAAGACTTAAAAGAAACGTTTCTAACAAAAATAAGCTAATTATTATATTCTTGACCCAGTTTTGGATAAAGAATAAACAGTAGGCATCGCGATACAGTTTTTTCTATCGAAATGCATCAAGTTAATAATATCCGAATCATTTACTTGAAATACTTATTAATAATTGGGTAACAATCGAAAAGAGTGAGGTTACACGAACTGTAGATAGATACGTCATTCATCCACGTAACGCCAATATTTTTTCACTACATTGTGCAATACGCACCAATACGCCAGTTATTCATTTAAACAATTTAATCGAAGCTGTTTTATAAAATAACCTACTTCAAGCGTGTTTGAGCGCATGAAATTAATATGTCAATTTTGATACCTACTAATACTTTTTTAAATATTTCCGACCTGGATTGCAGTCCTTTAAGCCACTCTAATAATTATTCGAAATCATAATTCGTTTGTCTCATGCCATATCACAGATTAGAAACTACGTGATTCCGAACTCGTCCATTGAGTGAGGGAGCATATTTTATGAATAGCAACCGGTCCGCCCGAGCAAGCGTTGGGTTCATTGAATGGGTCGTTGTTGACATTCCCCGAAAACCTGCCGTAGCCCAGAATAGCTCCCGAACCACCGATGGGCAGTAACAAAAATATATCCCGTTTTAGATTAACGCTTTTAGGTTAAAACTAAATATTCGGACTAACGGTCTCATAAGTTTTGATTCATAATTGTTATTCATTCGAGTTAGTTGTAAAATGAGTTTTTAATTCTAAGAGTTTTGAGTGGCATAAATGGATGGATCAAGGTTCATTTTTATTTTTTTACTAACTACCTGTTTATTAACTTTTAATATGTACCTAGTGTTTATCTAGACAGGTTGTCTGAGTCACATTAATAATACCTACACATGTCTAACCGCATTCGTCAATAAAATAATATTATTAAACAATTTAAACATCAACAAAAATGACAATGCCGATTTAGACGACTGAAGCGAGAGGTCAATTAAGTTTGAGCACTATCAATTGAATAATTAAATCACCCAGCCGTGATGTCAACTCTCGACAATTTTCATTAGCCATTAAGAAGATATGTAGACCAGGTACTTATTGAATTTATACAACATACCCTCATAGTGACTATTTTAAGAATAATCAACCGACGAAAAAATCGGGGGAGGTTCTCAATTCGAAGCGTAAATATATATATTTTTTTTAATGTATGATCACGCATAATCTAATAAATGTAGCGATTTGAATAAATCTTAAATAATTGTAGGTAGGATTGAAAAAGCCAAGTCTATTCTCAAACTAGGCAGAGCTGGTAGTTACCTTTATAGGTACCTACCTACTAAATTAAACAACGGATAAAACTATATAACTACAAACATGAATAAGTACCTACATACTGTTGTAATAATCAAGACTCACGTACGAGTACCTACTTATCTACAATTACCTACTCATTCTCACAGCAAATACATTTCGTAGCTGGATACAAACCCTTTTTTCTCTAGTGGGAAATCTTCGACAGATTCCTTACGTTATGGAGATGCCAGGATATGTAGGATTCTACCTACTCAATAAATCCCCCTGGCGGTCTTTGTTAGCAGGATCTTGGAATCATGAGACAACCAGAACTATCCACGGATGCTTATAGCTTCGTAGTCAGAATTAGGTACTTTGTGGTCGGTCTAAGTCATCAACAAATAATCATCACGCCTATTTTCACTGATTCTAGACGACTCATTAATGAGCAAGTGTCATGATGCATTTATAATCATTTTGATTCATCAAAATGATTTGTCAAGAATGTTAAAATGTTATAAGTATTTACCTAAGTGTTTGTTTCATTTCAATGTGTAAGGAATATAAATAAAAATAAATAAATAAATATCTTTGGACAGTTCACATCAATTATCTAGTCCCATTTTAAGCAAAGCTTGTGTTATGGGTACTAGACAACGGATAAATATACATAAATACATATAAGACATCCAAGACTCAGGTACAGATGCCATGGGTATCGACGATAGTAGAAATTATTAAAATATAGGTACCTACTAGAAATACACACATAAATATGTAGGATAGGTAGTGCATATTATTATAATCTCACAGTTAAGTGGAACCCTTAAAAAATAGGCAAGTGCTAATCGACAATAAACGAACGAAAACTGATCACGTGACGTTGTTCATATGTGTCAAGTCCATAAAATTTGGCATTACTTTCGTTCAGTTTCTACTTATTATCAATTGGCACGTGTAGGGTCCTTGCCAGATAGTTCAACTCTCATTGTAAGTGTCCAGAATTCACAGAACTCTAGAGCAACCGGCACCTGTCGTCAACCTGAACTGCTGGCAAGAACACAACTGGGTCATCGGGTGACATAAAAACAACAGGAAATTCTAGCTAATCGCGATTCGTAATCGATTCATTCGATTACGAAATAGAACACTTTGTCAATTCGCCGATTTTGGTGATTCCGGTTCTATTTTAAGAATCGTTTGTGAATAATTTGAGTTGGCTCGCTCTTAGATTTGTCTTATCTGTGGTGTTTTGTTAACGGATTTTTAATAGGATCTGTCACAATTCAGGTTGTCCTTTATTGTTATCTGTCGATTTTAAATATTAAACACTGTTTGAGGTATTTAATATTATTATGTCACTTTTGGTGGATGACTATTACCTGTCCTTGGTCTCTCGGTTTTAAATAATTACTTACCCAATTGAGTAGATACTTTAGTCCTATGGAATATAAGTAGCTTAAAATACTGTGTTGTATGCAAAGGAAACTGGATAAAGTAAGTAGGGTAGTAGCTCCTATTAATTCACCCACCATTTTCAAAGAATTTCTATTTTCTTCAATCTAATGTTAATGAGAGATTTAACCCAATTTCCAAATCCCCTTAAAATCCGTCTGACGGGTATTTGACTGTGCTAATTACGATTTAATTACGGCCATAGTTTTTAGTATTTTACCTACTTACAAGCTAACAAGAAAGAAATTTAGGCAGGGCCGGATCTTGAATTTGTGGGGCCCTGTGCTACTGCTTAGGGGCCTACCTAATTACTCTCAACTTATTGCAATCTTGTCAGTATCCCTACTAATATTATAAATGCGAAAGTAACTCTGTCTGTCTGTCTGTCTGTTACGCTTTCACGCTAAAACGACTGGGCCGATTTAAACGAAATTTGGTACAAAGAGAGTCTGGAGCCTGAGAAAGGACATAGGCTACTTTTTAACCGACTGCAAAAAAGGAGGAGTTCCACGCGGACGAAGTCGCGGGCAGAAGCTAGTGTTTAATATAGGAAGAAAATACTGAGATCGCAGTGTTGCCAATTTTACGTTACGATTCGATTTTTTTTTAATTCTAGATATTTTATTACTTATATTTTTTTTTCAGATTAGGTTGGAGGCCCTCTGTGGCTACGGGGTCCTGGGCTGAAGCCTAAATAGCCTTTAGGACACTTTAGGTAGATCCGACCCTGATATTAGGTACTATGCCCTGGTACTAAAATGAATCATCATTTTCAACCAAATGAAGTTCTTTACTGGACATAATAATATCTAGGTTAGGTTTTTCCCGCGGTTCTCCCTGCAGCTACATAATTAATTAGTGGTTATTTGTACCTACACCTAGCAATTCAAATGTCATTACTGGAGTAAACCATTGAAATCACCAGTGCATATTGACAATACTGATTTCTACTGTATTTACTTACGCAAAAACACAAGCATAATTATTGGAAAGCAATAATAAGCTTTTTAAATAACACCTTTACAGCGAAAGTCTAGATGGACTGTGAATGAACATGGCGCAAGACAATTGCCTCTGACTAGTATTTCCAGTTTTCAAGACCTGCATGTTCTTGAATTATCCACATCACTGGGGATCTTTGGTCTGGTGTTTGGCCACCAGTTTACTGAGAGCTGCCGCGTTTCTCTTTTGTGGTAAGAATTGAGGGAATTGAGGGGGTGTTACGGGGATTCTGAAGGGTCTTTAACCTGGTGGGAGTCTGAGACAGCTCGACCCACGTCGACTACCATAATTGCCCTCGGCGAGGCCCATTTTGACCAATTAATGTGGCTACAACCCACTGCCCACTTGTCATCCGCGAATATGACGTACAAGGCGATGCATGGATAGTTTGATATAACAGGTAACTGGAGACGCTATTGTTGTAATGTTCATAAATTAAGTAAATTATGAAGGTGATTTTTATCTGATTCTGTATTACCTCTTCATGCTTGAGTCTTTAATTTAGGTTAAATTTGGTAGGTAGGTACCTATTGAGATACCTATCCTAACTAATATTATAAATGCGAAAGTAACTCTGTCTGTCTGTCTGTCTGTATGTTACGCTTTCACGCGAAAACTACTGGACCGATTTAAATGAAATTTGGTACAAAGAAAGTCTGGAGCCCGAGAAAGAACATAGGCTACTTTAAAAAAGGAGGAGTTCCACGCGGACGAAGTCGTGGGCAGAAGCTAGTTTATAATAATTGCATAACTACATGACAGTTGACAGATATTTATAGATTAGATTAGACTCGATAGATGATCATGTGTTTGATATAGCAAGACTAGCTTTTGCCCGCGACATCGTCTGTGCTCAATAAGCACCCCAGTTTTACCCCAGATAGTCGTCTATCGTCAGCTAGTACCTATATAAATACGCGAGTTAAAACATAAGGAATAATTATTATAGTTGAAGAAATGAATTTCGGGATAAAAATTCTTATATACAAACTTACTTCTAGACTGTGTTTCTCCATCTAAATCTTTAAGCGAACAGACAGACATATTTTCGCATTTATTGTAAGTTAAGGTAAAATCAATGTAAGTTAAAAGTAAAGCGAAATACTAATTCTTATATCGCACACCTAGATCTAAAGGGAACTAACTCCAAAAAGTTATTTTTTTGGAGAGGCGAAAAACTGATGAACTGATTAATGTGTTCATGTGCACACAGGAGTTACCTATCGGTATAGTTTTATGCTTTTTATGATGAAGCTAAAATAGTAAGCTTAAATCTGATTTATTGGTAGGCAGGTTTTGCTGTAAGGATTTCGATGTGCATAACTCAAATATTCAGGTTTTTGAGTAAACCCACTTTAGATACGTGTACTATATAGCTATATATATATATTACTAGCGGTTCGCCCCGGCTTCGCACGGATCCCTAATTTTTTTCAAAATATTGTTTAAGTAGCCTATGTTACTCAGGGTGAACGTAGCTGCGTACCTTTCCAACAGTGAAATAATTATTAAAATCGGTCCAGTAGTTTTTGAGCCTATTCATTACAAACATAGGTAAGTACAAATCTTTCCTCTTTATAATATTAGTATAGATTATGAGCAACTGAGTACATAGTATGATATAGCTATGAGGAACTGGGTAGGTATATCGCACCCCTAGATCTAAAGGGAGCTAACTCAAAAAAAGTAACTTTTTCGGGAGAGGCGAAATTGTTGTAAGGAATCGGATCCTTTTTTTTAGCGTGTGTTCAATTTAAATCTTCAGATTTTTGAGTTAGCTCCGTTTAGATCTAGGTGTGCGATATATTCGACCATATTAGTAAATCCAAAGTGACCTGGATTCGTAAAATGTAACAGTTACAAGTTATTCTTTTAGTCGTGGGATCGCTATTGCGTGTTATTTCATTTAATACTTACTTTCACATCACTCTAATATTATATTTTATCACACGATACGAATATCTTAATCGAATTAAATATTTTCGTTTTCTTTTTAAATAATTATGCGATTGTTGCGCCAGTCGATTATGTGTCTTTTGACGTTTGTATTAGAGTTAGAAATATTATATAATTAAAGTAATTATTATATATATTTTAGCGGCAGGCGAACTTAGTACCGCGTTTTTTGAGATTTTTTATTAAAAAATAGGGATTGATGGTAGAATAGTGATAATTTAAGGTTGTACTTATAATGTATTTATTTTTCAATGCCGAATCATAAAAAAATAAAAACAAAAACTGTAGGGTGGACCAATCTTACCATTTAGGGGTAGGTACAATCTTACCATTTAGGAAATTGTAAAAAAACTTAAGAGGATTGTGAACCTGTTAATTTTCATACAAAAGGCGATAACGTTTTACACCCAGTAAATATAGTTAGATTTTTATAATTTTTGGATATGTTGTAGATATAATGAGAAACTACGTCTGTACGTTTTGATTTTTAAGAAATATTGCTTACGCTAAAATTTATTAGCATCTAAAAATCTATATATAGATCTAAAAATCTATATTTAGATCTAGCGTAAGCAATATTTCTTAAAAATCAAAACGTACAGACGTAGTTTCTCATTATATCTACAACATATCCAAAAATTATAAAAATCTAACTATATTTACTGGGTGTAAAACGTTATCGCCTTTTGTATGAAAATTAACAGGTTCACAATCCTCTTAAGCGTTAGACTATCGTCAGCTCAGCCGTGCTACAAATATGGACTGTTTATGAAAAGTCAGAAAATAACATAAATTATGCGAGTTAAATAAGTTGTAAATAGATAGTTGTTTCATTGTAATGTGTAATAACCGCGAAGGCACCACAAATCTGCTCATTTTACTTAGCTATTTCAAATAAAATTCTTGTCTTCGTTTTATTTTGATTGACCGCTATTGTCTCAATGCATAATAATTTTTATTTAAAACTATTTTATGAATATCACAATGCTGTTTACAGTAAGTACCTATTTGAATAGTTCGATCTGTTAACTGTTTGCTTTTATAACACGCTATTATCCTAACTAATCCTAACTAATATTATAAATGCGAAAGTAACTCTGTCTGTCTGTCTGTTACGCTTTCACGCTAAAAGTACTGGACCGATTTAAATGAAATTTGGTACAGAGAAAGTCTGGAGCCTGAGAAAGGACATAGGCTACTTTTTAACCGACTGCAAAAAAGGAGGAGTTCCACGCGGACGAAGTCGCGGGCAAAAGCTAGTTTCTTATAAGTATCTTTAGGTCACTGGAAGTAGGTAGGTAAGTACATATGTATAAGGCATTCAATAAATCACATAATGCTAATAATATATCGCTTGCTTTATGATATTTTTTAAATATCAGAATAAATACTTTTAATTTCTTATGAGGCCTGTTACCTATAGGGATATTAAATTATGACTAATTTCATTGATCACAGGATATATGTTGTAGCTCAGTGATAAATGAGAGGACTACCGTGAGAAAATAATCACTAGGTTGTACATAGTAGGTACCAAATATAACGAAGTCGCTGTTCGTTCATATGTATGATTAAATATTTAAAACTATCCAACGGATTTTGTTTTTTTTAATAGATAGCACCGATTCCAAGGGAAGTTTTATAGCACCCGTGTGAATCAGGGGTGAATCGCTAGTTATGAATATATTGATATGATTTTCATACTATGTATTTGCATGTACACATTGGGTAACTGGAGGTTATTTCTGTATTTTAGATTTCTAGATTCTAGATCTAGATCTGCACCTATCTAGATTAGATAGTCAAAACCTAACATGTTACATAGTGTTTGACAATCCCACGTTGCAAGCTTCCTAGACCATTGCACAATGCATGTGAACGGCCGTTAGGAAGCCGAACTAAATGCAGTTTTTGTTGTTGAAATGCGAATGGCCATAGCATGCATCATTTGTACAATTAAAGATAAAATAGTTAAGAAATATTTTATAAAAAAAACTATGAATTTTGATCCCGGGGAAGAAGATAGAATGCAGTTTTATCATGAAAATGTTATATAGGGAATCAATCATGTGAAAGCTAGACTCAATAATGTAAACTTATTTGTAAAAAATGTAAACTTATTTGTAAATAATTTTAAAATATTGTTTAAGTAGCTTTAAGTGAATATTGTATGCCCGGAAAGGGTTGCCGTAACTAACCTATACTATGTATATCAACCATCTTTATAACACGGTTATGCAATAAATATATTCTTATTCTATATTCTTATTCAATGTTATGCAAAGGGGATGGAATTTACTAAGTAAGTAAATAAACTTAAAAAAAAACTACCCAAAGTAAGTAGGTACTTACTCTAAGCAGAAGTCGCGGGTAGAAACTATATAATAAAACTAGCTTCTGCCAGCGACTTCGTCCGCGTGGAATAGTTATTTTTCCCGTTTTTTACACATTTTCCACTGTTTCTTCGCTCGTATTGGTCGCAGCGTGATGTTATATAGCCTAAAACCTTCCTCGATAAATGGTCTATCCAACAAAATAAGTTTTTTTCAATTCGAACCAGTAGTTCCTGAGATTAGCGCGTTCAAACAAACAAACAAACTCTTCAGCTTTATAATATTAGTATAGATAAAAACAACGCGATAAAACTTTTCATCATTCATACTGCTTATATATATTTAGGTACAGTCAGCGTTAAAGCTATCCCCACCTAATTACTCTCAAGCTGACTATACCTACTAACAAGGGCGTGCATTCCATATAGGCACAATGTCATACATGTAAGAAGTGCCTACCCTGGCGCCATTTGCACACCCCACTACACGCGCCTGTTATTAAGGAAACAAAAAATGCTAATTTAAAGCTTAAAAAACAGCATGCTAGAGCCGCAACAGGTAAAATGCAGTCAGAATGTGCAGATGAATGCAATATGCAAATGAGTGCATTTTCGACGGCGGTATCTAACTGTAGTTATCGAGTGGAATGATGTTGTCTAACTTACGGATGTACTGGGGCTGTATGCGAGTTTACTAAAACCAGATTTCTATGATATTGCATTTGTTATGGACATAAATATATATTTAACTAGCGGTCCCGGCAGACGTCATCCTGCCCGTTCGAAATTCAAATTAGGTAACTTTAGTTGGACAACGTTTGTATGGGAAAAGAAAAGGGCTGTTTTTAGGGTTTTCCCGGCAATTATTAGATTTTTTCTCGCCGTAAGAACCATCCTTGGACTTCAACGAACATTTAAAAAAAAATTGGCCAAATTGGTCCAGGCGTTGTTGAGTTATGCGCTTACCAACACATTTTGCGATTCATTTTTATATATAAGAGAAGAAGATTACCTATTGAAAATTTAGTACCTACCTACGGAATAAAGTACTCGTAATGCGATGCGATAATATAATTTTAATTAACCGGCTAACTCATAACCACAATTATATCGATTGCAACTTCAAAAATCGATTAACCACTTCAAAAAACAAAAGATCTTGGGCTATAAAGCCCTAATCCCACCGAAGGTTCAAAATCCTCGTCACTTTTAAGGGTTCTTGAAGTGCCGTAGGAAGTTCCGCTTTGAACCTTATTGTTGTAGGAATAAAGGTGTGTATGTAAGTCCATTTTGGTTGTGTCGAGATGGCGCTCGATGACACTTGGTCCCGCAGGTGACACGTGCGGGGTTTTTTGCGACCACCAACTGGTTAGCAGTTGTGCCGCTAATAGTTTTTAAGTACACAAAATGGCGAAATTGAAAAGTTGATTCCGGGTTGATTTGACCGCACCCGATGAATACTATAAAAAATATATATTTATGATTTATTTAAACAGTAATTTTACATACTTTTAATACTTTTAAGAAGTCTAAAGTAATCAATGTTTTGATAATAATATAACTTAATCATAAACTTTACCCAGGTAACAATAAATATATGAAGTGCCTGCCCTGTAGCCTATGAGCGAACCGTTCATTGCACGCACCTGCAGTCGCAAATACATAAATAGATTTTAAAAATCATGGCCTCAAGGACCGCATTGAGAAGGTGAGATCGTTTAGCGTTAACGATAAACGAAACAAAATTGAAAAATGACGTGGTTAGTTTTTGTGCACTTATGTCAGTTCCATACATGTTTAATTATATTTCGATCGCGTTCCTATTATTAAATGTCACTTGTCTAGGGGGTGAGTATTCAAAACGTCAATTGTCACGCGATATGTCAAACTAAAAGGTAATCATTTTTAAAAGATATCATAAATACCTGTTCCAGTCGCCACTAGGTCAAACAGGTCCCTAATTAACCTGTTATTTACACCTGGAGTACCAACAGGTATTTTAACAATCATTGTGTCAATCAACATTGCAATATATCCTATTAATTTGTTATACTAATTATGAGTTTATTGCAATATTATTTATTTATTAGAATATAAACAGTCATCATAAAAGCACTTAAGATAAATTTGTATTTTATAAGTATATATAAAAAAAGACCTGGAGGTTCATATATGTTTAAACAATGAAAAACAAAACATACTTTTCCGTCCCCCGGCCAGAAAGCGCCAACTTTGTGGCCGCTTCGCTAAATGAAATTGCCGCTTTCTGGCTTCGTCGAACAGAAAAATAGTATACTGACCTCGGCCAGTAAAATATAAAAGCCTCAGATCACATTTTTGTCAACCTCGGCTTCGCCTCGGACGACAATTACATGTGATCTGAGACATTTTTTATTTTACTGGCCTCGGTGCGTAATGTACTATTAAATGCCCTAAAACGATAAAACTTCAGACTCGTACTATCGTAAGCGCGTGCAGTGGGGTGAACATTATTATGGCAGGGTAGGCATTCCATTAGTAACACTGGCCTAAATGGAAAGCACGCCCTTGTTCGTGTATCCGTCAATAATTTTAGGACATTTTACATGTATAGATCGATACAGCGTCACCTGAGCCCGTCTTGCACTTGATCTGCGCGCGCGCATCCTGCGCAGCGCGTGCCTTGAGGCCACCGTGCGCAGACAATAATGTACTTGAAACATAATGAGCACTTAATAATGAATAATGAGATAACTGATTAGTGATAGTGCAGTTTTTAGGATGTGGTGTGACGTATGTATTTATATACTTAGGTTAAGTTGCTGACATCCCTCTCATTTTCGAATTAAAGCTAATACAGTATAATAGTAATGAGGACTGGGTAAAGAAAACAAAAATCCATTTAGTTATTAATAAAAAATATTATAGCACACGTATTTTTTTTTCTCAAACAAAATAAATATGGCAATGATAACTCTATCTTCTGACGTTCAGGAGGTCACGTGACGTCACGGGATGACGACTGGGTAAAAAAAAAAACAAAATTCTATTTAATAATTTCTGATGCCTTCGCGGTTATTACACATTGGAATGAAACAACTATTAACGGATTTAACTCGCGTATTTTTATTTTATTTTATTTGCTGACGTTTCGGATTCTTTACAGTTTCCATAATCGTAGCACGACTGAGCTGACAATAGTCTAACGCTAAAGTGATTTATACAGTTATGCAAACTACCTTATATTTATCAAACAAATAAACAAGACCCTTTGGTCTTAAGTGCTTCTAAAGCTCGGGAGTGGGGACTAGTGACGTAACGTTATGGTACAATTATATACCATAGCGGCCCGTCCCGGCTTCGCACGGGGGGACTTAAGATTTTTTTAAGGCCTCAGAAACGATACTTTTCCCCCGTTTTTGAAACATATTCGGTTACTGCTCCGCAACTATAAGACCTAGCGTGATATTATATAGCCTATGTTACTCGGGGATAATGTAGCTTTCCAAAGGTGAAAGAATTTTTGAAATCGGTCCAGTAGTTTCGGAGCCTATTCATTACAAACATACAAAAATACAAAAATACAAATCTTTCCTCTTTATAATATTATTAATTAATAATATAATATAATAAGTATAGATAGTATAGATATAGATATAGATAACGTGACGTCACGAACCCCCACGCCTGAAGTTTTCAAGGTCATTTATTGCCCGATTGAGAAAAGAAAAAATACGTGTCCAGTTATTTTTGGTAATATACTTGATGGACAAAAAACCGTCATGGTTGTTTTAACATACACAAGAAGTAGATTTGAACCCGTTGTTAATATTTGCCATACTCAACTAGTTGTGCAACTTGTTGATCAACCGAGTTGCTGTTTGACTCAAGTGGATTATGCGATGCCTATATACGGAAATAACAACATACATATACATATTATTTGTATATATTGAACTTGACCGGCCATTTTGAATCGACCTGGAATTTGATCTTGATTTTTTAAAATAATCGATATGACGAGTGAGATGGTATAAGAAATACATACCTTCATATATTATCCCTACTAATATTATAAATGCGAAAGTAACTCTGTCTGTTACGCTTTCACGCTAAAACTACTGGATTTAAATGAAATTTGGTACAAAGAAAGTCTGAAAGGACATAGGCTACTTTTTAACCGACTGCAAAATAGGAGGAGCTCCACGCGGACGAAGTCGCGGGCAGAAGCTAGTTTAACAATAAATTAGCAAAAAAATATAATTTAAATAATCAGTTTTATTAATTTATAATTTATAATCAATTCGGTTTTATTACATACACATTGGAATGAAACAACTATAACGGTATGAACTCGCGCATTTTACTTGCTGACATTTCGCAAATTTACATTTCCCATATTCGTAGCCGATTGTGCTGACGATAGTCTAATACAAAACAAAAAATTATAACATGTATTTTCTTTACTAATATTATAAAGAGGAAAGATTTGTTTGTTTGGATTGTATAGGCTCCCAAACTACTGGATCGATTTGAAAAATTCTTTCACAGTTGGGAATCTACACTATTCCCGATTGACATAGAATATAAAAAAACGATGATCTGTGCGAAGCCGGGACAGCTAGTATTACTTTAAAGGTATAAAGTTCAAGCAGAAGCCAGGGGGCATAGCCTATGCGTTTCCCTACAAACATTCTAAGTGTAAGGCAGTCGCGTAAATCGCCCGCCCACGGTGCGTAGGCGCATGTGACGTCACCGTCTGCGCTCAGTGTTGCCAACTCCTAGAAACTCGAGTCGCTAAACTCAAAGTCAAAAGTAGCCAGAAAGTCGCTAAAACTAAAACATAACCATAAAAAGTTCGGGGGACCCCCCCCCCATAATGATATACAAATGGAACTTCAATTAAATAAAGTTTGAATTTGGTGCGCTATCGCGTTTGTCGTTTTCCATATTATGTATCTCTTGGCATTGAATAATTCTGTGATAAAAAATGTATATATTATTGGCTCTAGAACTGTTTTAATTTGTACTCCAAAAGTCGCCAGATAAGTCGCTAAACTATTTTTGTCGTTAAAACTTTTTTTTGGTCGCTAAGCCTTAAGCAAAAGTCGCTAGTTCTAGCGACAAAATCGCTAAATTGGCAACACTGTCTGCGCTGCGTGACCTGTCATGTCATACCGCGTTTAGGACCAGTGTGACCAGAGCAAAGAATTTATTAATGTTATATAATTAAGTAATTAGTCAATGGTGGTGAAAGGGAATTGATAAAAAAAAATGAAATGTCAAAACCTGTTTATTTCATTAGGGGTTGAATTTACGAAAACTGTGTTTTTTTTTGAAATCCCTTAATATTACAAGGTTCAATTATACCGCTAAAGAATTATAAAAAATATATACCTAGGTACCTATATACATAGCTAGAATTCGTATATTCTTAGAAATTACCAAATAATTGATTAATTTAATATGTAGATTTATTTAAACTTTAAATTAATGGAAAGGAATGGAATAAAAAAAATACTTACATAAACTTAATAAAAAAAAAGTTACTTACCAACTTTCACCCTCTTATTTTAACTCTTAAGAGAATGAAATTTCAAAACTATATTATGCCACCAACTCACGATGAACTCTCATAATATTTACTGCTTATATCTGCCGCTTAGTAAACCTAATTTCCAATTATTAAGTCACAGGATGTCACCTGAGTCATACGACAATTGCCAAGATGGCGTCATTTCCCGCGCGAAATTGACGCGTAACGTTTGCCCAATATCGTTGTGTTGGCGCGCTGGGTGGTTTTTTCAGACTTGAGAAATTATGTTTATGCCAATGGAACGTAACTGAATAATAATCTATATTTAATATTTCCGAGTTGATTTCAGTAGGTACCTATTTTATTACCTATGTTCTTTTGTTACTGAACTCCAGCTTCATTTTATTCAACACTAGCTTTGTCCCGCGATTTCGTCTGCGAACTATAAGCACCCCAAATTTTCAAGTTTCTAACCTTTATAGTTTAGGCCCCGCGTTGATATGTCGGTCATTAAGTCAGCTTCTCCTTTTACATATAAGTACATAAAATTATAATTATGTATATAGATAGGTATACGTAGATACACATATTTATGTCTAAATTATTTATTAGATATCAAATGTTAAACTGCATTTGAAATATGAGTTTTGACAGTTAAAGTACGTGAATATTGGAAAGTGGACCGTGGATGACGTCACTTCCTGCGGAAGCGTGTGGGTTCCTAGTTCTAGTTAGTCTATGCCAGGGTTGCCAAGTTGAAGCTTTAGGACTTATTCGTTAGTAATTACACTTTTTTATTATGTTGGCAATTAAAATTTGCAAGTAATAGTAGAGTCATATCGTCAAAGTTTTTTTTTTATTAATAAACAACTCCAGGTAACAGTTCTATGTTATATACTTAGGTATTTTACAAAAAAAAAATATAGACCAAATAAATAAAGAATAAAAATAAAGGAAGAAATTAATTTAATAATTTCGGATACTCTTGTTTTACTCATTGGAATAAAATAACGTTGACGGATTGAAATTTAAAATCCGTTAAATTTCTTTTCTTCTAAAGAGGCAATTTAAGATACTTTTATTGAGTAACACATTTATTTAGCCAAGAGTTAGTATTTCAGTAGATCACCTAGGTTTCCCTAATGGTGTTCCTAACGCTAGGGCGTATGACCTGGCTTGTTGACGCTAGATCTAGGTCAAGTGGAACCCAGCCCACGCGTGGGCCCTACCTAGGGTCCTAAATCGAACCTTAGGTATATTATAAATTATTGTCAATTACCTACAACACTGGCAAAAAATAATATACTTACCACTAAAGAAAAGACATGATTTTTGTGTAATTCGTCAAACAGTAAGGAATGATCATACGATATATTTCTAGAGAAGATAGGATGATTATTTATTTATTTACAACTAGCGACCCGCCCCGGCTTCACACTCAAAAAACCGCATAAAAATCCGTTGCGTAGTTTTAAAGACCCCCTATATCCCCTATATAGGGATATAGGGGCAGAAAAAAGCGACTTTGTTTTATACTATGTAGTGAAGACTAAATTTATTTATTTACCCTTTATTGCACAACTAAACTCTAATATACAAAAGGCGGGCGGATTTAATGCCATCAAGTACTACAACCATAGGTTTATATTAAAAATCAATTGGTTACTTGAATAATATTTTATTTATGTTATTTATTTCATATTCCATTGCCAGTTAAACTAAATTTTTACATAATATTTTTAATGACAAATAGGGTTATCATAGTAAACAGGGTAAGTGCGTATACTACTAAACGTACTGCCTAAACCTACAAAGAAATAGTATATCTCACAAACATTGTAAAAATGTCAATAAAACCCAGGTTGGTAAATTTTGCAATCTTTTTACACCTAGAATGAGCGGCATTTGCCACAGTAATCCACAAAACAGTATCTAATCTTAAACTCACACGTGTTTTAACAAAAGAACCTTATTTAAAGATAAACCTTTTTTACTGATAAACTATTTAACAATGACACTGAAGGTGTTTTCGCACATCTGGGCGCCAGGTTTTAACTCAGAAGTTATCTTAAATACTTTAGGATTAGATAATGGTATTACAGATGTTTTGGTTTACATTTTATTGGACCTTTTTGGCACAGGTAAGCCAGCCGTTAAGATTGGAATGAAACAACTATTAACGGATTTAACTCGCGTATTTGTTTGCAGATTGTCAGCTCAGTCGTGTTCCGATTATGAAAACTGTAAACAATCCGAAACTTCAGCAAATAAAATAAAATAAAATACGCGAGTTACGTTAATAGTTGTTTCATTCCAATGTGTAATAACTGCGAAGGCATCAGAAATTATTACGCTAAGATATTGTTTAAATTTGAGATGAATAAAATTTAAATAATTAGCGGTGATTTTGGATTGTATTTAGGTAAAGTATGGCAGTTTATGTCTATTTGTTTCGTGATAAATAATAAGGCAAGTTGGATTTTTTTGAAGTTAAGATGTGTCTGTCTTTCCCGTATATAAGTATATATATGTAAAGTAATTACTATAGTAATTCTTTAATTTGAATTTTGCCGCGTAACGCTGTCAGTTACGTCACGCGATTAATCAAGTTGAGGTTAGCAAGATGGCGATTAGAACTGTCAAAGAAGGTTCATGTGATAACTAAGGTTATTTTAGAAAAAGTATATTGTAAATAATAAATAAGAGAATATGTGGAAGGATAAACATTAAATGTCGTTTCTTTGTTTACAGGTTAGTTCCGTTAATTAAAATTTCATGTACTTATGTGTAACTTAGTTATAGAAATAGATGTTAAAATAAAACCTTTGTTTACAGAGCAACAACAAGTTTATTCATTTACCAAATAAAACCAAAAGTGAGATAATAGATCTTATAAAACGACATTTTTGCTTATGAGATCTACATAAAAGCTTCAAGTATGGAGAAACTCCGTTTTGACTTCGAAATTTTGCCATCAAGCGACGGAAAATCGAACACCTTTTGTATAACCTCAATAGCAACAAGTGACGAAAAAGTTTATGCTATTCCCGAGGAGCTTCAATCGGTTGGTTACCACACCGAGCTCATCAAGACGCCGGCTTATGCAAAAATAAAAAACAGTTTAAAGAAAAGATATCAAACTCGGAAAATTTGGATAACAATAACAAAGGAACTTAGAGAAACCTATATAGATGAGGATGATAACTTACAATTTGGTAATCAATACCTCGAGGAGGTAGGTCAGGTGAAAACAACAACTGCACAGTATAGTGAAGCAAGTGTTTTAGAAAAAATATTTGAAAAAATGTCAGAAAATATACAAGAAACTAAGGAACAAAGCTTAAAGCATATTGCAGAGAAATTTGTGATTGAAAAATTCACTAGCAAAAATAGCAACGCTAACCAATGGATGGAGATATTTGAAACAGAATGTGTGCGCTTCAATATAACAAAGGATGTAAAAAAAATTGAAATACTTAGACTGTTTATGGATAAAAGTTGCTTAGACTGGTACAGTTCCATGATGATAAAACTGACCATGGATTCTGAATGGTCTATATGGAAAAACAAATTTTGTGCATCATTTACAAATAGAGGTTGGAACCACATTACTTATGCATTGTCATTTAAGTATAAAGATGGGTTATTGGTGGATTATGCTTTAAAGAAAGAAAAGTTACTGCTAGATATGAGGAACACAATTGATATGGGGACTTTGATAGATCTTATTGCGGCTGGTTTGCCGGAATTTATACTTTCCCGGATTGATAGAGAAATATTAAAAGATACAGTTGACTTGTTCAATGAAGTGAGGAAGTATGAACATGTGATGAATAAAAAGAATAATTTGGCCTATAAAAAATATGGAGGTCAGACAAGCATGAATCGGAATGAAGATCGGAAACAATGTACAATTTGTGAAAAGTTAAATAAAGGAACTCGCTATCATCCCGAATCTATATGTTGGTTTAAAGGAAAGGAAAGTGAGAAAATAAAAGGAAACAATATTAAACATGTTAACAATTCAGTCATTGAAGCCGAACTAAATGATACATACCAAAAAAACTAATAGAGACACCATTAATAAAAGTTAAAATGCTATTAAATGATATATTACATATAAATGGTGTTTATGATTCGGGATCAAATGTATCCTTGATTAATTCCAAGTTATTAAAACTAAAAGGGAAAGGAAACAGTATGAATGTGGCTAATTTAGTGACTATTAATGGTGTCAAAAAGACAAGTGGTTCAACAAATGTAAAGATTAAAATATTTGAAATTGAGGAAAATGTGGATATATACATTATTGATGAAAAGAATTTCAAATATGACTTTCTCATTGGATTAGACTTGATAAAAAATTTAAGCTGGTACAAAATGAAGATTTAAAAATAAGTCAGAAACAATGCTTAAATAAAAAACATACAAAAATGAGCAATAACGAAGAAGGAAAAGATATAGAAATCGAAGAGTACGAAATTAATTTTAATGAAGACGTAAAGGAAGAAGAATTTGAAATGAAGATAGATCATTTAAATGAGTATAAAAAAAAAGAAATAAATAAAGTAATTGATGAATATAATACAACATTTGCGAAAAATAAGTATGATGTAGGTACTGTCAATGGATACGAAGCCAGAATAAATTTATTAGTAGACAAGTATTGCGGAAAGAGACCCTACAGATGTACTATAGAAGATAAAAGAGAAATAGAGGAACAAATAGCGAACTTATTGGACAATAAACTTATTGAAGAATCCTGCAGTCCGTTTGCTGCACCCGTCACGTTGGCGTTTAAAAGAGAAGAAAATAAAAAATCTAGATTGTGTATAGATTTTAGGGAACTGAATAAAATAGTAATGCCGGAGGCGCAACCATTTCCGTTGGTGGAAGATCTGGTAGCAATAACGAGAAATTGTAATTATTTTTCTACTTTAGATATTAACTCAGCCTTTGGTCTATCCCTTTAAAAATAGAAGACCGGGAAAAGACAGGTTTCGTGACCCAAGAAGGACATTACCAATGGACTTGCCTCCCATTCGGATTAAAGACTTCGCCCGCCATATTCCAGAGAATATTAGGTAATATACTTAGGAAATACAAATTAACAGATTTTTCTGTCAATTATATAGATGATATATTAATATTCTCAAAATCTTTTGAAGAACATATTCATCACCTGAAACAGTTGTTAGAAGCAATTAAAAAGGAAGGTTTCAAATTGAAGTTTAAGAAATGTACATTTGCATCGGATTCCGTAAAATACCTGGGACATATAATACAGAGAAATTCTATAAAACCATTAAAGGATAATCTAATATCGATAAGAAATTTTCCCATTCCAAAAACACAGAAAAATGTGAGACAGTTTTTAGGGAAAATAAATTATTATCATGAATACATTCCAAGAAGTGCAATAATACTGGATCCATTGCACAATTTATTAAGAAAAAATCAGAATTTCATTTGGTGTGATAAATGCCAAGAAGCATTTGAAGAAATAAAAAACTTACTATGCTCTCAACCAGTTTTAGAAATCTATGACAAAGATTTGCCAATCAAAATATATACGGATGCTTCTGTAGAGGGCATCGGAGCTATATTAAAGCAGACGCAACCTGATAGTAAAGAGAGACCGGTAGCTTACTTTTCCAAGAAATTGAATGGGGCCCAAAAAAAGAAAAAGGCCATCTACTTAGAGTGTTTAGCCATTAAAGAAGCAGTGCAATATTGGCAATACTGGTTATTAGGAAGATCCTTTACTGTTGTCTCAGACCATAAACCGTTGGAGAACATGAATTTAAAATCAAGAACAGATGAGGAGTTAGGTGACTTGATGTTTTACCTGTCACAATATGATTTTAATATTAAATATGCTCCAGGAAAAAATAATTTAGAAGCAGATTGCCTTAGTAGAAACCCGGTATTAGAGGAAAATGAAAATAAAGATGAACTACTAAAGATTGTAAACCTAATTAATCTAGAAGATATTTTAATGGATCAGACTGATAATGAAGAAATACAAAGGAAAAGAGATAAAATCTTGAAAAAACAAAATATTTATTATAAAAAAGTTAGAAATAGAGAAAAAATAATGCTTTCAGAGCAATTCAGCATAAAACTTATAAAAAGTATTCACGAAAACCTATGTCATATTGGAATTCAACAAATGCAGAAGACACTAAGTCCACTCTATATAGCCAGAAACCTAACAAAAAATATCAGAACAATATGTAGAAGTTGTTCAATTTGTATAAAAAACAAATCAAGAGGACAAGAGAAAATTGGATTTATGTCGCACCTGGGGCCTGCCACTAAGCCATTTGAAATAGTCTCTATTGACACAATAGGAGGCTTTGGCGGTTCAAGATCCACAAAAAAGTATCTGCACTTATTAGTAGATCACTTTACAAGATATGCATTTATACTGACTTCAAAAACACAGGGTGCATACGATTTCATAAAACTAGTTTCTAACATATCTAAAACAGAAGATATTGGAATGCTACTTTCTGACCAGTATCCAGGTATAAATTCGAAAGAATTTAAGCGGTTCTTACAGAGTAAACATATACCTATGGTATTCACTGCAGTAAATGCACCATTCTCCAATGGTTTGAATGAGAGAGTGAATCAAACATTGGTAAATAAAATACGATGCAAAATTAACGAAGTTGGAAATAGTAGAGCTTGGACAACAATAGCCCATGAGTGCGTAGAAAAGTATAATCAAACTATTCACTCGGTTACCGGCTTCTCTCCAAGTTATCTCTTGTATGGCATGAATGTTGAGGTTTTACCGATGGAATTGAAGGAAGAAAGAACACAGAATTACTGGATAAGAGACAGAACAACAGCTCTAGAAAATACACTAAAATCACACAACTACAACAAACAGTTATTTGACAAAAAAAGAAAGAACTATGAATTTGATATTGGAGACATGGTATACGTAGAAAATGGGAATAAACTGAACAGGAAAAAGTTAGATGAGCTAAAAATTGGACCTTTTAAAATTGAGGAAAAAGTATCTAAATCAATATATAGAATCAATATTGGGCACAGGAAAAGAGAATCCGACCTATTCCATATCACTAAACTTATTCCAGTACCTAGAATGGAAGAATGTGATACGAAATGAAAGAGCGGGGTGTCTACTACGTGTATCTTAGAAGAAAATTCACATGGAGGTTTTCTTCTGCGAAGAGGGGAGATGTAAAGTAATTACTATAGTAATTCTTTAATTTGAATTTTGCCGCGTAACGCTGTCAGTTACGTCACGCGATTAATCAAGTTGAGGTTAGCAAGATGGCGATTAGAACTGTCAAAGAAGGTTCATGTGATAACTAAGGTTATTTTAGAAAAAGTATATTGTAAATAATAAATAAGAGAATATGTGGAAGGATAAACATTAAATGTCGTTTCTTTGTTTACAGGTTAGTTCCGTTAATTAAAATTTCATGTACTTATGTGTAACTTAGTTATAGAAATAGATGTTAAAATAAAACCTTTGTTTACAGAGCAACAACAAGTTTATTCATTTACCAAATAAAACCAAAAGTGAGATAATAGATCTTATATATATAAGTAGGTATACGAAGTTACCCATATTGTTTTTTTTTTAACTAAAAATGCTTACTTAATAATTTCTGATGCTTTAGCAGTTATTACACACTAGCTTCTGCCCGCGACTGGCGTGAGAACTCCTCCTTTTTTGCAGTCGGTTAAAAAGTAACCTATGTCCTTTCTCAGGCTCCAGACTTTCTTTGTACCAAATTTCATTTAAATCGGTCCAGTAGTTTTAGCGTGAAAGCGTAACAGACAGACAGACAGACAGACAGACAGAGTTACTTTCGCATTTATAATATTAGTAAGGATTGGAACTTTTTTTATTTGTACATATTTTAGTTGTTTTAAAGTACCGAATAAATTTACTGTCATTAATTTATTGCTACCAAGAAAATCTTGATAGAATAAGCTGTTTACAACTAGTTATCTCTCGACCTATATTCTTAAGAGTTTAAGAAGGAAGTGGAAAACTGGCACCTGACTCAGTAGGATATGTTCAATCATACAATCACTCTGAATGGCAATCATACAATCGCGTGCGCATGCGGCGCTAGTGATGTGAATGTTACATTTTTTTTTACATTATAAAAATATCCAAAAAGACTTAAAACTAAAACTTTTCTATCTTGTTTCCATACAAACCCTGTTCTGACAATAACAAACACAAAACAAATAATTATCCCATTTGGAGAAGTCGATCGAATTGATAATAATTCAATAATATCTGATGCCTTCGCGGTTATTATACATTGAAATAAACGGAGTCAACTGTTTTATTGGTGCTACGAATATGGGAACTGAAAACTTTTCGAAACGTCAGCCACTAAAGTTAAATCCGTTTATAGTTGTTTCATAACAAGATAATAATTTGTTTATATCTCCCACTAAACGTTCGCCCCGGCATCGCACGGATCCCTACTTTTTTTTTTGAAAATATTTTATAGCCTATGTTACTCGTGGATAATGTAGCTTACCAACAGTGAAAGAATTTTTCAAATCGGTCCAGTTGTTTAGGAGCCTCAATCCAAACAAATAAACAAACCTTTCCTCTTTATTATAATTATTAGTATAGACTAGTTGCCCAAACCTATGTGGCGCCGAAAAGCTGCGCGCGCGCCGATCTACCGGCGTCGGCGCCGCCGCTGTAAATTGATCAATGATCATTATATTAGTAACTAGCGACACGCCCCGACATCGCACGGATGCAATGCTGACACTAAGTGTTTCTTTACTACTATATATGCTACTATATTATATAAATAAATATAAACTAAATTGCGACTTAAAATAGTGTAAATCTTGAATTAAGTTCTATCTTTACTTTATTATATCGATCTTAATTATTATTATTATTATTATATGAACCTGCCTCTTGAATCACTCTATTAAAAAAAGGCATGAAAATCGTTTAAAAAAAAATTTTCTTAAATAGGGACAGACAGCCGAAAGCGACCTTGTTTTGTTATGTTTGTACTCCAAAAGTCGCCAGATAAGTCGCTAAACTATTTCTGTAGTAAAAACTTTTTTTTGGTCGCTAAGCCTTAAGCACAAGTCGCTAGTTCTAGCGACAAAATCGCTAAATTGGAAACAATGGTGATAGCGGTTTAAACACTAGTAAACCTACCTTTGTCGCGCAATACTGTCATTGTCAAATATTTCCAACGCATGACAGACAGATGCTGTCTCGCTCTAGCATAATAGGATCTGTGTTCATTATAATAAATTTCTGTTCCTTAATTCTGAGGTAAGCTGCAAACTGAAAGATCTAGACAATTGCATATTAAATTACCTAGATATTATCAAACATGTGTCTCGACAATTAGACAGATGGACATGCAGACTGCTCTATTAATTCTGACATTTGGTAAATATGCGTACACGCTTGTCTAGATTACGAGTAAATTTATTTTTAGATCATGGTTACGTGACAATGGGGATGAATGGGTTGAGAAAATGAAATCTTTTTAGTCAGCCAGTTTGTCAGATAACTAAACGCAACTTGTAATATATTTAATCTGTGCCCAATTTGACATTTCACTTTCACGAATATGCTTTGTTATCTGTTTTTGTCTATGGTTTGGTAGCGTCTCTTTTGCGAGTCTTGGAAAGTTTAAATCCACCGGTTATTAGAATTAGGTACTTACTTACAAAAAAATTGACACATAAAACCTTTATGAACAAATATATTTATAAAATAAAAGTGTTAGGGAGTATTAAGTCTATTTATTATCGCTGCCCAGTTGAGCCCAGTTCCCAACACAGATTATCAAAAATATTCAACCATGTTTTGGGTTTTTTTTAAATCGAACAATAAATGACAGAGATAATCGCTTTAAAAGTTCAGGAGTGAGGGCTTGTGACGTCATATTATGGTATAAATTGTATCATAACCTGTCGTGTATCTAAATAATACTGAATTCGACTGGTCTACCTCTATAAAGTCAAGGTAGGGCAATCATGATCGATACTAAAATATGTTTTATTGTACCGTTCTTGAATAATCTTATCGGTATTTTTTTTAAAGTGCTAGTAACAAAAAAAAAGGAAGTAGGTACTTTACTAAACCTTTTTCGGGATTCAAACTATTTCTACACTAATCTATAATTAATAGAGATTAAGACAAAGTTTCTTTCGCATAGGTATTAGTATTGACAAAAGTCAATGTTTTAATGTCTTAGGTCATTATATTATTATAAAATTCCTTAACAACAACAAACTAAATATTACGAAAAGATCTAAATTAAGATAAACTACGCAGTAGAACCGCAAGTGCGTTTACCTCAGACTTTTAGGTCATTATCAAAATATTTGTCCGCTGACTCACCGGCTTGTTGCATAAAATTACAAAGCAAAAAACAACCAAAACAACCTAATCACAAAGATTTCCAATTGAACGCATATATAATTAGCCAATCAGAAAAATATTTGGATTTCCAGAAACAAATATTTAAACTCCGGCTGTTTGGTTTCTGAATCATTGCCTCGTAAAAGTTTTTCCCGGATTTTCCCATAGAGTTAAAAGTTTATAGAGACGGCAAAGAGTGTAATTTTTTAGTGCTAAAGGTACATAGTTACAACCGCAAGTACCTATTTTATAATCTATACTAATAATATTAAGAGGAAAGGTTTGTTTGTTTGTTGGATTGAATAGGCTCCTAAACGACGCCGCGACGGGACCGATTTGAAAAATTATTTCACTGTTGGAAAGCTACACTATTCCCGAGTGACATAGGCTATAAAAAAAAGGGATCCGGGCGAAACCCGGGCGGGCCGCTAGTCAGAGATACAGACGAAATAGAAAACACTACTAAATATTATACATCTGTCTCTTTCTTCTAACCTAGACGTGTATAACGCTGTCCTCGTCTCTCAATTAGTCTATACTTTATCTATTACAATTCTAAATCTATGGATGCCGCGCAAAAACCTGTCAAAATGACAAGAGCTACTGCTACTGTCAATGTATGATGTCATAGACAGTTGGTCTAGTGGTCAGAGGCGATGACTACGAAACCGGAGGTTGCGGGTTCGAATCCTGCTATGGGCAGATGTCAATGTGATGAGCACTGGCATCTGTACCCAAGTCTTGGATGTTATTAATGTATTTATGTATGTTTATCCGTTGTCGTTTTGCTTAGTTTGAGACTAGATCAATTGGTGTGAATTTATTTATTTATTAATGTGACAAGATCGTATGACGTTCAAAAACACTTGCAGTTGCAACTATGTATTATTTAGTTTGGAATGCAGTGTTGCTATGCACAGTGTATGCACTACGTAATTTAATGAGTACCTATTTAAATTTCTTTATCAACTCGTAATGCGAGTTGTAAATGCGAAAGTGCAGGTTGGTTTGTTAGTTTGTCCTTTCACGCGTGATTGGACGTGAATTCTTGCGAGATAGTGTAATAGGTGATATAGGTCAAAATTAATAGGTAGGTACTTACACTAGTTTTAAGGGAATTTAAATACATTAATAAATAGTGGATTTAGGTAGGTTTATATGTATATTTTCTTGATCTATCTATGTATAGATATAGGTATATAAAAGAAGAAGCTGACTTAATGAGTGACATATTATTTTAAACTTAGGGGAGCACTAAGAAAGGATCTCCTCCTCCATACCTAATGAGCTGCTTATCGTGTGTAGACGAAGTCGCGGGCAGAAGCTAGTTAACTTATAAAATGTCGATTTCATAGTAACAGAAAATTGAATGTTTTTTTAATACCTATGTATCATTAATTGAAATTCAATCTCCATGGTGTATAAACATTAATTTGAAACGATAATGATATTTTCTGTCCTCCGGCCGGAAAGCGCCTCTTTGTGGCCGCTGCGCTAAATGAAATTGCCGCTTTCTGGCTTCGTCGAACAGAAAAATAGTATACTGACCTCGGCCAGTAAAATAAAAAAGCCTCAGATCACATTTTTGTCAACCTCGGCTTCGCCTCGGACGACAATTACATGTGATCTGAGACATTTTTTATTTTACTGACCTTGGTGCGTAATGTACTATTGTTCTAAGGCTATAGTAGAAAAAGGGTACAAACGCAGGATTTAAGTGGTAGAAGAAAGCAAAATGTCGCTTCAGCGCCATCTATGTAGTGCTTCTTTCAACTTCTGTCTCGGTACAAACATCATTATTATTTAAAACTAGTGGTCCCGGCAGACTTCGTCCCGCCCGGCAAAGTCGATTTGACAGCTGTCATTGTTGCGTTTTGTTATATACTATTTTTAACAAATCAGCTTAATATTTTTTTCTTTTTTTTTTCACTGGAACGTGATAAAAAGTATCCTATGTCCTTCTTCTGGCTCTGAGCTACATCCCCAGTTCTCGAGTTATAAACGGTGTAACTAACACGACTTTCTTTTATATATATAGATTTTATTTCACAATATTTTTAATACAATAGCTATTTTTAAATTGTCAAGCACCTAATATGTAATACTGTCCGGTCGATAGTTTAGACGGCGCCCCTGGTAATCCGACACTTGTGGTTACCGCCCTCACAAACTCTTCCATACAAAATACAATATTTCAAAACTACCTTACTATTACAAAATGTATATGATATTTATACCCGATTCTGTGACCCATTTGTTACACCAAACGCAATTAAACTTACGAAAAGTACAAAGTCCGTTCTTCTAAAACGTTATGATCAAATCAAGTATATTACCTATTTTTTTCTTTTTCAAAGTTAGAGATCTACCATAAAGTTCGTAGTGTGGTATACAAGCAGGCGCGTGCAGTGAGGGTCGCGCATGTACTACGTCAGGGTAGGCACTCCATACATTTATACCATTGTGCCTGTATGGAATGCACGCCCTTATATACAAAGGGTGGGAGCGAATCTAAGTTTCGTAACATCATATTTCAAAATTGAATATACGTGACGTTAGGAAAGGGGGGTCTCATAAACGTTACCACGTGTGACATGGAGGAGGGAGGGGTAAAAATTCATGAAATTCATGGAATTAGGACCGTATGACACTTGTACCAATATCAGTATAACCGTTATGACCTCATATTCTTTTACACAAGGACCGTATGACACTTATACCAATATCACTATGACCGTATGACAATCCTTTTTCGGCTTGCATGCTAGGTTCCTACGAGTATATAATAATAATATCTATAGTAATATCTTTGGACAATTCACACCAATTGATCTAGCCCCAAACTAAGCATAGCTTGTACTATGGGTACTAGACAACGGATAAACATACATAAATACATATAAGACATCCAAGACTCAGGTACAGATGCCAGTGTTCATCACACTGACATCTGCCCCTAGCAGGATTCGAACCCGCAACCTCCGGTTTTGTAGTCAGGGGCTCTGACCACTAGACCAACAGGCCGTCATATAGTAACAATATAGCTAGTGCTGTCTGAATGACCACCTCGTTATCGTACAGTTCTAGCCGAATAATGTGCGTGTTGGTTTATAATCGATTCGAATCTATGGCGGTCATGGACACCATTAGAAAGCAACCTTTTTCACTTTCTTGTCGTATCACTTCAAAAAATCAATTGTCAATAAAATTGTTTCTAGAAATCTCTTGGGACTTAGGTAATTTTGATTGTTCTGTTTGTACTCCTTAAGTAGGTATACCTACCATTATAAATGTGAAAGTAACTGCTATGTAAGACTTAGGGTAGAATTATTAATCAGTAACTTGTGTCCCATTACAGGCCAGTAGCTTTTTTCTCATCACAGCTTTTCACTCATTACACAGGCCAGTAGCTTGTCTCTCATCACAGCCCAGTAGCTTGTCTCTCATCACAGGTCAGTAGCTTGTCTCTCATCACAGGTCAGTAGCTTATTTCTCATCACAGGCGAGTAGCTTGTTTCTCATCACAGGCCAGTAGCTTGTCTCTCATCACAGGTTAGTAGCTTGTCTCTCATCACAGGCCAGTAGCTTGTTTCTCATCACAGCCCAGTAGCTTGTCTCTCATCACAGCCCAGTAGCTTGTCCCTCATCACAGGTTAGTAGCTTGTCTCTCCTCACAGGTCAGTAGCTTGTCTCTCATCACAGGTTAGTAGCTTGTCTCTCATTACAGATCAAAAGCTTGTCTCTCCTCACAGGTCATTAGCTTGTCTCTCATCATAGGCCAGTAGCTTGTCTCTCATCACAGGTTAGTAGCTTGTCTCTCATCAAAGGCCAGTAGCTTGTCTCTCATCACAGGCCAGTAGCTTGTCTCTTATCACAGACTAATAGCTTTTTACGATGACGTCTGCCTTGACCGATAGTTATAGAAAAAGATTAAAGACTGCAATGAAAATAAATGATCAGTTGTCTGTACCTACTGTAACCAGAAACTATTGACTTGAAAAAGAAAGGTCACAGGTTCGATCTTGACAGCCTCGTTTGCCCAGTTGCAGACTGTTCCATAGATATCTTGCCCGACTCATCGTCCAACCGATCGGTGGATCGTAGCCCTGTGCGCGCGCGGCGTGTCGCCACTCGCCACCTGTCATTGTTCACGCCCGGCTGCGCGCGCGCAACTATTGACGGTCGATCATTACTGGTTTGTGGTGTATATCGATTTGTACGTACTTTTGGTAGTGACAGGTATTTTGAATAAATCCTTTGTTATATAATAATGTGACTCAATTCGTAATATGTCGTTAATCCATTAAGGATTCTATGGCTAACATTTAAATTTGAATTTGTGTAGTGACACATTTCGAATTATGTCACTTTTGTTCTCAACATGCGTATATACCTACTCGTAAATATCGGGAATATATAAGAATGTGATATAGGTTGTATCTATAGTGATAATATGAAAGTTGTTCTTTACTATCATAATAATTATAGATGTATATTTAAGTACTAGCTATAAGCCCCGGCTTCGCACGAATCCCTTTTTTTTAGCCTATGTCACTCAAGAATAGTGTTGCTTTCCAACTGTGAAAGAATTTTTCAAATCGGTCCAGTCGTTTTGGAGCCTATTCAATTCAAACAAACAAACAAACTTTTCCTCTTCATATATATATATATATATATATACAGTATAAATATATATAAGATACCGACACGATTTATAAATGATAGATCACTAGCCTCCGCCCACGACTTTATCTGCGCATCATAATTATATGAAATACGTCTTAGTACTAAATAATAATATATGCATAATTTCAAAAAAACTTTTTTTCCATAAAAAAATATTTTTTAGATTTAAGTAAGTAAGTACCTATATTTCGTTGTTATAATGTTTTACACTAGGACCGTCTGTCACCTTTAAGAACCTAGAATTACAGGAAACCGCCATTGTTAGTCGAATAGCATAATGACGTCACTAACTTGTACAAAAGCTGAATAAGTATTATTAAAGCTTTATTCTAAAGAAGTCCTTGGGATTTACCAAATTGCCGTTATATCTAATAGCTTTATACTGGCAGAACAATTACTGAATGTGTGATTTAACTAAGGTTGGTCTAGATTAGAAAATAATTTATTAATTAAGGTATAATTTAATTATTTATTATCCCTACTAATATTATAAATGCGAAAGTAACTCTGTCTGTCTGTCTGTTACGCTTTCACGATAAAACTACTGGACCGATTTAAATGAAATTTGATACAAAGAAAGTCTGGAGCCTGAGAAAGGACATAGGCTACTTTTTAACCGACTGCAAAAAAGGAGGAGTTCCACGTGGACGAAGTCGCGGGCAGAAGCTAGTATCTAATATGTGAAATTCTCGTCTGGTCTTTGTTGCCAAACTCTTCCGATACGGCTGGACCGATTTTAATGAATTTTTCTGTGCATATCGGGTAGGTCTAAGAATCGGCCAACATCTTTTTTTCATACACCTAAATGTTGAGGGGTTTATATATAATTTTTGTTTCGGTATATTTTTTTAGTATTGAAAAAAAAACCCAAAATTTTTACAATTCTACTTGTTTCATACCTCAAATTTATACAGAACTAGCTTCTGCCCGCAACTTCGTCCGCGTGGAACTCCTCCTTTTTTGCAGTCGGTTAAAAAGTAGCCTATGTCCTTTCTTAGGCTCCAGACTTTCTTTGTACCAAATTTCATTTAAATCGGTCCAGTAGTTTTAGCGTGAAAGCATAACAGACAGACAGACAGACAAAGTTACTATCGCATTTATAATATTAGTAGGGAAGATAGTTTACTATATTGGAATGAAACAACTGTTAACGGATTTAAATTTAACTCGCGTATTTTTATTTTATTTTATTAGCTAAACTTTAGCGTTAGACTATTGTCAGCTCAGTCGTGCTACGACTATGGAAACTGTAAAATCCGAAACGTCAGCTAATAAAATAAAATAAAAATACGCGAGTTAAATCCGTTAACAGTTGTTTCATTCCAATGTGTAATAACCGCGAAGGCATCAGAAATTATTAGTTTACTATAACCAAATTTAAAAATGAGAATGTAGGTATGTCTACCTGTCTGGTTACGTTTTGCTATGCAGCTGCATTTAAAAAACTAAGCAATATTTTGCATAACTATATTTTTTTTATAAACGGTGTTAACCCTGAAACGCCACGGTGACATACTCGAGTGAAGGGTTAATTCAACCCTTTGTATTTGTTCACGAGATATAATAGCGTAGAGGGGACATTTTAATATATTATATATTGTATAAACATATACCTAAGTACCTAGGTACTATTTTATTACTAGTATTTATAAAAAAATATGTTAGTCAGTCTCAGACTCGCAAAATTGGCGAAATAGTTTGTTAATTTTGGTTTTGAAGTATTTGTTAAGTAACTCCGTAGAACGTATAAAAGGCGAGGAAATTTCCAAAAAACATGCTGAATCCGCTAGTATACATAATACAAATCTATACTAATATTATAAAGCTTAAGAGTTTGTTTGTTTGTTTGTTTATTTGTTTGTTTGAACGCGCTAATCTCAGGAACTACTGGTTCGAATTCAAAAAATATTTTTTTGTTGGATAGACCATTTATCGAGGAAGGCTTTAGGCTATATAACATCACGCTGCGACCAATAGGAGCGAAGAAACAGTGGAAAATGTGTAAAAAACGGGGAAAATATGAAGCCTTATGAAGAATTACTATTCATTAAGTGACAGAAGACTTTGACAGATCTTTGACGAAACAATCGAACGGGCAGGACGACGTCTGCCGGGGCCGCTAGTTTTGTCATAAATGTGTAACTTCGGTATAACGGACTTTGCTGTGGATTTGATTTTCTGACATTTCAAAAACTTAACAAGTGCCCAAGATATTTACTTAGGCATTTATTTTCTGAACATACTCTCTGTAATACATTATTTAGTCTATAATCAACCCGTTCCACGCCACATTCCAATGCTCAATCAATCAACCCTCCAACCGCTAATGATATAATGACTGCCGCCGGCTTCACGCTACGCTAAGGGGTAGCTTTTGACACTACTGAAATGTCATTGCGACATAATTAGCTGTCATTTGAATAGGCAATATACTTAATATAAATAAGCCTTTGCGGTTATTACATATAGCGGCCCGTCCCGGCTTCGCACGGGGGGACTTAAGATTTTTTTAAGGCCTCAGAAACGATACTTTTCCCCCGTTTTTGAAACATTTTCGGTTACTGCTCCGCAACTATAAGACCTAGCGTGATATTATATAGCCTATGTTACTCGGGGATAATGTAGCTTTCCAAAGGTGAAAGAATTTTTGAAATCGGTCCAGTAGTTTCGGAGCCTATTCATTACAAACATACAAAAATACAAAAATACAAAAATACAAAAATACAAAAATACAAATCTTTCCTCTTTATAATATTAGTATAGATTGGAATAAAATAACTTTTACTCGCGTTTATTTCACTAGCGATCTGACCCGGCTTTACACTGCTACAAAACTTCCTCTTGAATTACCCTATTTATTTAAAATTGCTTTGAAATCCATTGCGTAGTTTTAAAGATTTAAGCATAAGGGACGGATTGACAGCACATTATAGTGATTTGTGTTTTGAAAAAATACCGATAAGATTCACTTTAGCGTTGGACTATCGTCAGCTCAGTCGTGTTACGATTATAGGTATTGTAAAGTTTTCGATACATTAGCAAATCGAATCTTTTAAGTTAAAATAGGAAGCGGATTTTTTGCATATTTTGTACAGGTACGTAGTTTATATAGATAAACTATTACAAATTAAATACATAGATTAAAGCCATAACAACGCAAATCCACAACTGGCTAACTTATTCTCTTATTTGGGTTAGTTTAATTGTTTTTATTGGATCAAATAATTTTAACTACTTTTCTGTTTTTAAATAAAACATTCCGTGTCTATTTATGTTTATATCTTCATCTCGTTAACCGGATACAACAGGGGTTGGCATAATTGCATTTTAGGATTGTCAAGGTTAAAGGGTTAGTCATTCGTCATAGAAATTAGTCATGTTTAAATCTAATGACGGAAGGGTTAAAGTTAATTAAATAATATGGGAGTGGAGAATTTAACAAGCTTTGGGTTTCGCATTTATAATTTTTCTATACCAATATAATAAAGAGGAAAAGTTTGTTTGTTTGGATTGAATAGGCTCCTAAACGACTGGACGATTTGAAAAAATCTTTCACTCAAACTCAAACTCAAACTCAAATAATCATTTATTCAGTCTAGGCTCTTACAGGCACTTGTGAATGTCAACGTTAAAATTAATATTCTTTTTCGATTCAGCAAAAAAGAAACCTCTTGAGAAGAATCGAGAATAAACTCAATGAGGTATAATTTTTTCAATATAATAATATTACAATTTCACTTAAGTATAAATATAAATTACAATATGTATGTACTTAATCTAATTAAGTACATTTTAAAAAAATATAGGAGAAAAATAAAAATAACAATAGGTACTGGAGATGTATAAGGTCTCCAGATGTCAAAAGACTAAATTAAATTTACTGGAAATGTAAAGGTTTCCAGGAGTCAACTGTTGGAAAGGTACACTATTCCCGAGTGACATAGGCTATAAAAAAAGGGATCCGGGCGAAGCCGGGGCGGGCCGCTAGTACTACATATTTATGTAGGATGACAGGTATGGATGATTGATTGTACGAACGGAATGAATGTTGTAGAGAGTGACTGAAAGAGTGAGAGAGTGAGAGTGAGTGAAGGAACGTTTTTGGTGGTTAGACGATACCTAGCGGACGACGTTGTAACATTAATTTAATTTGATTTACAAAAAAATATAAATAACTGGAAGAATTTGGCTGGTTTCCTTTTCGATCACACAATTTTGGGGGCTCGTCCGGGATCAGAAGGAATTTCGGCCATAGGATCGTGCTTCTGGTGGAAGAGTAACGAGTGGACGACGACGACGACGTGGAAAAAGTGGCGTGGCGGTTATATCTTCAACGGCGGCACAAAAATAAAGACGAAGACGATTTATTTCTGATAACTGGAATAACAGGACGATTTTTCCAATAAGAAATAACCTACAATTTGTGCGATGTCGAAGGATAACGTTCACGGTGCAGCTGGTATGCAGATGGCAAAAGACGAAATAAATGAAGACCAGGTTGACGCAACAAATACGATGATGTATGCTAATGAATTAATCCCGAAATTCGACGGCCAAGACAAATTGTATTCGGTGACCAAATTCGCGGCGGATCTGGACGACAATGCGGAGATATTTGGATGGACGCAGATGCAGCAGCTGATCATTGCCAGGCGGAGTCTAAAGGGTACGGCTGAACTCTGGTTACGAACGGAGAAACCATTCAGGTCATGGACGGAACTGAAAGCTGCATTAATGAAAGAATTCTCCGACTCCATCGACGCGAAGACGCTTCATGAAACTATGGTGGCTAGAAAGAAAAAACGAGGTGAAAGCTGTCTGGATTATATGCTGATTATGAAGGAATTAGGCAAACGTGGCAATTTACCGGATTATGTCGCGATAAAGTATATAGTAGATGGCATACAGGACACAGAGATCAACAAAGTTATGCTTTACGGCGTTACTAAGTACAGTGAATTAAAAGGCAAGTTGGCTATTTACGAGTCGCTGAAAGAAAAAACGAAATCGACGAGTCATTCAGAACCAGGTAGCAGTCGGCCGAAAATGCGAGAAAACAGTGTTATGAAAAGAATCTGTTACAATTGTGGTGAAGGCGATCATGTTTCCCGTATGTGTCCTCATAAAGATAAAGGTTTAAAGTGCTTCCGATGCAATCAGTTTGGACATATATCGTCACAATGTGCGATACCATCGACGTCGGCAACGGGCATGCAAAAATCAGCTGGTAAGAACGGGCATGGCGGCGCAGCAAAACAAATGTGTGTTCAAGCAGTGACGACCGGTACGAACGTGATACCTACTTTTACGAAGAACGCTGACGTCATAGACCGAACGACTGAGTATCAGTGTGCATTGAACGAGATCGAGACCATAGACAACGACGATAAGATGACGGAGACGAGTGAAATCACCGAGTGCGCGCAGACCGGAATGAACGTAAACAACAATGGCGGCGGCCTTTTGTCAACGACGGGTCGTAAGCCGATAAAAGATGTATTTTTGCTAGAAAACTGTGTTAGTGCGTTAATTGACTCGGGAAGTGATTTAAATTTAGTTACATGGGACTGCTACCAATCGTTAAAAGCGCCGAAATACGTGAGTGATCAAATGCTAATGACGGGACTGGGTTCTACGAAAGTGTATTCGGTTGGCTATATCATAACAAACATTACAATCGACGACCTGTGTTTTGAGAATGTGGTGTTACATGTAGTACCTAGAGACGTTATGCCTTTTCCTATGATATTAGGGCAAGATTTTCTTAAAGATGTTACATTTGTTATGGATGGCAGTCGTGTACTATTGTTGAAATCTGACGAAAGTTGGCTTAATAAGGTTACGTGTGGTGTGTGTGTTTCTGATATTGTAGGTTATGTGGCTGATATGAGGTTGCAGAATGAGGTGCAGCAAATGGTGGATACCTACAAACCAACCAAGACGAAGGAATCTCCCATACAATTGCGAATCATACTGACAGATGATGTACCAGTGGCGCAGCGACCACGACGGCTGGCCGTCACTGAGCAGCAGGAGGTGGAACGTCAGGTGAATGAGTGGCTTAAAGACGGGATTATAAGAGTAAGTTTTTCAGAATATGCTAGTCCATTGGTGTTAATTAAAAAGAAAGACGGTAGTACTCGGATTTGTGTTGACTACAGGCAGATTAACAAAAAAATGATTAAAGATGAATACCCCCTTCCGGTAATTGAGGATCATATAGATAAATTGAGTAAAGCAAAAGTTTTCAGTACCATAGATTTGAAGAATGGCTATTTTCATTTACCAGTTCACGAAGACTCTGTAAAATATACAGCTTTTGTGACTCATAATGGTCAATATGAATTTTTGAGAGCACCTTTTGGGTTATCAGTTTGCCCCAAAGTATTCACCCGCTTTGTGACCCTTATTTTTAGGGATATGATTGAAAAAGGATATGTTCTGACATTTATTGACGATGTGATAATTATTGCAGAGGATGATGTACAGGCTGTAGCACGACTCAAGGAAGTGCTGGACCGAGCAGCTGAGTATGGGCTCGAAGTGAATTGGAAAAAGACGCAGTTGGTACAAAAGAAAGTGGAGTATTTGGGCTACATTGTGGAGAATGGCACAGTAAGACCCTCCAACGACAAGACGGACGCAGTGGTAAGGTTTCCTCAACCTACTACGATAAAGCAGCTTCAGGGTTTCATTGGCCTCACATCATATTTCAGAAAATTCATACAAAATTATGCTCTTATAGCCCGACCTTTGACGGATTTGCTCCGGAAGAATGTAAGTTTTCTTTTTGATGAATGTCACAAGAAAGCATTTGAAGAATTAAAGTTAAAGCTATCTAACAAGCCAGTCTTACAGATATATGATCCACTTTTGCACACAGAATTACATACAGATGCTTCTGCAATTGCATTTGCAGCAATACTTATGCAACGACGTGGAGATGATGGGCCACTGCACCCAGTACATTACATGAGCAGAAAGACGAGTCAGGCGGAAGAGAAATATAGTAGCTATGAGCTAGAGGCCTTAGCTATTATTGAAGGTATTAAAAAGTTTAGACAGTATTTGTTTGGGATTAAGTTTAAAATTATTACAGATTGTCAAGCATTCGAGATGACTTTAAAGAAGAAAGACCTGTCAACACGAGTGGCACGATGGGTTCTGTTCCTCCAGGACTATAACTATGAAGTGGAACACCGATCTGGGTCACAAATGAGGCATGTTGATGCATTAAGCCGTGCACCATATACCGGAGTGGTGACCAGGGAACTCCACAACCAAATAAGACGGGCTCAGGAGCTAGACGAAGGACTGATGGCTATTAAAGAGATCTTGAGAGAAGGGCCGTATCAAGATTACTGTATGGAGGATAACATCTTATATAAAGGGCCGCAGTTAGTCATACCAACAGGCATGGAGACAGACATCATTAAGAGGGTTCATACCAATGGCCATTTCGGCAAGAAAAAGATGATTGAAATGTTATCACGAGAATATTACATAAAAAATGTGGAAAAGAAAATTGAAGAGTTCATTGTGACATGTGTACCGTGTTTATTAGCGACAAAGAAGGCAGGGAGGCAAGAGGGGTTTTTACACTCCATTGACAAGGAAAGTATTCCATTGCACACACTGCATTGTGATCACATTGGACCCCTATCAGAGACTAAAAAACAATATAACTATATACTGACGATTGTTGATGGTTTCACAAAGTTTGTATGGTTGTTTCCGACGAAAAGTACGACGACGAAAGAGACATTGGATAAATTACGAATACACCAACAGACTTTTGGAAATCCGGTAAGGCTTATTACCGATAGAGGGACGGCATTTACCAGTAACGATTTTAAGGAATATTGTCAGTCGGAAAATATTCAGCAGGTGATGATTACGACGGGAATTCCACGAGGAAACGGTCAGGTGGAGCGTATTCATCGCACACTAATTGCAATACTAACGAAGCTTTGTATTTCAGATGCTGGTATGTGGTATAAACACGTGGCGAGAGCACAGACCGCCCTCAACAGTACGTACCAGCGCAGCATTGATATGACGCCCTTTGAGTTGATGATCGGCACACCAATGAGAACCCGCACCGACGTAGAGATTTACGATTTATTATTGCAAGAGGACCGCGATAGCTATATGAGGAACCGAGAAGAATTAAGAAACTCAGCTAAAGTTCAAATAATGAAGGTGCAAGCTGAAAACAGGCAGACATTCAACAAAAAACGGAAGGAGAGTCGGCTCTACTATGTCGGCGACAGAGTAGCTATTCTGAGAACTCAGTTTGGTACCAGCTTAAAGCTCAAACCAAAGTTTTTAGGGCCTTATAGAGTCACCGCTGCCAAGGGGAAGGACCGGTACGATGTGGAGAAGGAGAGGAGCGACGTCGAGGGGCCTAACCGGACCTCTACCTCTGCAGACTTCATGAAGCCCTGGCCTGACTCTGAGTAAGACTGCACCCCCGCGTAGCTAGAGGTAAACTTTTAATTCTATAAACGGGTACCGACTGCCTTCCAGTATTTCAAAGCTTAAAAGTAAGATATTTTATATAAGTTATGTTTGGTCGTGTAATGTATTAGCTGTAAGTGTTTACTATTGTTAGTTTTATGATGTAAGTTCTTAATTGTGAGGAATGAAAGTTTTGTGAATACATGATTGTAGAGTGGTCTAGTTTTAAGATCTGGGACGCATGAGGACATGCTATGCTGCAGGATGGCCGAGATGTAGGATGACAGGTATGGATGATTGATTGTACGAACGGAATGAATGTTGTAGAGAGTGACTGAAAGAGTGAGAGAGTGAGAGTGAGTGAAGGAACGTTTTTGGTGGTTAGACGATACCTAGCGGACGACGTTGTAACATTAATTTAATTTGATTTACAAAAAAATATAAATAACTGGAAGAATTTGGCTGGTTTCCTTTTCGATCCCACATTTATGGTGTGACAATTAAAATACATAATTTCATTTCAACTTTCTTAATTTCATTACTGAATAGATATTTCAGAATCAAAATGCAATAAATTATGTGACTCTATGGTTAAATACCAATCGGATTTAACTCGCGTGTGAGATCCCAGATTCGTAGCCTACTGGGCTGAGGCGGACAATAGTCTAACACTACTTAAAGACTAGATTTAGACGTTAGTCTTATATTTTTTTTAAACTAAAAACTGGTGGACCTTAATTCCCTACCGTTCGACTATACAGTAGAAAAAGGGTTAGACTATTTAATCCATTGTAATTGTTTAATTCCTATGTACGAAGGCATCAGAAATTATTACCTACCTATCTTTAACATCATTTATCTAACACAAACACAATAACTCCGTTTCGCCATCCATTCTTGTAGCAAACAAAATAACTAAACGTGTCTGAAGAGTGTTCTCCAAACAATATTGTAGCTGGCAACACAGAAAAAATATGGCAACATTCGCGCAATGAAATATGACTACATAAACCCTAGGCTGTTTCCTAAATCGAGTCTAGCCGGCTAAATTGCGATTTCTTGGCATCCAGCATTACATGCCTAGTTGATTCTACCCTCTTGCTTCCGTAATAGCGTACTTTATTGCTTTATCTGTGGACGGCGGACATTTTTAAAAATGGACGACGGATTTAAGATGGCCGCTTTATTGTCTATGGTTTGTTTATTGTTGTTTATGTTGGAATAACTAAGTTGACGGTAGTTTAACGCTAGTGTTTCCAATGTGTAATAAATGATTACTTAAGTACTTGTCTTAATATTAGTAATTTAATAATATTTAATTTTGTTGGTTAAAAGTTTTTGAAATTTTTTGAAGGTAGTTTTAATAACGCACCTTACTGTTTACTTAGGACGTAACATAGAATCAAAAAGTATGATTTTATTACAACATAGATCTATGATTACTTAAGTACCTACATTTATTTGGATAAGAAAAATACAAATTGCAATAATATAACAAGTCCTAATCACTTGACGATAGTACGGAGCTCGTAAAAGAAAACGTAAAAAAAAAGGTACTCACTTCCCCCCATTTCTGCTTCAGTGGGGGCAGTAAAGTCTGCCAAGTTTAATGTCTTCTATTTCATTGCCAAACTATTTTTATACGATTGAAAACTTTGAAAATATCGTTGCGACTGTCCTCCGCCCCTTAGACAAGTGTCGATCGAGAATACCGAACGATAGAAACGAATGTAGGTATATATCGGATTCTAGATTACTGCCTATCGTAAATATTAGTCGAAACAAATTAATGAAAAATGGTATGGAATAGACAGTCGGTGACAACTGTTTTTTTCTTTGTCCGTTAAAATAGTACATTACGCACCGAGGCTAGTAAAATAAAAAATGTCTCAGATCACATGTAATTGTCGTACGAGGCGAAGCCGAGGTTGACAAAAATGTGATCTGAGGCTTTTTTATTTTACTGGCCGAGGTCAGTATACTATTTTTCTGTTCGACGAAGCCAGAAAGCGGCAATTTCATTTAGCGCAGCGGCCAGAAAGTTGGCGCTTTCCGGCCGAAGGACAGAAAAGGTAGATTATGAAAAAAAATTGTCACGACGTATATTTTCTTTTTTCAACCGAACAACAAAAAAGAACAAAGATTAACAGTTCAAATGTTCCAGGATGGAGTTCGTGACGGCACTTCATGGTATAAATTGTATTACCAATTATTTTTATCTGTTTTCATTGAAGTGTCAAATATTTTTAATAATCTAACTGACGGACTTTGTTTTGATGCTGGATTATTGTTTAATTTCAATGTTGGAATGAAACAACTGTAAACGGATTTAACTCGCGTATTTCAAATGTTATTATTTATATTTTGTACTAGCGGTCCCGGCAGATGTCATCCTGCCAGTTCGAAATTCAAATTAGGTAACTTTAGTTAGACAACGTTTGTATGGGAAAAGAAAAGGGCTGTTTTTAGGGTTTTCCCGGCAATTATTCGATATTTTCTCGCCGTAAGAACCATCCTTGGACATCAACGAACATTTAAAAAAAAAAATTGGCTAAATTGGTCCAGGCGTTGTCGAGTTATGCGCTTACCAACACATTTTGCGATTCAATTTTATATATAAGAAGAAGATTGTAAATACGCGAGTTAAATCCGTTTATAGTTGTTTCATTCCAATGTGTAAAACCGCGAAAGCATCAAAATTGTTAACCTAAGTTTTTGTACCTAAAGTCTATTTACTTACTAATAATCAATTCAGTAACAGTGAAATTCGTGAAACAACTATGAGTTGTTAAAATGACGAATTTCTTTAATGGATTGTAGCCGGGCAGTTTTCTCCATAGTGACACTGTGGAACAATGCTCAGCACCCGCGGTTCCCACCGGCTCGATATAGACATACGAATAGACTTTCACTGATAACACAATGTCATGTCGGATTTTTACGTAATTATTTGACCTGGATAATGACGGTTAATCTTATAATCTACTTGTTTTCCGCTTCGTTTTTACCCCTATTTGACTACTCACCCTGGGACCCTAGGCAAGGTGCCAACGTTCAACGTTAACGTTAAACGAAACGACCAAAATATATGGGATTTGACATCCGCGAACGATTGTTACGTACTTCACAATCGTTCGCAAATGTCAAATCCTATACATTTTGGTACCAACGTTAAATGTTAACGTTGAACGTTGGTACCAATTGGCACCTGGGGCCCTAGACAAGTGCCCAACGTTCAACGTTAACGTTAAACGTTAGGACCGAAATGTATGGAATTTGACATCCGCGAACGACTGTCACGTATACAAACGTTCGCGGATGTCAAATCCCATACATTTTGGTACCAACGTTCAGCGTTAACGTTGAACGTTGGGCACTTGTCTAGCCTCCCTTGTCTCTAGCCTCGCTGGATTTTCAAAAATGGTGTTAGACTTATCACTAAGTAGCGAGTAGGCTTCGCACGAGTGCAATGCAACCAGTGTTACTCTACTAAACTATGGATGTATAATACATATAATACATACTTGACTTACTCTATTTATTGGAATAAAACGTCAGCCAATAAAATAAAATACGCGAGTTAAATCCGTTAAAGTTGTTTCATTCCAATGTATAATAACTGCGAAGGCATCAGAAATTATTATTTAATAAAACTGCATCAAAATCCTTTGCGTAGTTTTTAAGATATATAACTTTTTAATAAAAAAATTTAACCGCCGAAAAAATCTAAAAAGCAACAAAAAACAATAGCGCACTGAAAAGTGAAAAATAATAATTTTGTCTTTTATAACGAGTATTATTTTGGTTGTAATGTCTGATATTTTTGAAGTTGGTGCCAGCTGGTGCAGCAACTCTTCACTCTCAACTCTTCACTAAGGTGCTCAAGTTTGTTTCAAGCTGGCACCGACTCCAAAAATATCAGACATTACAACCAAAATAATACTCGTTATAAAAGACAAAATTATTATTTTTCACTTTTCAGTGCGCTATTGTTTTTTGTTGCTTTTTAGATTTTTTTGGCGGTTAAATTTTTTAATTAAAAAGTTATTATTTTATAATTTTCTGTGGCCAAAATTTATACAAATTATTAAGTACATGCTTAATTTTGAATTATTTTTAAAATAGTTACCTACATTGTTTTTGCTACTAACCCCCTTTTTCCACCCTTAGGGTAGGTTTCCTTTTTCCAAATTTTTATGGGATTAACTTTGAGGTATGCCCTATCCAATAAAAAAAGAACTATCAAAATCGGACTACTCTGTAAAAAGTTACCCATGGTCAAACGATACAATCGGTGCGTGAAAGTTTAATCATCCCCTATTTTTCTACCCTTAGTCGGATTTTTTTTTCCAAATTAAAATGGGACCAATTTCGAAGTATACCCTTTCCAATAAAAAAAGAATTATCAAAATCGAACCACCCAGTAAAAAGTTATGCGTGGTCATACATAAAAAAAAAAATATATATATACGCGTCGAATTGAGAACCTCCTCCGTTTTTTTCGTCGGTTGAAAAGCGTACTTACGTAGGGACGAGACGAGAGACAGTGGAATGCGATTTTGTTTTAGACTATGTAGTAATTTCTGATGCTCTCGCGGTTATTACACATTAAAATGAAACAACTATAATGGATTTAACTAGCATATTTTATTTTATTTTGTTTACGTTTCGAAAACTTATTCCTAGTCATTATCGAAACGTCAGCAAATAAAATACGCGAGTTAAACCACCCACCAATCACAGGCCAGAAGCTTGCCTCTCATTGGTGGAACATGACAGCTAGACCTCATTCTACACTAGCGCATCTAGCGGATTTCCGACACCCGGTGGCCCTCATTGTGTGATAACCGCGAAGGCATCAGAAGTTATTAGGTTTAAGTGAATTTAATTATTATGTCAGATAATTAAATTAAACAACAAATTATTTGAAAAACATTTTATTGGTTTCATTACAAATAACTTACAAACATTACGTACATTTTTCATTAATTCATTTGTACATATTTTTATAAAACTATGGTTATTTTTAATGCTCTCTGGAAGATTGAGTATTTAAATTGGATTTTTTTTATACAAAAAGAAGCTCAATTGTTTACAATTTATATTATTATTTGAACGAACTTTATTGTAATTATGTATTAATATAGAATTTTGAATCATTAAGCAGTTAAGTTGTTTTTTACTAAGTTAGATTTTTTTAAAAGTTAGGAGGTGTTTAGAAGTTGTGTTTGTGTGTTTGTCTGTCTGTCTGTGACATCATAATATATCCTGAAGCTATGTTAATTTTAATTTTGTTTTGTTATAACTGTGAATTTTTATGTCAGTATTATTATTAATAATATAGTGACAAACATTTTGAGAGCTAAGCTAAAAATAGCACAGATGTGCAGAATATATTATATATCTATGTAGGTATTAGTATTAAAAAAAACATATCTCTCTTGAAAATAGAGACCTGGCTAACAAAAGAGAATTTATCTAGACTTAAAAAAAGGGAACAATTTAGCTTAATTCCCAAAAAGTTTGTCGTTAGTTACTTAATTTATAATTCCATGCAAGTGACATAAGTAAACATTTCCATAATCTGTGTAAATTATTTTTTTGGCAGATCCTTTATTCGTGACCTACTTAATATAATTCAATACAGGCATTTATTCATAAGGCAATCATTAAAATACAATTATATTAATTCTTACCGTTATTTACAAAATTTGAACACACGTTTCAATACAAAGTGTTACAAAATAATACAATGCACATTTGTACTAATATCTTTTTATATTACAATTCCCTTAAACTAGCTTAATTAATTACAATCTAAGTGGCAAAGTGGGATATGTCTTAATAATAATTATAAGATATGGTTAATACGTATTAAGCATTAGATATGTATATTAGGTATTTAAGTAAATATATACTTAAGTTCCGAATAATTTAAAGCTGACGTATTAATACAGTAATTATTTTAGGCCACACTGTTACTCTAAATACGAGCGGTGTACATTACTTATTAATCCCCTTTCCAATCCATCACGGGAAAGGTGTAATCGAAAGAATACGCGTCACATTTTAAAGCGATTAACGACAAATTACACGTCGCATACAATTTGTCACCGTCCCACGTCACAAACCCTTTATATCGATAGCGAATATCGCGAAATGTCACAACACATTAGTGACATTGCGCGCCACCTGGTTCTTTTCTTACACTTACCGACGTGCCTTTATCAGATTTTTTTGCGAGAAAGCTGCGTTATGAATAAGGAAGACGATCCTTACATTATGGCGTGTGTCTAAAACTATCCAAAAGTCAGTCTTCTGATCGGAGGTTGCGTTAGGGAGGAGGCACAAGCAGCACCCAGGATCACGAGATTATGCAGTTCTTGTCTTGCTGAGCATTTTTCCTCTGCCGCTCTCGCTTGGCGCACGCCACGGCGTCGTTGGGCACGTACGAGATCCTCACACCGCCGTACGCTCTCCTCGTCGGCAGAGTATAAGACTCCGCCGATGACGAAGACGAGGAACAAGTGCTGCAGTAGCTGCTGGCGTCATCGTCTCTTACCTTCTCCCTTCTAACCGGCTCGTCAGGCTCGAAGGCTTGGTTGTCGTCTCCGCAGAACCTCACAGTCCTACCTCCCCTAGGCTTTCTCGGTGACCCTTTCCCATCGACCAGAGTCAGCTCGGGCATTGAAGTGGAGTGTCCTGGAGTCACCACCGCTTGAGCTTCCACCGGGTGCGGCGGCCGCCAGTCTTCGGGGGATTCTTCCTTTGTTTCCGATGTCGGACTCGGCTGGATCTGGTGCTCTGTCATGGACTGTTCCAATCGTAAGTCTGCTAGTGCCCTGTCGAGGCTGAGGCAAGCGTGGGGCGGCGGCGGCGGGTGCGGTGGCGGCGTCTCCGGGGCGAAAGAAACCGACCCACTCGGTTCGGAGTCGGCGTCTATGTGAGGAGATGGCTCTCGCTGTGGTGTCATCGGTGGAGACTTCGGCGAGGGCGGGCGGCGCGGTCTAGGTCCTCGTGGAGGGCGGGGACCGGGGCCTGAGGAGTCCGAGGGCGTCGGAGGCTCGCCCTTTGAGCACGCGATAGAGCAGAATATCGCGCCTTTCCGGGGTAGGAATGGACGACCTGGTAGAAAGACAATTACATTAAATACGGTCACAAATTGAGTAAAGTATCAATTAAGCAAATACTAAATTTCTATACTAATACTAATAATATAATAAAGAAAAAAGGTTTGTTCGTTTGTTTGGATTGAATAGGCTCCTAAACGACTGGACCGATTTGAAAAAATCTTTCACTGTTGGCAAGCTACACTATTCCCGAGTGACATCCACAGGAATATTTTGAAAAAAATACCCGTGCAAAGCGGGAGCGAACCGCTAGTAAATTATATAACACTGGCTTGGCATGCAAACACAGCATCACTAAGTGTTCCCTCGTAAAACCACTGCCTCTCATTATGTATTAAACAAAACCTCACACAAACCTAACAAGCTGGCTCGACAGGTGTGGCAGGCGAAGCACCTCTCCGTGGCATGCCAGTGCTGGCCCTCGTGGGACATCTGGCCCTGGTCCACTCCCACAGGCTCTCCGCAGGCGTCGCAGTACTCCGCGAAGCACCCGTCGAAGCAAGGGAGGCAGTACGGCCTGGCTTCTCTCATGATGTACCGCTGCCCTCCCAGCTGCCGAGAACACTCGGCGCAGGCGAAGTGCTTCATGTGCCATGCTCGACCTTCGGCCTCGGTACACTCGTCAGCGAGGATTATCTGTGGCAAGGATTTGGGGTTAGTTTACTGGATTAAGTCAGGATAATTCGCACGTTTGCCGGAACAACGTGACATATTGAAATGTTTCACGATGCGAAATCAAATTTTGATATGCAGAATTAGAGTCTTAAATGGAGTAACAAAATATTTCGATATGTCACGTTGTTCCGGTAAACGTGCGAATATAGATAGGCTTAATAATTTCTGAAGCTATCGCGGTTGTTACATAATGGAAAGAAGTAACTATAACGGATTTACTAGTAACTCAAGTGTTTTATTTTATTTGTTATCTACTAATAAGTACTGACTGACTGAGCTGTTGTGTTAGATTATTGTTATCTCAGTCGTGCTACGAATATGGTAGCTGTAAAGTTTCCGAACGAAGCAAATAGAATAAAATACGCAAATTACCGTTACAATAGTTTCATTTGAACAAAAGAAGTCAATCAATTTAACCTATAGTTCCCGAGTCTAGTTCAATTTTATAATACTAATAAGTAATATATAACTTCTAAGATAATTGTATCATCAGTTTGAACTATGGCGTAGTTAAACATCATTTGTCATATTAAAGTCGTAAAAATACACTTTAGTTGCAGTTAAATTTAATATTTTTAGTAATTAGCCACGGTCTGTTTCACTTAATGCAACACTATGATAATAATGTGTTTTTTAATCATTTGGCTAAGCTCTTAATAAGGAAACTTGGCACAAAGTGACATTTGACATTCGGGAACGTTATAGAATCGTAATCAATGTACGGAATTGACATAAACGAACGAAAAGTCACGTGGTCAGTGTCCCTTCGCATAAGTTCATAAATTTTTCGTTTGTGAATGAAATTTTTTTAACTGTAAAAAGGATGTTGTGCTAAATTGATATGTTATCATACAATATATAGCATATATAATATAATAATATGTATGTATTAAACTTCAAAAATTTGTAAGCCGAATGGCAAAATATGGTGAAATTTTTTATTAAAATTGTAAAATGTTGAGTACCTACGATTCGATTTGGTTACATCAACTTACATCTCAGAAACCCTAGAATATCTAATTTGACCGGACTGACTTCACTCTCATCACACACGCATCTCAAATTCTGTATGTTGAACTGTCAAAATGCCCCTCAAGTACTCGAGTCTAATTAACCGTCAGGATAGTTCTCTAATTGGCGTTGTGTGGTTCACAATGCTTGGGAACATCCCACGGACCGGGCCCGTCGTATTTCCACATATTCATAATTTAACGGTAAATTAATGCGGGTTTTGGAAGAGCTTCTAGTTTTGTATTGATTTAGGTTCGAAGACATTTTTGTTTCTTAGCACTAGCTCTGCCGGGACTACTTTTAAGTGGATATCGGGAGTGGGGGCTAGTGGCGTCACCTTATGGTGTAAACTGTACCATAACATGACGTCACGAGCACCCATGGGGGCCTAGTTAACGTTGAATTTTTTTTCGGACTGAATACTGAAGCGCAGTTGGCCAGCTAATGGGCCTTTGCTGCAAAACCGGACGGGTGGCGAGCCTCCTGAAAGGAGGGCCAGTGGATTTGACATCTGCGAACGACTGTCACGTACGTCACAAACGTTCGCGGATGTCAAATTCCATATATTTTGGTCGTTTCGTTTAACATTAACGTTGAACGTTGGCACCTTGTCTGAACTTTAGAAACGCTTACCTCTGACATTTATTATTTGATAGGGAAAAGATAAAATACGTGTCCAATCGTTTTTATTAATCTCTTAAACGGACTAAATAGAATTTCGTTTTTTTTACCCAGTCGTCATTCCTATTAATGATTAGTCTCATTAGGCGAAGTCGATAAAACATGTTTAATTTTAAATGGTTTTTACTAATGTAGGTAGATGAGAATTTCTGATGGTAATGCGTAAATCACTTTAGTGTTAGATATCGTTATAAGAGTGTTAGGACAAATGATCATTATGACATAAAACGTTAGGGAATGCAAAAATAGGTTAAAAAATGTTAGGGAGTCAGATATAATGAAGTTTACCCCATAACGGGGTTAAAAATTACGCGGACGCAGTCGCGGGCAAAAACTAGTAATAAGAATATAGAAAGAGCTTTTTAGATGTTTTTAGGTGCCTATATGTTGAAATTTGCATAACTCAAACTCAAACTCAAATAATCATTTATTCAGGCTAGGCTCTTACAGGCACTTGTGAATGTCAACGTTAAAATTAATATTATTTTTCGATTCAGCAAAAAAAAAAAACCTCTTGAGAAGAATCGAGAATAAACTCAATGAGGTATATTTTTTTCAATATAATAATATTACATAAAGATATTTTCGATAGGAAGTATAAGTTTTTGAAACGTTAGCAGTGCTTTTGACGATGTCTACGAGTATATTGCTTTTCGTAGCTTAATTTATTAATTGTGGGCAAAAAAAACATTCTTAACGTTAAAATATCCGTCATACATAGTTAAAATAATTTACATGATTTAGAAGTTTGTAATCAAAAGATCTAGTTTTAACTGAATACAAATTATACTTTGTCTTTCACTGATAACATAATTTATGTATTTCTGGCTACCTTTATCTCTAATCACTGCTGTTATCACTAAGGAAATGTAGCTCAACATGTGGCAACAGACCAGCTGTTATTAAATCTTTTGCAATGTCTATGTAAATTCTAAATAAGCTACAAGCATTTTAATAAAACAACTATTAACGGATTTAACTGGCGTATTTTTATTTTATTTTATTTGCTGACGTGACTTTTGAAAGCTCAGTCGTGCTACGTTATGGAAACTGTAAAGAATCCGAAACGTCAGCTAATAAAATAAAATAAAAATACGCGAGTTATATCCGTTAATAGTTGTTTCATTCCAATCTATCTAGTACATCCCTACTAATATTATTTTGCCGGGCAGGATCGAATAGTTATGTCCCCGGATTCCGGGGACATGGTGATATGATGGTACGACGTAATGACACCACTCTTGGTGTCATACTCTTATTGACTGCTGCTACTATAATAATTTATTTAACAAAACATATGACTTATATACTATATCGAGACAGCGCATATCGCTGCTCGATCTATCTACTACGTGATTTACGTGACTCTGTGGAATGCGCTGACAGGGCCGCCACAGTACTCCCCCCCAAAAGAAAAAAAAAACTAAAGAAAAATACAATTCAGTTACACAATAAAACATCAGCTAACAAATAACAAGGACAGAAAAAATGAAGGCGTTGAGCTGAAACTACTTTGGCAGTCAATTTCACTCCAGGTGCCGTGCGAGTCGCGGGCGTTGTAAGCTCCGGGACTCCATAACCAATATCCCATTGGCATTCTCCATACAATAATTCGCTGCTCGAAATCCTTACGCAGCGAATAGTTTGCGCGCTTGGCGCAGTTTCTTGTCCTTGAACTTGCTGAATAATGTAAACTGTTGACCGTTCGGCGTATAGCTGCATCGGCAATTCACTTTATTGTACAAAATATGCCTGCTTGCATTTCTTCATATATTTGTGTCGCGAGGTGAAAACGCAGCATGTGCGTCTCTCGGACTGACGAAATTACTTGAGGCTTATGATAACTCGTATCTCCGAAATATTTTAAATCTTGAATCCATGTTCGGGCGGGGGTCGGCATTTTGAATGAACCGTCTAAATCCAGAAAACCGGAATATGATAGAGGTTCATTCTAAACTCACAGTATTAGGCATCTTGCTGTCTCATGTTTGGTCGCAAGCTGTTGAAACCATTTGCTGCTCTGCTCCACGATTCTTGAAAGAGACTCACTTCGTTGATGTTTGCGTGTTCTGTCGGGGTCACCACTTTGCCGGGCAGGATCGAATAGTTATGTCCCCGGATTCCGGGGACATGGTGATATGATGGTACGACGTAATGACACCACTCTTGGTGTCATACTCTTATTGACTGCTGCTACTATAATAATTTATTTAACAAAACATATGACTTATATACTATATCGAGACAGCGCATATCGCTGCTCGATCTATCTACTACGTGATTTACGTGACTCTGTGGAATGCGCTGACAGGGCCGCCACAATTATAAATGCGAAAGTAACTCTGTCTGTCTGTCTGTCTGTCTGTCTGTTACGCTTTCACGCTAAAACTACTGGACCGATTTAAATGAAATTTGGTACAAAGAAAGTCTGGAGCCCGAGAAAGGACATAGGCTACTTTTTAACCAACTGCAAAAAAAGGAGGAGTTCCATGCGGACGAAGTCGCGGGCAGAAGCTAGTATTATATAATTATTTCACTCAGTATTATTAAAACAACAAACTAGTTTCTGTACACGTAACTGTATGTATGATTCATGTTAAAAGTATGAGGATATTGAATTAAATTTATAAAACAGAAAAGTTATCAATTTAAGTTATGTCACTTTACACATTCAATGGGATGTGACTAATGTTTTTTATTTTAATGTAAACATTTATTATCTAATACCTAATACAAGTTATTCTTGTATGCATATCATATAAAATAGCTCGAATGCTCAAATATGTTTATATTATGTTTAATATATAAAATTCACGTGTCGCGGTGTTTGTTGCCAAACTCCGAAACGGCTGGATCGATTTTTATGAAATTTTGTGTGCAGGTCATTTATTTTTCATACCCCTATATATTTAGGGCGGTCATCCATAAAGTTTTTTTTTAATGATGTTCATTTTTATTTCATGATAGGCATTCAAAAAATGCATACTTACAACACTTCACCCTTTTTTTAACTCATATTTTTTTTTAAATAAGCGGCACAAACTTTGCTGGGTCAGCTAGTTATTATAGGTGTAAATAATAATTACAATATTAACTTTAACAATAATTACTAATTTTGTGACTTACCAGTTAGATTTCCCTCTAATACGCGTTTGGGAAATAATGCAATTAACTTGTTTTGGTATTTACAACCTTATTCATCATGAACGTCATGATTTAGTCATCGTCATGATTTAGTCATCGTCATGGTAGGGATTTCTAACGCTAAACTTTAGCGTTAGACTATCGTCAGCTCAGTGTTACGAAAATGGGAATTGTAAATTTATCGAAACGTCAAAATAAAATTTATATACGTTTTGATCCATTATAAGTATTTGTTTTATTCAATACAAGCTGTCCGCCCCGGCTTCGCACGGATCATCTTTTTTTCATAGCCTATGTCACTCGGGAATAGTGTAGCTTCCCAACAGTGAAAGAATTTTTGAAATCTATCCAGCCGTTCTGGAGCCTATTCAATCCAAACAAACAAACAAACCTTTCCTCTTTATAATATTAGTCTAGAGCAGGGTTTCTTAACCTTTTTGCAGTCACGGACCACTTTTACAATTTAAACTATACCACGGACCCCACCCATAAATATTTTTGAAAATAAAAAAAAAAAATGTTACGATATGTTCTGTACTAATAAATATGTTTAGACTGACTGACCTACTGCGGACCCCTGACATACAAGCTACGGACCCCTAAAGGGTCCATGGACCCCACGTTAAGAAACCCTGGTCTAGAGTAATATATTCAATGCATCAAACTGCAGTGGGACTGCAGTCAGACTGCAGCGCCTCACCTTCAACTGCAACCTTACACCGAAGTATAGGAAGGTCGATTCAAATGATAACGAATGAAAAATATGTTTTAAGCAAATTTTGGCTACTTGTATTTATAGTATTTTAATTTAAAACAAAACATACAGAAAGTTGTCACTTAAATACAGATGCTACGATTATGAGAACTGTAAAATTTACAGTTCATTAATTAATTCATGAAAACAAATTTCAAAATACCTACATAATTATTTGTACTAATTATTTCTGATGTTTTCATAGTTATTACACATTGGAATTAAACAACTATAACGGACTTAACTCGCGTATTTAATTTTTATTTGGTGACGTTTGGAAAATATTACAGTTCCCATATTCTTAGCCAACTATAATCTAACACTGAAGTGACTTTGCATTTTGCAAACTAGCTTAAATACCTTATCTTACTCCACAGATTTTTAGAAACTTAACGCACATTAATGTGAAGCTCGGATATAGGTACAATTTGCTAGAGCAAAGCAAGGTAAATTTTCTTGTATGAAAAATCAAATGCTGCCTTTTTTAAGGCTTTCATCGATTCCTCTATAGTAAACATTAATCAAACTGCATCGCGTGACGAACAAACATAAACGATACCATCCAATACAAACAGACATGTTTTAAAATAACTTTATTTAGTACTATTAGATAATGTATTTAGGTACGTGACTAAAATGCTAAGACATGAAAACAATAAAAAAATGAAATAAAACTGGAATGAATTTAACTCGAGTAGGTAAGTATGTTAATTTTTAAGCTGACATTTCGAAAACAATAAAATGTTTGGGGGTTCTATAGAAATAATAGTACATTACGTACCGAGGCCAGTAAAATAAAAAATGTGTCAGATCACATGTGATTGTCGTCCGAGGCGAAGCCGAGGTTGATAAAAATGTGATCTGAGGCTTTTTTATTTACTGGCCGAGGTCAGTATACTATTTTTCTGTTCGACGAAGCCAGAAAGCGGCAATTTCTTTTATAGCAGCGGCCAGAAAGTTGGCGCTTTCTAGCCGGAGGACAGAAAAGTTATTTTATTTAACTGAACTAATAAGTTGGAATGAAGCAAGTACCTTACCTATAATATGATTAACTCGCGTATTTTATTTTATTATGTTCAGCAGTCGACTGCGATAGGCTGATGATGATGATGATGATTTTATTTTATTTACTTACTGTCGTTTTGTCGACTTATAGGTAGTTAAACTTTAACAGTAAAATCATGTGAGCGTTAGACTATCATCAGCTCAGTCGTGCTACGATTATGGAAACCGTAAACTTTCCGAAACGTCATCTTATAGAATAAAATACGCAAGCTAAATCCGTTATAATTGTTTCATTCCAATGTGTAATAACCACGGCATCACAAATTAACATGCTAATTAACATAGCTGAAACACATAAACGTAAATCATACCAAAATCATAGTAATAATTTTATACGACTGACCGCTGTATCGAGGGGTGAAGGGTCAACGACCTCATTAGCCGATAAGGCACACAAAAATCGGTACAACCTTTTGTTATCAAATGGGGGTGGAAATTTTGATTTATGTTATGATTTGTCTTGAGTTAGTTCAAAAAAATCGGCCAAATGCTAGCCGTTGAACATCAGTGGTTTGTACGAAATGGCCCCTAGACAAGAGCCAATCGATAATAGCGAAGGAAGGAAGCGAATGGCTCTTGCTTGTAGTGGCGTAGAGGGCTTTGGAGAGGCCTTAAATCAAATTATAGTTTTTTTATATGTTTTTTACTAGTTTTAGTTTACATAAAATGGCCTCTGTAGCACGGGGGCGCCTTTCATATATGCTCCTGCTTTCCTAGATATTTTATTGCTCATAACTGTACGCAGTGCCTACCCTGTGTCTACCCTACCCGTAAACACAATCGCCCCCTTCTGCCGGGAATACATAAATGTATTATATAATTAATACGTGGAACACACACGGGTGAAAACATTTCGTTAAAACAATTTGCATAAAATTTGACCGATTGCATGTGCAATTGCAGTGTTGCATCGAATACCAACATGATTGCCGATTTGAGATCCTCTGATAACGTCGCATTTTTGCTGTCTTTGGAATTCGACTAATTTTATTGCCACCTCAGTCCCCAGGGGTTAGTACGTAATGGCCCTTAGTCAAGTGCCAATTGATAATAGGAACCGAACGAAACAAATGCTAAATTAAAACCTAAATAATAGGCAGGATGACTTTTTTTCTATGTTCGTTAAGTAGATTAGGTACCACAAAATTAATGGACGCAGTCCGTCAGTCAGATTGTGTGTGTGTGTGTGTGTGTCTGTGGCATCATAGCTCCCTAACGCATGAACCGATTTTGATTCTGTTTTTTTTTTTCAATAAAAAATTACGTATCCAATAATGTTCAATATTATGTCTACGGACTAAATTTATTTTCGTTTTCTTTACCTTTCGTCATCCCTATTAAAACACATGGTCAGTTTTTTAATTAAATAAATTAATATATACTGATGCCTTCGCGGTTATTTCACGTATACGCGAGTTAAATCCGTTAATAGTTGTAACATTCCAATAAATAAATTAACTTACTTCGAACATGAAAAAAGAACTTAATGAAGCAATAAAATATTCAGCTCATGCCAATATTCTCATTAGGGTGTTATAATTATAGCTACTGCCGATAGCGATCGCAGGCGTTCTAGCGTTACTATCGATGGAAACGCTATGTTATGAGTTAAGTGGATGGACGGAATTTAGAACAATATTTTTATTAACAACTAGCTTCTGCCCGCGACTTCGTTCGCGTGGAACTCCTCCTTTTTTGCAGTCGGTTAAAAAGTAGCCTATGTCCTTTCTCAGGCTCCAGACTTTCTTTGTACCTAATTTCATTTAAATCGGTCCAGTAGATTTAGCGTGAAAGCGTAACAGACAGACAGACAGACAGACAGAGTTACTTTCGCATTTATAATATTAGTAGGGATTTGTTGATATTTATTTTTAAAATATTCTATACTAGTGGTCCCGGCAGACTTCGTCCCGCCCGGCAAAGAATCGATTTGGAACGTGATAAAAAGTATCCTATGTCCTTTTCCTGGTTTTGAGCTACATCCACAGCAATTTTGAGACGAATCGGTTCAGCCGTTCTTGAGTTATAAACGGAGTAACTAACACGACTTTCTTTTATATAATAAAGAAGAGATAGAAGAAGATAATACGTACCTTCATCGATAAAAAAATTGAATGAAAAAAAAATATATAATCTTGTCATCGAAACTACGTACGTATAAATAAACTGTACAAAAGTTGTATAATAGCTTAGTTATACGGCATTTTATATCAATTCCTATAAATTTTGCAGTCGTTTCGTGCATTCGTTATTATCGATTGTCACTAGTCTCTGACCACGTGACTTTTCGTTAGGTAACCTCATTTTCATCCATTTTGATATCGTTTCTCGTTGACGCTAAACGCCATGTCTACCCTACTTATATTACTCTTTAGAATTACCTACACAATCTTGCATACTCAGGTAAAACAGCAAAGATAATATTTATTTCATAATAATTAATTAATGTTGCCTCGACTGCAGTTTTATAATTAATTTGTTATCGGCAGATAACGTAATTTCCCAGTGCATAGCTGCAGTTGCGTTGTTGCATCCCGCGGTAATGCAGTCACGTCCACGAAACTACTGACAGGTGTTGGGTTCGATACTCATTTTATGCAATGTTTTTTTTAAGTATATTAAACTAGCTTCTGCCCGCGACTTCGTCCGCGAGGAACTCCTCTTTTTTCGCAGTCGGTTAAAAAGTAGCCTATGTCCTTTCTCAGGCTCCAGACTTTCTTTGTACCAAATTTCATTTAAATCGGTCCAGTAGTTTTAGCGTAAAAGCGTAACAGACAGACAGACAGACAGAGTTACTTTCGCATTTATAATATTAGTAGGGATAGTAGGGAAGTAGGGATGATATTATCACAATCTATTGATTTAAAATAATGGTAAGTTCGCTTCATAATGTTAGTATAAAATATTTGTTGACGTTTCGAAACCTTTATAGTGCCCATAAACGTTGTTTAACACTAAAGATTTTCATAGGTTTTATGCAAGTTAGCAAATAAAATAAGGCATCAAAAACTATCAAGAGATTTGATAAGATGTTCAAATTCATACATCATATAATATATAGAATTGTATGCAAGTGAACCCGCGGAGCACGACTAGTGCTTAAAAAAAATTTGATCGTTTTATCGCCTGAGTGCGCAGTGGCTGATAAGGTTCGTTTTTAGGTCAAAGGGGAAAAAACTCGCGGGTTCAAACCCATTTGAGGTTATAATAAAATATTTACGCTTTACCGTCTCGCCTATTAATTATTGCGTGTTTATCAGTCGGTCAAGTATTTTATCGTCACAAAATGAAATCAGAAATATTTTTCGGTAGTTTAATAATTTTTTTAAAGTTGGCTAACCTGGCTATTTCATGCCGTGTTTTATGAGACCGTTACGTTTGTTGTTAACAGGCGCGTGCAGTGCGGAACCGTGTAAGTATGGCGCCAGGGTAGGCACTACATACATATTGACACTGTGCCTGTATGAAATGCACGCCCATGTGTATAAGAACTCCCTTAAATAATAACTTTATTCTGTAGTTTATGTTATAGGGGCAACAGAAATAAATCATCTGTAAAAATTTCAACTGGCTAACTGTTCATGAGATACAGCCTGGTGACAGACGGACGGACAGAAGAACAACGGAGTCATAATAATAGGTAATTCCAATTTATCTTTTTAGACAGAAACCTAAAAATATATTTTTACACAATAGTTTCTGAGTTGTCGCGGTTATTACCTACAGATTCATATAAAACAGTGTATTCATTGTTATGCTGACATTTCGAAAACTTTGCAGTCACATTTGTAGCCTGAGCTGACGATTGTAATATACGAAAACTACGGAACTCTAAAAAGGTTAAAATTTCTGATGCCTTCGCGGTTACTTATCTTTGAAGACCAGGGGCGTGCAGTGGGGTGAGCTTAAGTATGGCGTTAGGGTAGGCAGTCCATACATTAGTGACACTGTGCCTGTATGGAATGCACGCCCCTGTTGAAGACTATTGTCAGCTCAGTCGTGCTACGATTATAGACTCTGTAGCTCCGAAACTTCAATAAAATAAAATACGCGAGTTAAATCCGTTTAAAGTTTCATACCAATCTAAAAAGGTTACATAACAAAAACTTAAATTTATAACGGAGCTGCGGGAACGCATCCCTACTAATATCATAAATGCGAAAGTAACTCTGTCTGTTTGTCTGTCTGTCTGTCTGTTACGCTTTCACGCTAAAACTACTGGACCGATTTAAATGAAATTTGGTACAAAGAAAGTCTGGAGCCTGAGAAAGGACATAGGCTACTTTTTAACCGACTGCAAAAAAGGAGGACGTTCCACGCGGACGAAGTCGCGGGCAAAAGCTAGTAGTATATAAACGGCCGGTAATTACATTTTTGGCATAAAACCTAATGCCGATAAGCCTGATTTATCGGCCAACTGCCGCAAACGGTCAAATTCAGCCGGAATTTAAAGAGGTCATTATAGGTCATTTCTTTACAACCTGAGGGGCTCCGTCTAAAGCGACAAAGCACCTGTCGCGCTTTGACAAGTATGACAGTGATGATTCTCGCGCGACATAAACCTGAAGTGCCTATGCAGGTATACTTTTTGTCGTTCGTGAAAACCTAGACAGACTAAATGTTAAAAAATTACAGCAAAATAGTAAGCGCCGAATTTGTAACTTTTCTTGAAGATAAATTCTATATTTATTTTGTTGTAAGTAAGTAGATGATATTTGTAAAATAGTATGTACGAGTATATCGATTATTATTAAATAAAGACTTTACAAAGTACTTTTACATGTCAGATGAGTTTACGAGCGCTTCAGAAACCATCATTGCTGAGAAACGCCGTGAGAAAACTCAGCAGATAGTATGTAGTACAAAGTTACGTATATCCTGGTCCTTTTAGAAGGACATAGGATCTCAAGTGGTTAATTGCTTACGAAATTGTACAGCAAGTTTGCAATAAATTGCACAAAAACATATACAATCAAGCAATTTACCGATATCCGGAAAAAGATACGATCAGCGAGGGGGGTCGGCGGAACATCTTGACGCTTGGGGATGAGGGGTCATTACCTCGATACAATCAAATTGACCATGAATTATTAGCATTTTTAGTCTACATTTAATTCAATGAAATATATACCTAAGAAAATGTTAATATATTATGCTAAAGTTTCGAAGCTTACTAAAAAGACGCCGTATAGTCCATGTTCTTTAAGAAGTACATCAAATAAAAATAAAATGAAATATATACACGGGCATAATTACCGAAAGAAAGTGGTTAACTTCTTTTGGTTAAAATAAGTAGTTATCTACATTAAAATACCTAATCTAACAATACTATCTGTTACAGAACTATCCTTAACTTCCTTAATAAGTTCCTTACCTCATCACAAGCTGAACACCTAGGCTTCAAGGTCTCAGCGTGGTGTCTCCCGCAGTACAGCCGGCCGTCCTTCCAGAAGTACACCAGGTCGACCAGCAGCTCCTGGCAGCCGCTGCAGACGAAGCACGCGGGGTGCCAGCGGGCCGAGGGCCCGGCGCGCGCCGCAGAGACACACATGTCGCCAGCTGACATGGGTTCTTCACACTGTGGACAAGTAGGGGAATTAGTTATTTCTGATGCCTTCGCGGTTGTCCACATTGGAATGAAATAAGGTAGGCTTATAAGACTAGCTTTTGCTCTCGACCTCGTGTAAGCAATAAGCATCCTTGTTAGGCCCACTTAGGTTACCTTTTATTTTCGAACTGAATACTGAAGCGCAGTTGGCCAGCTAATGGGCCTTCACTGCAAAACCGGACGGGTGGCGAGCTTCCTGAGAGAAGGCTTTCAAGCCTTTACGTTAGGTTTAGGATTTTTAGCCCTGACCGACCCGAGGGCCTCCCAAAGTGGGGGTCGTTTATCCTCCTTACGGGATGAATTTACGTTTTTAATCCTTATAGTTTAGGCTCTGCGTTTATATGTGAGTCTTGAAGTCTTCTCCTTTCATATTAGGGGGAAGGGGGGTTATATTATTAAAATACAGGAAATTTCCGTACGTTTCAAAAACTTTTGAGTTTTTACTAGATACACCTGTCAATTAAATGGTATCTGTCAAATATTGATTCATAGAAGTCTTTAGATCGGTCTTTGCCTACCCTGGGACTGAGTCGTCACCGCTACGTATGTTTTCAAACATACCTAACCAATTTGTCATACACGGAGCCGTGTCAATGTACGATTATTAATATAATGGATACAGTGCACAATATAAATAAAACATTGTCACATTTTTCCGACCAAATGCTGTCCATAAAGATCGCCGGTCATGTGCTGAAGGTCGATGCGTATGCGCAGCAACAAATACAATATAGTTTTTTACAGTATTGGATCATATTGATCATATCATATTCACTTTGACCCCTTGATTGGATCAATAATCAAATTGATCAAATCCGATATGAAAGCAAAGTTATGCAACATAATTAAAACTATCCCGCTATATAGGTACTGTGTATATATATATATATATATATATAATATATTATTATGTAAATGTAGTAGCGGCCCTATAGCCTATGTTGATTTGGAATAGGTAAGTGATGTAGCAATCAAATGGTAAAATATTTTTAGTTTTTTGTTTCATACTCCTACGTATAAGTAAAATAATACTGTTACAACTCGAAAATGCCCATTTCTTAAACTCGAAATTAAATTTAGCAAGCGACCTGGAGTACTAATTCTATGACATAAAGAAAGGTTCTACAAACTAGAACTAGCTAAGAAACTAGATGGTCATAGTAACCCTTATTCGAATCAAAGTTACCCTAGCTATTAAGATGACATAATTGTTCAAATATATAGTTTTTATATCAGAAATAAGGGGTTCAAATTAACTGAGTTATCCAAAGTACCTTAAAATTCTATGTAAATGTTTCTTGTGGAAGTTGTGGATCAAAATCATAGTGACGAGTGACCTTATCTATTAATTAGGATATTATATACAGATTTTACTGTACATTACCATGGTTACCAAATTACATATTTATGTACTGTTTTTTATTACCCTGTGAATCAACGGCACCATATAAGAGCACCCGATCCATTTTCGAGATAAAAACGAGATTAGGTTTTCCTTATTCTTTATCTTTTGAAGATCGCGAGCATTATGTCGCAAATGATTCAATTTATTTCAATGCACTCGCGAATGTGACTAAGCGGAGGTTTTTTTAATAAAAAAAAAAACAAAAAAAAATTGACTACCACGCTTGAGTTGGGAAGACGGTGGGTAACCTATCTCCCAGGGGGTTGGAAAATGAAAAAAAAAAAAATATACACACACTTGAAATATTTTTAATTCAAACTTATGCGCATTGATGCGATTTATTTCACATAACATTTTCTAAAAAAATGTTTATGTATTTCGTATTTATTAAAAAACCTCCTAACGGGGCTCCTAAAAGATAGTACATATATAAAAAACTAGCTGTCCGCCTCGGCTTCGCACGGATCCTTTTTTATAGCCTTTGTCAATCGGGAATAGATGTAACTTCCCAACAGTGAAAAATTTTTCAAATCCAGTCGTTTTGGAGACTATTCGCCTCTTTATTATATTAGTAGGTATAGATCTATTAAAACATTTCCTACGCAGTCGTAGTTACGGGCAGAAGCTAGTTTAAGAATATTACAGCTTTTCTCACAGTTACTAGTGTGCATTACAGCAAGAATGCCATTGTGGTAGAATATAATTGATCTGTTTAGTTTGGATTCCATTCAATACTGATTCACGCATTCCGCACCGGCGCGGGCGCAGGGCTCGTTACTGCTAGGTGTTATACTTACTACGACTAGAAACTATTTGGGTGGGAAGTATATTATTATAGATATAAAATTGCTTTGTGGCACAATGACTAAAATAAAATGGCTAAATATAGGACGCAATTGGATACATCTCCTTCTCTATTATATAAAAGAAAGTCGTGTTAGTTACTCCGTTTATAACTCAACAACGGCTGCACCGATTTGGCTGAAAATTGCTGGGGATGTAGCTCAGAACCAGGAAAAGGACATAGGATACTTAAATCGATTCTTTGCCGGGCGGGACCAAGTCTGCCGGGACCGCTAGTTATTATATAAAAACTAGATGACCCCGTAAACGTTGTTTTGCCTTATAAATTATTTATAGTTATGACCCTTATCACTTAGGGGTATGAAAAATAGATAGCCGATTCTCAGACCTACTGAATACGACAACTTCCCATATAAAAACATCTTAACTTTAAAAATCATTCAAAATTATCGTTATTTATCTACCTGTATCAAATAACGTCATAAAACTAGCGAGGCCGCAGACCCAACTAAAATCATCGGCATTATAAAAAGTTCTTTTTTTGCATTATTATTCGCGGAGGTAAAAGGGAAATGACGTCAAAGCACGTACTACCCTTCTAGGAAGGGTACAGGCGACCCAGGGTGTACCCTGGTAAAGCCATTGGTAAGGTAATCTATCCTAATAATTTCTGACGCCTTCGCGGTTATTACACAATGGAATGAAACAACTTTAACGGATTTAACACGCGTATTTTATTTTAGCATAATCATAAAACTATTGTCAGCTGAATCTGTAAAGGCTCCGATACGTCAGCCAATAAAATACGCGAGTTAAATCCGTTAAAGTTGTTTCATTCCAATGTAATCTATCCTAACTAATATTTCAAATGTGAAATTAACTTTATCTGTCTCGCTTTCATGCTTAAAATACCAATTTCAATGAAATTTGGTACACAGATGGTCTAGAACTTAAGAAAGGACACTACCTACTTTTAATAGCAAAACAATGGTCGTAATTACAAATTGCGCGGATGGAGTCACAGGCAGAAGCTAGTATAATATATATCTATACTAATATTATAAAGCTGAAGAGTATGTTTGTTTGTTTGTTTGTTTGAACGCGCTAATCTCAGGAACTACTGGTTCGAATTAAAAAAATCTTTTTTTGTTGGATGGACTATTTATCGAGGAAGGCTTTAGGCTATATAACATCACGCTGCGATCAATAGGAGCGAAGAAACAGTGGAAAATGTATAAAAAACGGGGAAAATAACTATTCCACGCGGGCGAAGTCGCGGGCACAGCTAGTTACATATATAATAAGGAATGAAACGAAGGCATAATAAATAAAACATACTGCCAGCCCCTCGAAAGAATCAATTCCGGTTGGAATACAGCCAAAATATGTTATTACTGCAGTTTATACTCCGGCTGGCGTACCAGTCACGGGGCCTTGTATGTATGGATTTGTATGTTGTTAGGGAGCTTGTGGAAGAAAAATTAAACAACGAAAACCTTGAATATATTATTATATAAAAAGAGAAGCTGACTTAACTGACATCAACGCAGGGCCTAAACTATAAGGGTTAGGAACTTGATGTTTTGCACAGTGAAGGAAGTTTTACATTATAAAAGGAATTTCACAATGTGAGACATCAAAATCAAAATTTGAAATATATGCATTCAATTTAGCCTTTTACAAGCGCTTATCTTAAGCCTAGGAAAATACCTACCAAAATGTGACAGTCACGTACGTCACAAACGTTCGCGGATGTCATAATATCATATACTTAGGTACATTTTGGTCGTTTCGTTTAACGTTAACGTTGAACGTTGGCACCTTGTCTACACCCCAAAGTCAGGAGATACCACCGTTTCCGAAAAACCTCATTTGAGAAGAAAAGGCAAGAAACTCAATGAGGTATCATGTTTTCAAAATACATAGGTAATTAGATACAATTTTATTTATTTATCCTTATAAACTAAATAAAGATGTAAAAGGTCTCCAGATGACAAATAACTAATTGGGGGGGTAGTAAGAAAGAGGCACTAAAAACGAGGGTGCGCGGACAAAGTCGGGGGCAGAAGCTATTACTTACACATAAATAATTTCAGTGTTAGTTTATCGCTAGCTACGACTATTTTAACTGTAAAGTTTTCGAAACTTAATAAAATAAAGTAAGTACGCAAGTTAAATCCGTTACCTATAGTTGTTTCATTTCAATTTATTGATATTTTTTCCCGCGGCTCTCAATATATCATTGATGTTAGAATATGTTAGATTGATTACTATTGATATTGATATTACATAAGTATATATTTTGTGATTTTCTTGACCGGGATGAATGATAAATTTACCGGAATATTTTACCCTTTAATATGAACTTGATGGTTTTCTTATGAATTATGTATTATTCCAATAGAAAGGGTTTTCTTTTTGAGTTGACCTAAAAATCTGCCGAAGAATATTATAATGTTTGGAATATTAAGTAGGTATGTATTATAGATTCTGATGTCTTCGCGGTTATTACACATTAACGACTATAATCGATTTAACTCGCGTATTTTCATTTATTTGCTGACGTTTCTAAAACTTTACAGTTTCCATATTCTAGCACGACTGAGCTGAAGTTAGAATATCGTCAGCTCAGTAATTTTTCCGTTACAGTTGTTTCTTTCCATATTTTATATGTATGCATTTATAAATGTCTATCCGCTGTCCAGTACCTATAAGGTAGTTGATTTTTGCTTAGTTTTAAACTAGACCAATTGGTATGAATTGTTTAATGATTTAATTACTAATATCCTATCACTAAATCACAAGTCGCTTTAATCATTTGAAATCAGCGTCGCTCAGATATCGCCGACAGGATCACACGTGTCCATACATACATACATACATACATACATACATACACACACACACCCGGTCGTCTGGCGCATGAGTCATTGTTCCACTCGGCGCGGGCGCAATGTATGATCTATCGCGGAAATCTATACTAATATTATAAAGCTGAAGAGTTTGTTTGTTTGTTTGAACGCGCTAATCTCAGGAACTACTGGTTCGAATTCAAAAATTTTGTTGGATAGACCATTTATCGAGGAAGGCTTTAGGTTATATAACATCACGCTGCGACCAATAGGAGCGAAGAAACAGTGGAAAATGTGTAAAAAACGGGTAAATGTAAAGCCTTATGAAGAATTACTATTCATTAAGTGACAGTTAGAAGACTATGACAGATCTTTGACGAAACAATCGGGCGGGCAGGACGACGTCTGCCGGGGCCGCTAGTAATATAAAACTAGCGTTCGCCCCGCACGGATCCCTGTTTTTTTTTTATTTTTCAAATTGGTCCAGTTGTTTCAGTGCCTATTCAATCCAAACAAACAAACTTTTTCTCTTTATTGTATCCACGAGACTTTTGCGTTCGCGTAATTTCCATTCAGAGTTGCATTCGTTTCGTTCGGTTGCTATTATCGATTGGCACTTGTCTACAGGCCCAGAACGACTAACGCGTCTGACAGAAACTTTTACTATAAATAAAGTGATATTGACAGCCTTCTCGCGCGTCAAAATCCTTATTAACTACTAGCTTCTGCCCGCGACTTCGTCCGCGTGGAACTCCTCCTTTTTTGCAGTCGGTTAAAAAGTAGCCTATGTCCTTTCTCAGGCTCAGACTTTCTTTGTACTTACCAAATTTCATTTAAAATGGTCCAGTAGTTTTAGCGTGAAAGCGTAACAGACAGACAGACAGACAGACAGAGTTACTTTCGCATTTATAATATTAGTTAGGATGTAATTTTAAACCGGTTTCCACAAAAAGAAGGAGGTTCTCAATTAGGTCGTATTTAACTCTCTATATCTTCTAACTTGGGCTGTCGTTCGCAACCGTTCCATACATTGTTCCTCCATTGAAGGAAAGGCTTTATTTGAGCTGAGAAACTATAATACAACCAGTTAACAGAATACAGAGATATAAGAGTGGTAAGCGCTACCTACCTAGTTATTATACGTACCTATGTATAATAAGTATATAACTTATACGTTATTACACCCCCCTGTTCCATCATCATATCCTCAGCCGTCCGCTGCTGGGCGGCGGTCTCCCCCAAAAACCTCCACAATGCCCGTTCCCGCCCGCCTTCGTCCAGCGATACCAAGTTATCCTTACTAATCCTAACCTTTTCACTTAATATTACAAACTCCAACAATTTCTGATGCCTTCGCGGTTATTACACATTGGAATGAAACAACTATTAACGGATTTAAATAAAAATACGCGAGTTAAATCCGTTAATAGTTGTTTCATTCATTTACAAACTCTAGTTATGGTGAGTATGTATGTGTGAATGTTTGTTACTCTTGCACACGAAAACTACTAAATGAACTATAATATTTACAATGATATAGCTTATACATCAGATCTAGCTAAAACCTAAAACAGTTTGAATAGTAGTTAGTCATAGTAAGTATTGTAAATGCATACAGCATACGACTTTCACTACTGAATACGTGACGTACAGACAAACGGACATACAGCTGAGCGACGGAAGCGGATGTGACGTCATAGTTGTCGTAGGTTTTGAAGAATGCAGAAAAAATGGCCGATTGAGTCACTAAGAAGCAAGGACAGTTAATAATGAATAATCAAAAAATACCAAAAAATCTTGTTTTAAGATGAAATAGGCATTGGAAATCTCCTTGGAAATACCCAAAACTTAATCGAAGTTGATTCAGATGAATTGATTTTAAATAGTAGGTACTTAGTAGTAGATGTTTCGAAAATTTCGTGTCTCGGGGTAATGGATTTCCTTAAGAAGGTGAAAAGGGGATGAAATTTATACGTAAGTATGTATGTATATAAGTACGATGGGTCACCGTATCACCTAAGCTAAATATGTATCTAAAGAACTAATTCTACACAGAGACAATGTCGCGGACAGCAAAAACCATGTAATATTACTCTCCACATTAATCTGACAAAGACCACACCTCAGGTCGATTCCTAAAACGATCTACTCTCAATCGTAAACACAAATATTTCTCCAAGTCGCTAATTTGTAAAAAAAACTTCGGTACAGTTCAAACAAACTTAGCGATCTCGATGACACGCCCAAAGTGATTACGTCAATTACACTTTCAAAGGAGCCGACTGTACCTCACCCAATTACCCTATAATTTCCACTGACGATAAAGATAAAAACAAACCAAAATGAACCGTATCACGTACAACGAAAGACTTAGATCCAGATTCTAGAGCTGTATTTGAAATTTGGGAGACAGCAATAGCAAAATTGGTCAACGATTTGGTGGCGTTGGACAAACATTTCGGCAAAATGATTAGAGGGTGCGTGTTGGTGATGAATGTTGGCGCAAATATTGGTGTTGGCTAATGGAAGACCACCTGCGATGATGACATTAACTAGGTAGTCAGGAGCATCAGGAATGGATGCCGACGTTTTGATGTATACCCCATTAATCCAAAGATCTTTTTAAGTGGTCAGGACCAAGCTTCTAAAAGTAATTAGGGGTAACAAGCCATTAGTTCTGGTCTCTGTTTTAAAGACTTAAGTTAAAAAAGTTTCAAGTCCGAAATAAAGAATAGGCAATCAAATGTTGAACAATGTCATTAAAAAATAAAACCTACTTTCTGATAAATCTAAGTTAAAATCAACATTTTTTCTGATCTACTTATTTCACCGTGATAGATACTGCCTATACTACAAGAAACGATTCCCAAGAAAAATAATTGGCAATTATAGTCTAACAAGCAGGCTAATTTCGCTCAGTACATTTCTTCATCCACACTCCGGTTTATTTCCAAATCTCGATTCACAACAGGAGCATTGACAGTCCAGTCAAAGAATAAACAAAGATTCCTTAAATATTTATCCATTGTCCCATTGACAAAGCAAACTGAATTTGTTCCCACCCAAATGAAACGTACGTCACGCGTGCACTGGTCTCCGAAACACCGTCCACTTGTTCTGTTCCTTTCTTTTTTCTTCACAGATACCTGCAGAGTGCCCCCCGCGCGGTCATTTTACGGTTTTAACCCATAACGAAATACAACGCGACTCGAACGCGGGCACTGCAACCATTTCTGCTTTCGATGAAACCCAAACTCTAATGTTCCATGGTGAAGAAGTATTGGATGGAACACAAGGGTTTTTGTAAAGGAATTTTGTCTGTGTAATTGCGTAAGACTGATAGTCACGTAGTGGCGTTTCGGTACGCGTTAGCGAAACGATACTTCGAATGGGGATAGATATTGTACCGTATACGGAACCAATAGTCGACCGAGTTTTTAAAACGGAATATTCGAAAGGACCCTAAATAAAAGCTGGCGAACGAAAACTAAAGTGATGTTTTGTTAGTATTGCAATTGCTTACAATTTTGCTTTCTTTTCGTTTGATTGGCATTTGTCTTGATCAATAAGAGATTTCTTTGTTTCAAAACGTTATTAGAAAATTTACTGTAATGAATTCTGACAATGCGACAACTTCTCCAATAAAAAAACCTTTGGAGTTGTTTTATTTATGATTAAGTACCAGGCTTATACTGGAACCGTAGAAATTGTATACACTTTAATTTTAAAATATTTTCTTCGTCGATTCTAAAATGATCGACATCTACAGAAATCCCTACTAATCCCTACTATCCCTACTTCCCTACTAATATTATAAATGCGAAAGTAACTCTGTCTGTCTGTTACGCTTTCACGCTAAAACTACTTGACCGATTTAAATGAAATTTGGTAGGTACAAAGAAAGTCTGGAGCCTGAGAAAGGACATAGGCTACTTTTTAACCGACTTCAAAAAAGGAGGAGTTCCACGCGGACGAAGTCGCGGGCAGAAGCTATAATTTATAAAAGTTAATTTATTTGTACGAAAACACTTGAATTGAGGTTAAAAAAAACGGAATCTCTTTCATGAACTTTTGTCATTTGAATAATGAATTGTCGGAGTCAACCCCCAGACAATTCGTCGAAAAATATAAAGATATGAAACGTGATTTTTGTTTGTTTGTTTCGGTTATTCCTAGAAACTTAATCCGTTTTTGCATTTGTACAAATTTTGTATAAAAAATCCTGATTTAATAATTTCTGATGCCTTCGCGGTTATTATACATTGGAATGAAACAACTCATTATAAACAGCGTATTTTATTTTTATTGGCTGACGTTTCGGAGCCGTCACGATTCCATAATCGTAGCACGACTGACAATAGTCTCCTCAATAGTTTAGAATAATAGTCAATAGAAATTCTGATTTCTTATATATTATGTATAGTTTTATCCTAATAAATTTTAGAAATTTAATAGGTAGTATATGAGTTTTTTATATATATATTTTTTTTATAAAATCAGTTAATATAGACTCATAACAGGTATTTTTTTAACAACCTGATAAAAGATTATCTTCCGTAAGAAAAATAGTCTTATTAAAATAAGTAAGTAGGTAGGTACCTAATAAGTTATTTTCATTAAAAATATATTATTATTCTTGTAATATATATTGTATTCTGGACTAAATCAAATCATGTATTGGTAAATAGGCTTCAAAATCGCTGCGGAAAGATCAGGCAAAGGCAAGAAATAATAATCACATACATATATTTTTTAAACAAAACTTTTGTATGTCATAGATACCAATTTGCCGAACAAACATTTTTGGTATCACTTCAACAGTCGCAGGCGTGATGGTACTCACATATAAATCCACTCCGGTTTGTTTGTTTGTTTGTTCTGTCTCGACACACAGTTGTGTTTGTCAGGATCGGCCCGTGTGGGAGCGGCTGAAGTGGCTCACTTTCTAATATTGATCCTCTAAGACGTTTAACCCAGTAAAAAAAAAAAACTGTTGTCTGTATTGACTGGTTTTATATTAACTGGCTCAGTTTTGTCCTAAACATATACATACAAAATTTGAAAATCGGTCGAGCCGTTACGTAGCAGTTCGGCCACAAACACCATGATACTAGATTTTTATATTATTTGCTTCTGCCCGCGACTTCGTCTACGCACGATGAGTATTTTACACAATATAATTTTCTGTTCTCCGGTCAGAAAGCGCCAAATTTCAGGCCGCTGCGCTAAATAAAATTGCCGCTTTCTGGCTTCGTCGAACAGAAAAATAGTATACTGACCTCGGCCAGTACATAAAAAAGCCTCAGATCACATTTTTGTCAACCTCGGCTTCGCCTCGGACGACAATTACATGTGATCTGAGACATTTTTTATTTTACTGGCCTAGGTGCGTAATGTACTAATAATAAGCTATAGAATAGTAAGTAAGTAACTTTTAAAACACAAAGGAAATATTATATACTCGCTGTCAGTCTGTTGCCATGACAACTACCCAAGACAAGATGGCGGCATTTCTTTTTAATAGACCACGGCGCGTGACGCTTTCAGCCTTCTTTAAATTCTTTAAACTAACAATAAGTTATTAAGTTTTATGTAGAGAAAAGGCTTTCTAATCTCAACATTAAAAGTCGTAAGTGCTACCTATTAATGTTTTTGATGTACAATTATTTGCTTTAAAATATTTACATTAAAGTTGCTTAAATATTTTGCATGTGTGCTCTAATATTTTAAATTCGTAATAGAATCAAATGTGAAATGTTTATGACATAAGTCACTTTTGACAGCTTACGTCAATTCTATTATTACTTAGCGAATATAAATGTCACTTTTAACATAAATCTACACATTAAGGAAAGATTGGTTTGTATTGAATAGGTTCCAAAACGACAGGACCTATTTGAAAAATTATTTCACTGTTGGGAAGCTACACTATTCCCGAGTGACATGGGCTATATTATATTTAAAAAAAAAGTAGAATGGTCTAAAAATGGATATATACATACTAATGACTCCAATAAATGACTGATTAAAAAACTTAAAAAAAATAAACGAATAACGATCGTTATCACACCAATACAACCGAAATAGACCCATAATAGGTAAATGTAAATCAAGACCCAACAATGAAGGCGGCGTCAAAACAACTCGCTACAATAAAAAAGGCAAAAACCGGGAATCGAACTCGGAGGTCCTGCATGTGGGAACCAGCACCGTGTAATCCTGCGCTTGAGTTTACAGGATACGACCGGGATGCGACACGATTTTATGTCGTCACAGGATCGTCTTCCAAATATAAAGTTATAGCTTCTGCCCGCGACTTCGTCCGCGTGGAACTCCTCCTTTTATGCAGTCGGTAAAAAGTAGCCTATGTCCTATCTCAGGCTCCAGACTATCTTTGAACCAATTTTTATTTATATCGGTCCAGTGGTTTTAGCGTGCAAGCGTAACAGACAGACAGACAGACAGAGTTACTTTCGCATTTATAATATTAGTTGATCGGAATGAGGTTACAACGGATTCAACTCGCGTATTTTGTTTTATTTGGTGATGTGTTGTAAACTTTACAGTATATTTGCAGCCGACTTTATCACTCATCTATACAATATTTAAAAGATCTCACTCTATTACGTTTAGAGCTTCTTTCACGGAATATCATCATCATCATAATAACCTCAGTAGTCCACTGCTGGGCGGCGGTTTCCGAGGACCTCCACAGCGCCCGGTCCCGCCCGCCGCACCCAGCGACCAGAGCCAAGCAAGGGCAGGATTTTATTGAGGGGGGGCAGGAGTATACAAACTAAGAATATATCTAAGGTAATTTTCGACACTCGCAAGGGTATCATAACCTATGGGTTTTGCCCGTACCTCGTTACGACCATGGAGCCAAGTCAACCTTGCAAGGGCCACCCCTATAGAATATACCTACTATAGCGTAAAATTAAGTAATCCAAACTTAAACAGTAACATAAAAATTTCTGATGCCTTCGCGGTTATTACACATTGGAATGAAACTACATTCAAAGAAACGCTCCACTAGTTACATAGATTCCTAGTTTTCTAGATTAGATATTCTAATTAGAGCAGATATCACGGGATATCATCATCATTACCTATATCAACCTCAGAACTTACATTGCTGACGTATTAGCGTTAGACTATTGTCAGCTCAGTCGTGCGAGTATGGAAACTGTAAAGAATCCGAAACGCCATCTAATAAAATAAAATACGCGAGTTCGGACGAAGTCGCGGGCAGAAGCTAGTGTGTAATAACCGCGAAGGGAAGGCATCGGAAATAATTTCTGATGACTTCGCGGTTATTTTAATGAAACAACTTTAAACGAATTTAACTCGCGTACTTATTTCATTTTATTGACTGACGTTTCGGAGCCTCTACAGATTCCATAATCGTAGTAACACCTAAAATTTCAAACTTGTTTGGGATTCAGGTAGATTTATCGCGCGATCTGTCGCGATGTCGGTTGGTCTAACGAATGGACTGCCCGACTGAGTTGGACAACTTTATCTCAGGAATTGTGCTATTTGGGGTCCCTTTAAAATAATGTTATTTTACATTGGAATGAAACAACTATTAACGGATTTAACTCGCGTATTTTTATTTTTTTTTTATTAGCTGACGTTTCGGATTCTTTACAGTTTCCATAATCTAAAGTGACTTTAGCGTTAGACTATTGTCAGCTCAGACGTGTTACGAGTTGGGGAACTGTAAAGTTTTCGAAACATTAGGATATTAAATAATATACAAGAGTAAAATCTGTTGAAGTTATTTCATTCGTGTAATAATTACGAAAGGATCATCAATTAAGAATGATTTATTTTATTCAACGGGGTTATTCGTTGTAATGAAACAAATATAACGGATTTAAAGGCGTATTTTATTTTATTTGATGTCGTTTGGAAAACTTTGAAATGTAAAATAACTTTAGTTAGACTATCGTCAGCATGGTAGTATCACAAATTATTAATTTTACGACTTTTCTTAGAACTAGGTACTCTTAGACAAAATAATAATAAGTGTAAAGATTTAAGCGTTCATAGGGATATAGGGACAGATAAAGCGATTTTGTTTTCCATACTAATATTATTATTTTTTTTTTTTCGAACTGAATACTGAAGCGCAGTTGGCCAGCTAATGGGCCTTCACTACAAAACCGGACGGGTGGGGAGACTCCTGAAAGAGGCTCTTAAGCCTTTAGGAGGCTCTTAAGCCTTTTACTAATATTATAAAGAGGAAAGGTTAGTTTGTTTGGATTGAATAGGCTCCAAAACGACTGGACGATTTGAAAAATTCTTTCACTGTTGGGAAGCTACACTATTCCCGAGTGACATAGGCTATAAAAAAGAGATCCGGGCGAAGCCAGGGCGGGCCGCTAGTTATATATATAAAACTAGCTTCTGCCCGCGACTTCGTCCGCGTGGAACTCCTTTTTTGCAGTCGGTTAAAAAGTAGCCAATGTCCTTTCTCAGGCTCCAGACTTTCTTTGTATCAAATTTCATTTAAATCGGTCCAGTAGTTTTAGCGTGAAAGCGTAACAGACAGACAGACAGAGTTACTTTCGCATTTATAATATCAGTAGGGATAGTAGGGATAAAAAGCTACAGAACCATCTTCGTTGTATAAGGTGCGCCCGCGCCGGTCACTTGGTAATTAAAACCGGTGGGTCCATACTTTTTGTCCCGTTTTTTGTCCACCTACTAATTGATTGGTTTTCACTCGATTTTGTTTCGTTATCGACAGATAATGTTTGGTGCTTGGCTTTTGTTTATGCTTTCGTTTGACTTTTGTTTTTTGGTTCTGTTTTTGTCCATGATTCTGTGAATTTTGACGCGCGGCGTGAGGTTTTGATATATCGCGTAAAATAAAATGATCCCTACTAATATTATAAATGCGAAAGTAACTCTGTCTGTCTGCCTGACTGTCTGTTACGCTTTCACGATAAAACTACTGGACCGATTTCAATGAAATTTGGTACAAAGAAAGTCTTGAGTCTGAGAAAGGACATAGGCTACTGCAAAAAGGAGGACACTCGGACGCAGTCGCGGGCAGGAGCTAGTAATCAATAAATTTTAGTTTTTGTTGTGCAATAAAAAGTAAATAAATAAACAATCCTTGCGCTACTAGATGAAAAGACTTTCAAGTAGATAAATTTATTTCGATTTTTAATCTACACATAACAATATTTAATGTTGGAATGAAACAACTATTAACGGATTTAACTCGCGTATTTTTATTTTATTTTATTAGCTGACGTTTCGGATTCTTTACAGTTTCCATAATCGTAGCACGACTGAGCTGACAATAGTCTAACGCTAAAGTGATAAATCGCGAGTTAAATCCGTTAATAGTTGTTTCATTCCAATGTGTAATAACCGCGAAGGCATCAGAAATTATAATATTTAATGTTTTCTAAAGCGACAGAATATTTACAACTATTTTCCCGTCCACGAGACTGGTCTATCATGGTCGTTTTTCGTTTAGTGTCACTTCGAGTATTGTAACGGTGCGATTAGTTCCAAAACAATCTCATGTCTGATTTAATTTAAGCGTAGAAACCAGGTGAAGACGCTTCTGAGAACTATAGTGCTAGCTCCTGCCCGCGACTTCGTCTGCGCACCATAAGCACCCCCGTTTTACCCCTTAGGGCGTAAAAATCCTTTATTAGCGCTCTAGTACGTTATATAAGGAACCCAGTGTAATATTTTAAGTTAATAATCCTTATCTATGTGAAATTGATTTAATTTCATAGGAAATTAGTCAAAATATAATAACTAGCAGCTCGCCCCGGCTTCGCACGGATCCCTTTTTTTATAGCCTATGTCATTCGGGAATAGTGTAGCTTTTCAACAGTGAAATATTTTTCAAATCGGTCCAGGCGTTTAAGAGCCTATTCAATCCAAACAAACAAACCTTTAGATATATTGATCCCGATTGAATAAAGTTTTAAAAATTTGAATCAGAGAAATAAAATTGCTTTACAGAAAATTAAACGCAATTTTTAAAATGGACCGTTCTTAAATATAATACAACGAAAAAGCGTTCTCATGTAAATCAGAATTAACGAAGTAAATAATAATAAAGGAATAAAGTTGGCTGCGTGTGCGCAGGTCACTATTAAAATTCTTGAGATTTTTGCGGAAGGTTTGCTTAAGATGCAGTTGCATCTCTGGGCCACAGTGGGGCAAGGTGGGCCAATTGCCCCACTGTTGTCTCTGATTCGAACCGAAATTTTTGACATTTGTTGTCATTGACATGGTACCTACTTACTACGTTGTAAATGTGTGTGTGTTATGTTCGTAAAGTTTTTGGTGTGACCACGGGAATTATTTTTATACTAGCTTCTGGCCGCGTCTGCACATGATAATATAGCCTATTTGTTTAAGTTACATTATAGAGTGATGGCACCAATTATGGACATGTTAAGCGCACTAAATTAGAATTTCGTTTAAAAATGGGATGTTTTTTGGCAATACAAAAATGGTGATTTTTTGTTCGGTACTCAAATACATGAGGAACATTTAAACAACACCAAAAATCCTGTATGAATAATACATAATTAATAAAAAATACATAAATTGAAATTTACGATATCACCATTGATGGACATCGAAGAATCAGTGATGGACCCCCAGTAATGGACATGGACCCAGTCATGAACATCCATTAATGGACACTTTTTTATTGCACAGATAAATAAAACAAATGTCAAAAATCTACTTTTGATTAACTCTATTTGAACTTTTAACGTGATCAGCCTTAGATTTCAAAGTTATACTATAAGGCTTTCAATCAACGATCTGGTTTTTAATTATTTATTAAACTTTAATTGAGGCTTTGCCTCTTTGCCAGCAGTTGCAGCTTAGAATTGGTAATAAATCAATCAACTGAGATCTATCAGAAACTGCGGTGTATATATATGCTATAGTGTAAGCATGGGAAAGCATGCCACAGTATTTCATGCAGAGACGTATGCTGCATGTGCACAAGAAAATATAGACAGGCACCTGGACGAAAAACCATCTATATTTTGAGTGGCAGCCAGGCTGCGGTGAAGGCCCTTGGAGCCCATAAAGTGCAGTCGGGGCTGGTATATAATGCGCATGGCGTTCAACACCTTTAACACAGGCCTTAAGGAAAACACAATCAAGAGCCACACCGAAGAGTGGAAGGCATGCTTAGGTCTAAGGTCCTCACGGCAATTTATACAACACCCAAATGAAAACTGGACTAAAAAACTCTGGTTTCTAAACTGAAGACAAATCCGACTTATAACAGGAGTCTTCACTGGTCACTTAGGAGTCAACGAACTCCTACACAAAATGGGACTTCCAAACAGCAGCGACTGCAGAATGTGTGGAGAGAAATGTGAAACTGTGGAACACTTGGTGTGCCACTGCGACGCCCTCACCAGATGTAGAATGAAGATATTTGGCTCCGGATACCTGGAGCCTGGAGAATTTTTTGCACGCTCTCTGTTAATTTATTTGAAAATTTATGTGAAAGTGCTTTTAACTCATTGCGACCAACCATTTCACCAAATTGCCCTCTTCCTCTGCCGTGAGAATAGTTTGAAGTCCCATAGCACAAACTGCAGGACTTTTGGACTGGACTTTGTTATGCAAAGTTATTTGAGGGACCCCAAACCGGAGGGCGAATCCAACTGGGATGGGGGGATTTTGGTAAGCTCTCAGACGTCCTGAAAGACAAACGTGTGCGTCTTTATACCTCAAGCGTCGCACGTTTCAACAGTGCGTTCTTCTCGTAATGGTCTATGGAGCCGGGACTTTATGAGGCAAATCATCCATCGACTCCAAGTATAGACTCCAAGTAGATAAGGCAAGAGCTATGTTAGGTATTTCTCTTTGTGACCGGGTCCGTAATACCGATATTCAGAAGAGAACCAGACTAACCGACGTGCGGCATAACAAAAACCATAGCTTTGAAGAAAAGGAAGTAGACGGGCCATGTCTGTCGTAGGTCCGACGGAAGAAAGGATGCTGGATTGGAGACGGAGAAAGGGGCGGCGAAATGTCGGAAGACAGCCAGCGAGGTGGACCGATGATCTGGTGCATGTGGCTGGGAAACATTGGATGCGGGAAACTTGAGATCGTGGGAAGTGGGCTGAAATGGAAGAGACCTTTACTCAGCATTGGGTAGAATAAGGTTGAAGAAGAAGAAGAAACCGGAGGGCAGCTGTGATCATCATTTCTCCCACCCTCAGCAGCATCATGCAGCATCATACAGCATCAAATGCCCTCCCTATTTGTTCCGGGGTGTATTTTTTTATTGGCGCCATATAAGATAAAACAAAGAACCCAATGATGGACGACTAAAAATAGCCATTTATGGACATTGTCCATCATTGGAAAATAAAGAGCAATCACAAAATCAACTCAACCGAAATGTTTAGTGCAAGAAATTAAATAATTTAATACAATAAACTAAAAAATATTAAAAAACTTAAGAATGGACACTTGTCCATAACTGGAATTCGTAAAAAATCGAATCCAGTGATGAACAAACCCCACAAAAAACTTATTATTGGGATTGGACATATTTAACTTAGCTCAATTTACTTGCAATATAGTATTATTTCGTAAAAATAACAAAAAATCTCATTACAACACAACACAAGATAATACCATGCACAAATATGTACTCACCTCCTTAACGATTTCAATAACAAAAACGGATTTTTATGACCACCGCGCGAAACGAGATTTCGATTCCCAACCATCTTCAAATAAAACGGGCAATTTTGATGAGGTGTATCAAAATGAAAGCCCAAACGTCTATTGCTTATGTTTTAGTGTCTCCAATTGAAAAATGTTGGGCCAGTTGCTTAATAAATTCGATCAACGAAAATAATGTCCATAATTGGTGCCATGTCCATTACTGGTGCCGTAAAGTTTTAATAAAAAAAATGACGAACGTGCAATTGGGCATAAGTTTCCGCCATTTTGTGTTTTAGTCGTAACTGTGCCTTAATCTAACCCGATCGGCGGAACCCGGTGGGCGTGCCGAAATGGACCAAAATCATTAAAAATATATCGAAACACTTTATTGCCACAACGAGCTCCTAAAGCCGGAGTCTGCGAGCGAGATTTATCTCCTTCGAAAAGAATTAGAGGAATTTGGATCGACCTTGGATTTTCGAGAGTGGTTTTGGGTGTTTGTAATTTTTTGATAAAATCTGTTGTCCTAAATATTATGTTAATTTTTAGATGTTTTAAAACGAGGTGGTTTTTTTCATCGGTTTTGTATTTTTGTTGCTATACATATATTACTGTTTATAGAGTTGCTTACTTCAAACTTTGCATATATATACCTGTACTTAATTACATTTTATATTAATAATTTTGGAATGATTAATTATTAATTTGTATATTAAAAATTTTGGAATGCATTACTCGCATTGTTCTCTTAAAAAAGCATGTCAGTTAAGCATTAGACTATTGTCAGCTCAGTCGTGTTACGATTATGGAATCTGTAAAGACTCCGAAACGTCAGCCAATAAAATAAAATACGCGAGTTAAATCCGTTAGGTATAGTTGTTTAATTCCAACATGTCAATTTGGTTTTACAACCTAGAGGTAATAATTTCTGATGCCTTCGCGGTTACATTGGAATGAAACAACTTTAGACGGATTTAGCTAGCGTATTTTATTAGCTGACGTTTCAGAGCCTTTACATATTCCATAATCGTAACTGAGCTGACAATAGTCTTATGCAAGTCAAGAGGCAATTTATTGTGTTCTTGGGGCCTGAGGTAATTTATGGTGTTCTTTAGGCCTAGAAAAGGTGCCAACGTTTAACGTTAACGTTAGCACCAAAATATATGGGATTTGACATCCGCGAACATCTGTCACGTACGTCACAAACGTCCGTGGATGTCAAATCCCATACATTTTGGTCGTTTCGTTTAACGTTAACGTTGAACGTTGGCACCTTGTCTACGCCCCCTTATCTTTATATATACCTATATAAATCTTCTGTATGTGTGTTAGTCATTGAACTCCTCGTAAACGGCTGGACCGATTTTGATGAAATTTTTTGTGTGTATTCCATGGGGTTTGAGGATGGTTTACATTCAGATACGGTCAACTAGATATTGTTTTTTTAGTTAATTTGGGAGGTGGGACAGGACAACGCCTGTCGGGTCCGCTAGTCCCTACTAATATTATAAATGCGAAAGTAACTCTGTCTGTCTGTCTGTCTGTCTGTTACGCTTTCACGCTAAAACTACTGGACCGATTTAAATGAAATTTGGTACAAAGAAAATCTGGAGCCTGAGAAAGGACATAGGCTACTTTTTAACCGACTGCAAAAAAGGAGGAGTTTCACGCGGACGAAGTCGCGGGCAGAAGCTAGTGTATTATAATTCAGTGCAAAATGCAATTCCATCAACTCTCTTGCATTTATCAATCCATCCCTCACTTACATACATTTTTTCACAATGAGTAAAAGAGGTGAGGCTTGAAGTGAATTCCATACAAATTTTTATCTATTGTTTAAACAAAAATATCATTGTTTCTTGAACGTCTGCACCGTGGGAGTTTTCATAGAAAACTATGTTAGCAGTTATCTTATCCACAGTGTCAATATGTATGGAAAATGTATCACTTTGAAGTTAACGAAAGAATTGTCATTGTTTACTCAAAATTAAAGGATTGCATCAAATCTCCAGGCGAGATATAGCACTCTATCGTAATCTCCCATATTCGTAGCACGACTCAGCTGACGATAGTCGATAGACGATCTTCAGCTCACGAATATCGTCAGCTCAGTCGCGCTACGAATATGGGAATTGTAAAGTTTTTAAAAACGCGAATTAAATCTGTCACAGTTGTATTAACCGCAAGAGTACCTATCAGGAATTATTAGAGTTTATATACTTACCTAATGCAACTGTAATAAATAAATATTTTTTTAATAACCTTCGAGGTTATTACACACTAGCTTCTGCCCGCGACTTCGTCCGCGTGGAACTCCTCCTTTTTGCAGTCGGTTAAAAATAGTCTATGTCCTTTCTCAGGCTCCAAACTTTCTTTGTACCAAATTTCATTTAAATCGGTCCAGTAGTTTTAGCGTGAAAGCGTAACAGACAGACAGACAGAAAGACAGAGTTACTTTCGCATTTATAATATTAGTAGGGATCGGAATGAAACAACTAGGTATAATGGATTTAGCTCAAGTATTTTATTTTATTTGCTGACTTTTCGATAACTTTACAGCTCCCATGTATCCTGACCTGACACCAGTGTTAAAGCCGTTATAGTTGTTTCATTCCATTAAGTACATAACAATTTTATTGAATTTCGATGACAGATTAAAGAAATTACCCTAATTGGGTATTTTCTACATCGCGTTATTTTACTGAAATTAGTACCTATTCTTTATTTTGAAACGAACCAATCAGTCTCTTAATCATGAGTATAATTTCTTAACAAACCAATAAGTATAAGTAAATAAAACAATTAGGTACTCATACTTAAATTGAGTCACTTATATCGCACACCTAGATCTAAAGGGAGCTAACTCAAAAATCTGAAGATTTTAATTAAACACACGCTAAAAAAGGATCCGATTCCTTACAACAATTTCGCCTCTCCCGAAAAAGTTACTTTTTTTGAGTTAGCTCCCTTTAGATCTAGGGGTGCGATATATAAGTAAGTTGACTTAATGACTGATATATCAACGCAGGGGGATACTATAAGGGATGGAAACTAGAAATTTTGAAAGGATTTTTGATAATTCAGCCCATAAGAGGTAAAAGGTGTTTATCGTGCGCAGACGAAGTCGCGGCCAGAAGGTAGTGAAACAATATGAGGTTGAGTGTATTACTCAATAAGTACTAAAAAAATACCTAATGAGTATATACTATCTTTGATTTCAACACACTAACTGACTTGAAAACTTTACAGTTCCCATATTTACTATATTCACAATACGAATGTATGACATTAGGAGAAATGCAATTATCTACTTAATCGATATTAGAATCAACATTTCATAAAACACACTAGACCCAATAACGTACAAAATTCCAAATACACAAAACCGACATTCCAAAAGTAGCAAATATTTTTTACATTTATCAAATGAAAAGGCTGGACCATTGTCGATGCTGTTTCAACAAAGAAATGGCTCTGCCCGGCTTTGAACCGCCGACCGTAATCTCCCGAACCTTACATACCTCACATATCTGTATTGTAGTGTGGCCGTGGTTGCAAAAGGAATGTATGTTTATTTCGAAGAATTGCTTTGAGTATAAAATCTGTTATTCAATTGGTTGACTAGACTATTGCTAGAGTCGAATATGGGAACTGTGAAGTATTCAAGTCGGCAAATATAAATTTGGGAGTTGAATCCGTTATAGTTGTTTCATTCCAATGTGTAACGTATTAGAAATTAAATTAGATATTGTTTTTAATGTTAATTTACATAAAACTTGAAAATATTTTGTTTTTGCGGTTATGAGTTATGACATATTGGAATGAAACAACTATTAACGGATTTAACTCGCGTATTTTGCTGACGTTTGGGATTCTTTACAGTTTCCATAAACGTAGCAGGACTGAGCTGACAATAGCATTAGTTGTTTCATTCCAATAGGTAAGTACTTTTAAAAATTTAGAATACCTAAACATGGTTCCTACTAAAAATACCGAATCTAGTCGTATTACAGATAATAATCACACAATAAACCAAAATTAACAGAGAAATACTTACTTAAACTAAAATTTAAATACCAATTTAAATGAAACCAAATTAACATAATATAAAAATCAAGATAGAATACGGAACCCAAACTGGCACAATAATGCTCTATGAATAACATCAAATAGACAAAAAAAAACATTTGTCTAGTTTCAGACAATCGCAGGCGCATAAAGATAAACCATAATACAAACACAATGAGATAGCGCCGTCTCTTTCCCACGGTGCCTTTTCAAAGACAATTTTAGGGTTCCGTACCCAGTAAAACGGGACCTTTTTGCTGAGACGTCGTTGTCTGTCCGTCTGCCAATAGGCTGTTTATTATGAACCTTGATAAAGGACGGTCGCCGAGCACAGCGAAAAACGGACGTTGCCCTTTTTCTATTTGTCTCTGTCGCACGCGTGTAGTAATAGTGCTCTCACGCTCGCACAGTAACCTTGAAGTTGTATTTCTGTTGCCGATATACTAAAAGTACCAAAACTGAATAAAATTGATATTTAAGGGGCTACAACATTAATGTCTTTTCTTTGGTACGGAACCCTTTGTGTGCGACTCCTACTCGCACTTGACCAGTTTTTTATTTTCTTTTCATTCACTAGAATTTTATAATGTTTAAGGTGTAAGTTTCGATTTCTAGACATTGCATTTCGCGTCATTATTTCCTTTAAGTTATGTCTATGAATTGGACTGTACCTTTTTTGTCGTAATTTACCTATCGATGATCACGATTTTCAATTAATTATCTAAAATCTTTTTTACCGCACAACACTAGTTAGGACACAAAATTAAATCAAAACAAAATGGCGGACTTCAGTGGATGCCAGTCTTCAACCCCGCTGGCGGGGCCAGTGTGGCCATTTTAAAATAAAATGCTTTCATAGTTTTTTTGTGATCTCAATTAAAAATAAAATATCCTACTACAACTATTATAAAGGCGAAAGTTTGTAAGTATGGATGTATGGATGTTTGTTACTCTTTCGTAAAAACTACTGAATGGATTTGAATGAAACTTTACCACAATATAGCTTATACATCAGAATAACATATAGGCTATATTTTATAACGATATAGTGTAAAATACTAATCATACGCAGACGAAGTCGCGGGCAGAAGCTAGTATTTATATATTGTAAGTTATAATGAAACAACATTACTAGGTGATCAAATTTTTGTTTTTGTTGATTGAATGTCATATTGATGCGATGAGAGTGCATTATTTGTGAACATGGAAACCTATTCAAATCATCACATGGTGAGGAACAGACGGACTAAGAGCATATTAAATAGTATGAAGAAAATAAAAGGTATATGTAAGTGGTGAACTTACAGTGACCCCCGTTCGAAATAATCTATACTAATATAATAAAGAGGAAAGGTTTGTTTGTTTGTATTGAAGGCTCCTAAACGACTGGACCGATTTGAAAAATTCTTTCACTGTTGGAAAGCTACACTACTGCCGAGTGACATAGGCTAAAAAAAAAGGATCCGTGCGATGCTGGGGCAGCTAGTTTATTTATAAAAAGAAAGAAAGAAAATATTTTCTTTTTAATTAAATAAGTAACAACAATGAAGATATATAAAAATAAGTACTTTCACCTATCAACAGGTAGCCAAAAAAATCACTCTCAGTTTATTGACAGAAAATTCTGTTAAGCTTACTGTATTTTTAACTAGCGGCCCGTCCCGGCTTCGCACGGGGGGCCTTAAGATTTTTTAAGGCCTCAGAAACGATACTTTTCCCCCGTTTTTGAAACATTTTCGGTTACTGCTCCGCAACTATAAGACCTAGCGTGATATTATATAGCCTATGTTACTCGGGGATAATGTAGCTTTCCAAAGGTGAAAGAATTTTTGAAATCGGTCCAGTAGTTTCAGAGCCTATTCATTACAAACATACAAAAATACAAAAATACAAATATTTCCTCTTTATAATATTATATATATTATTATTATTATTATATTATTATAGTATAGATATATTTATTTGTAGGTAGGTACATTGGATTAAAACAATTTTTAGTACACTTTCGTACCGAAGAAGGTTTTCTGAGCGTCACCACAAACACAAATGTACTCAAAATCAAAATCAGAATCAAAAATATATTTATTCAATTTAGACTTAATGAAGGTTAGAAGAAGAAGATATACTTTTTAGTATGTTAAACTAGGTACAGTTAAAATAATCAATACAAATTTAATTATTTAAATAATCTTTAGTGGGTGGCAGTGTGAGAGCGTCCCGAGGGTGTTTTTTCCAGTGAATAGAGCCTTCTTAGCATAATCGGCGAGAACGCGCCGCAGACACGGACAGACGAAAAAACTTATACAGGAATGATGCGATACTTGTTGGTTATAATTGTGAAGTTATTTACAAATAAACTTATCTATCAAATAACTTAAGTGATTTGGGATCAATGTTATAGGTATCTATCGATTTAGCAACTCTTTTGGCTGTAAAAGACAAATTAAAACATTAGAATGAAAAAACTATACCTAATGAAATTAAATTGCGTAGGTATTTTAATTTACTTGCTCATGTTTCGAAAATTTTGCAGTTCCCATATTCGTTGCACGACTACGCTGGCACCATAGTGTAAGAATATCTTCAGTTATTTATCATACGTGAATTAATAAAGAAACCTTTATAGTTCCATTACAAGTAGGTATGTACTTCGCTTTAATACTTTGAGAAAAAGTTTAGGTTGTTTTTCATATTTAATTCTGTACTGGATATAAACTTAACATTACCAAATCACATTCTTATGGGTTTATGCTCATTTGGGTGGTCCCAGTTATTTTTTTTGGCCATCATTGTGACCACCTTGCAGAGAACATTAATATATAAAATGTGGGTATAAACGGTATTGCATTTTGAAATTATTTTGTTTACGATCAGAGGTCACGGGTTTGAATATTGTTATGGGCAAATATTCTAATATATTTGGTTGATTACGTCACTAAGCCTGATTTTAATAAATGCTTCTAAAGTTCGAAAGTGGGGGCTCGTGACGTCATATTAAGGTTATACCATAAAGTGATGTCATAAATTCCCGAACTTTTGAAGCGATTATCTTTGCCATTTATGGTTCTAAATAAAAAAATACGTTGGAATGAAACAACTATTAACGGATTTAACTTGAGTATTTTTATTTTATTTTATTTGCTAAAGATTCGGATACTTTACAGTTTCCATAATCGTAGAAAGAATCGTGTAAAGAATCCGAATCGTAACGGAAATAAAATAAAATAAAAATACGCAAGTTCAATCCGTTAATACCTGTTTCATTCCAATGTGTAATAACCGCGAAGGCATCAGAAATTATAAAAAAATATGTGTCCGATATTTTTTAATAATCTAGATGACGGATTTAATGGGATTTCGGTTTCTTTTACCCAGTCGTCCTATTATCGATTGGCACTTGTCTATGGCCCTTGTCACATGACAGTCATTTCATTTTGACAGCTTTATATCTAATCCATAACAGAACAGTAAAAACTTAAAGACGTAAAACTTTTTTATCTACAACGTCATGTATGAAATTGTCAAGTGTCACGCAACACTTTTTGGTTTCACATAAATTTTTCGTGTATTCACAAACCATGGATAGGAGATATAAAGGAGCTAGTTCTTTCAAAACTGACAGAGTAATTAGTTGTAATTCAATTACTGATTACAGAGTAAATAAGTTATTGGAGAAATATGCACTGAATTTGGTAAAGGCGCGGGAACGGAAAATTCTACGTGAAAGACAAACTATACATAGTTTTCATAGGAATAATAATTTTAAGAAATTCCCTGAAGAAAATATGAATAATATTAATTCTAATTCGGAAGTAAAACGTTTTAAGTTAAGTGATGATGGTGAAGTATTAAACGGATATGTTTATAATAATAACAGAAATACAGATGTTAAGGATATCTTTGCGACAATAAACAATGTTCATATAAATTCTTCACACAAAAATGTTAATGAGAGACCTTACGATGTCGATTACAGAGATTGTTCAAAAAGTACTCCAAAATTCCCAGATAATTACAAAGATTTCCTAATAAATTTAGATGAAAAATCTGATACTGTAATAGATTTTAGATATACTGATGATGAAGATTTGGGTGATGATAGAAACAGTAAATCTCACGCTAAGAAAGTTTACGCTGAAAAATCCACATACTGTCGCCCTTTCTTTAATTTGTACAATAAAGAGTTCATTTTTGATACTATAGAAAGAAATGTTAAACTGCAGCATATTGTAAAGAAGATAATAATCGCAAGACATAAAGAAAAAAAGAAAGAAGAGTGGAATAATTACATAAATGAACTTAAAAACAAACATGATTATTACAGCACCGAACCTAGGTATATAACGCCACAATACGTGCCAGAAGAAACTTACAATGCAGAACTAATAAATGGCTATTATAAAACTCCTAAACAAACGAATGATTTATTGAATGACTTTTACTCATCATACAATAATATATATTCACACAACCAAAAGTATAACAGGCGAGAAAGTGAAAAAAAATGTTCACCAAATCTCGATTATGGGCAGTATGTTTATGAAAATGAACCCTATTGCTATCCCACTTCATCCCAAGGAAGATATATGATGTTAAAAAAAGAAAGAAAGATGAATAATGCAGATAAGTTTTACCGCTTACCATTACATAGAGGTTTACATAGGCATTGTATTTTAATTGAAAGGGATAAAACTCAAAATACGCACGAGACAAATAAAACTGATGTACCCATTGGATCGCATATTAGCCTCGTTGAGACTTCAACTGAAACTAGTAATAAAATAGCCAAACATACTCAAATACAAACTGACCTTGTTTTAGGCGTCGCTAAAGAATCAAAACAAGTACAACTCGGAGAAACTATAAAAGAAAAATATGAAAAGGTTTCGCAAAATGTAGATAGGCTGAAGGAGAAAATACAAATGAACGAACAGAACCTTAAACGGAAATCTTCAATGCAAGCTATTTCATCAAAAGTAGATGCACTCGTATTATCCATAAATACATTAATGGAGGAACTTAGAACTAAACGCAATGTGTTTCCAAATAACAAGTCAATACATTGCAAATTAAGCAACAGCAATAGACTGAGTGCCGGCAAAAGTGACACACTAGAACTGTTTAATGCTAAACAATATTTCTGCAACGTAATGACGAATTGTTCAGGCAGTGCTATTCCTAAATTACAGACACGTAAATACATATCGACTGAAATCGATAACATACTACACGAAGAACTGGATAAAAGTGACAAATTAAGAAAGGATATTGAAAATATGGTGAAAACTGAGACGAAACCGTGCGCTGTTCAGATATCTTTCGAAATACCGACAAAGGAAATATCCACAGAAGTGACTGCATCTTTATCGAGAGGAAAATTTGCTAAGACTGATGAGAGAATAACAGTTGAAGAACTAACATCTAGAACAGAAGATAGAATGACAATAGCAGTAAACACAGATCCTCTAGGGCTGACGGCGTTGCTGAGAATATCCTCTGACACAATTAAGAAAATATTGTCATATGTACCTAATGTAGACTACAGTTGGTACATTTCCAGAATCCAATTGCCTAAAATGTCGAATGAATTGATGTATCATTACGTGTGTAAGATTTGCAGTGCTGCTTTTGACCGCCCCTCGCAGCTGAGTGATCATATCCAGAGGCATATTTTGGGACATACTAAGTAAGTTTTTGAGATAGTTTAAGATGCACCATATTTGACTTTTGATAAAAGAAATGCTAAGAGTTCTTGCGGCGTTTCTCCTCAGAAATAATGGTCTTTTCGAAGCTCTAGTAGATTCATGTGACGTGTAAGAGTACTTTTCAACGCCCGAGACAAAAACCACGAGGTGTCATAAGATTGATATGCCTGGCTGTTTGTGTTTGTGTCTTCCTTTCATCCATTCGGGAACTATGATACCACAAACATCGTATATCCCAAACGCATGAATCAATTTTGATTCTATTTTTTAACCGACTTCAAAAAAGGAGGAGGTTAGCAATTCGTCGGGATGTTTTATTTCTTTTCGTTTGAAAATTGATTTAATCGAAAGTGTTTTTGTTTTATGGACCAATGCTCCAAATTTCGGTATAGTATTTACAATCGACCTAGACCTACGGTCCTCCCGACACGACTCTCATTTAATAGAAATCTAAGGTATCTAATATTAACTTGTTATTATTATTACCTTTGTCCTGTAAAGGTAAGGTTGTTTTGTCTCTATTTACATAAAGCCCGACTACACCTACACCTTGAGGTCTTTCACTAATATTACACTTGTATTTCCCCCAGGGACTGCTGCGTCTGCCGCCACGTGATCGACGCTAAGCGAGTCTCCGGCCTGTTCACCTGCCAGTACTGCGGCAACCGCTTCACCAGGGCCTACTGCTGCGAGCTCCACCAGCAGTGCTGCTCCAAGCGCTTAGGAAGGTGCCATAACGGTCCTTCCAGCCTCATGTTGCTTAAATAACACGTAAGGCAATTGCACTTTCTTGGGCTAGCCGGATAGGTTAACAGAATAAATCTATTTTATATCTTATCTTATATCTTATCTTCTTATATATAAAAATGAATCGCAAAATGTGTTGGTAAGCGCATAACTCGACAACGCCTGGACCAATTTGGCCATTTTTTTTTTAAATGTTCGTTGGTGTCCAAGGATGGTTCTTACGGCGAGAAAAAATCGAATAATTGCCGGGAAAACCCTAAAAACAGCCCTTTTCTTTTCCCATACAAACGTTGTCTAACTAAAGTTACCTAATTTGAATTTCGAACGGGCGGGATGACGTCTGCCGGGACCGCTAGTAATAAATAAATAAATATCTTTGGACAATTCACACCAATTGATCTAGTCCCAAACTGAGCTTGTACTATGGGTACTAGACAACGGATAAATATACATAAATAGATATAAGACTGAGCTGACGTTAGACTATTCCAATGAGAAATACATGTTCATGAGATAGTCTGGTGACTGACAGACGGACGACAACTCTGCTACTCATAGTAATAATATCCCGTTTTAGACTTTGCGTAGGGATCCATAACATAAGCGAGTTTTGGAATGATACAACTATTAACGGATTTAACTCGCGTATTTTATTTTGTTGGCTGACGTTTCGGAGCCTTTACAGATTCTATAATCGTAGCACGACTGAGCTGAATAAAGTATTTTTTTCACAGGACGCAGTAACGAGTGGACATCTTAACTCCACACACAAATGAGATCATGTTTCAATTGTTAAATGGAAATACCTGTCATACACCGCTGTTTGTTTGTCAATTTATGATAACGGTTTTACTAAAATGTATAAAATAAAATTACTCCTTCGCAAATACTTGTTATATCATCGATTTAGAAAAGACAGTGAGTATTGGAATGAAAATATAACGGATTTAATTCGCGTATTTTCATTTTACTGGTGTTAGACTATCGTCAACTCAGCCGGCTACGAATATGGCAACTGTAAACTTTTCGAAACGAAATAAAATCAATTTAAGTAAGTACCTGATTTATAACATGAAGTTGTTTGCATAATCTATAAATTACTTAAGCGTTACATTATCGTCAACTCAGTTGTGTTACGAGTTTTAAATCCATTATAACGTTTCATTCCAATATGTAACAATCGCGAAGGAATCGGAAATTATTAAATTACAATATATCTGAGTTAAATCCGTTATTTTTTGAGTGTATTATAGTAATCTCATATATATACATGTCATCTAAGATTAATCCCTTATTTTCCGCTACAGTTGCTGCAATGTCATTATGTATTCAACATAATTATCCCAAATATGTGCATTGAGATGTATGCCGAATTTCATGGTGGCTTCACAGTAATGGCCGCTCCTAAGCCTTGACAGAGACCATGATAAATGCAAGTCGGCGACCACAAAGGAACCATTGACAACTTGAGACTACCTCCGTCCCAATTATGCCTTCAAACGTCCGGACTTTGTCCACCCCGATGCCAAAAAAAACCTAAAATTCTGTTGCCTTCGCGGTTATTACACATTAGAATGAAATTGTAATGGATTTAACTCACGTATTTTATTATTTTTGCTGATGTTTTGAAATTTACTGTTCCATTTGTAGTAGAATATAGCAGAACTTATTCAGTTTGACTAAAAAAGAGTCAATTTTGTGTTCATTGTATAATAACCGCGAAGGCATCAGAAATTATTAAAGAGAGTCTTTAAGGGGATAAGATCAACTTAGTATATTAACAGTTTTGTGTTGACTTTTTATATAAAGAGTATACATACATGTATAAGACTGAAACTTTTAAATAGCTACCCCTAATTTTATATAAGTACCTACTAGCTTTTGCCCGTGACTTCGTCCGCGTACTTTTTAATCCTGTTAGAAGGTGAATTCAAATAAAAAACTAATTAGGTATTTTTTTCCATCAATTCTGTTAAAGAATGTGATAGATAGATTGAACCAAGAATCACGATGTCGACTATACAAATTTTGTCCCCCTTTTCAACTCCGTAGGGAATGGAATTTCGGAAAATCCTTTCTCATCGGATGTTTACACCATACAAAACACCTTACTAAATCTAGGAGAAAGTGTAAATGAATAATTCTCATTACAGCGTGTGAAAATTATTTGTAGGATTTTAGGCCCCCCATTGCGAAATGCCAGGCTGTCTGTCTACGACACCCAGTAAAGCCTTGAAGTACGCTCTCATTGTCGATCTTCATTCACACCGGCGATTCATTAAAGTGACAGTTTCCGATTGTGTCGCTAAAGATTTTTTTTCGCAATTCCGGTGACGGTGTGAGTCACTTTGTTGTTCCACAGAGGTGTAAATATAAGGTGGTATACAAAAGGTTTTTTGTCTGTTGCACGTTTGGACCCCCTGGCGGTTGGGTACAGCCTAATAATTTATATACCGTTAAGTATTTGGCATGCCGCCTAGAAATCATGTCTACTATATTTGTTTAGGTGGACTTATTGTTGGCTTTACGTGGGAAACGAGTTGTAAATTTTTACGCCCCAACTAGCAGTCGTTTTTGAACTTTATTTTTGGAGTTTATTCATTTAAAAACAATTAACTAACGTGACCAAAACGTTGATTATGCTATATGTACCTATTTATTTAGATTAAAGGAGTCTGCCCACTACACCGTATCATACCATGAGAGTGCTATGAACGTATCGGGCAAAAAAAATATTCTTTGTATAGAAAAGCATGATACTATGTCCACTAGACCGTTCCGTCGCCGACTCGTACCGCCTTACGTATTACCTTCCGTGCTTGATACGTTCATAGCACGGTCATGGTATGATACGGTGTAGTGGCAGACTCCTTAAACAGGCGCGTGCAGTGAGGGGATTGTAATTATGGCGCCAGGGTAGGCACTCCATACATGAGTGACAATGTGCCAATGTGACAATTTTGTTTACACGATTGACTACGCATTGCATTTCGAATTGTCACTTATCACCGACAATTAGGTACTAAATTTTTAAAAACCATAATTTAGATATAAAAAAAATCTTTTTCAATATTTTTCTTATCTCGGTTAAGGTTGTGTGACGTCACACCGCTACAAACATTATAAGCCGAGAGTCGTCGCGTCGGTAAAATAAGCTTGTTTTCTTTATAAAAAAAAGGTGGTTTTTCGTACAAATATTAGTCAATCTAATCTTATAAAATGCACCTTGAGTCGCGTGGCGGTTATCAATTATTTGTCCGACTTGCCTCTTATCATATCGCCTGCTCCCGGGTCCTATACGAAAGGAAATGTGTTTAAAAAAACCGGTCAAGTGCGAGTCGGACTCGCGCACTAAGAATTCCGTACGTAGTGAAAGCTTTAAGTAAAAATGTAGAAATATTTTTATTAGGTACCTATTTAATAATAATAATTTCTGATGCCTTCGCGGTTATTTCGCTTCATTCCAATACCTTTATAATGTTACTGAAAAAATATGGTTTTAGCTGTTTTTTTAAAGAGACAATGATTCATGCCTAATTTCAAGATTTTGAGTTCACGGGAAGTAACTGTAGGTTTTGATACTTTTGCTACTACTTGCGAGTTTCGAAGATTAAGTACAAGTTTAAAAATATTTATAATATGTGTTTCTAAAAAGGTACAATTTTTGTATTTTTTCGTTTACCTCTAAAAATATTAAAGCTTTTTTGTGAGATTAGTTCACCTGTGCCTACTGACATATTTAATATGTAAATATGAGGACAATGTTCGATTGTTTAGTTTATCGATATGGTGGATCTAATTTATTCAAAGGTTACCAAATTATGATGCTTTAGAGGTGACGGTGTAATCGTGTCCAGAATATATCTATATCTTATACTAGCTGTGCCCGCGACTTCGTCCCCGTGGAATAGTAATTCTTCATAAGGCTTCATATTTTCCCCGTTTTTTACACATTTTCCACTGTTTCTTCGCTCCTATTGGTCGCCTAAAGCCTAAAGCCTTCCTCGATAAATGGTCTATCCAACAAAAAAAGAATTTTTGAATTCGAACTAGTAGTTCCCGAGATTAGCGCGTTCAAACAAACAAACAAACAAACTCATCAGCTTTATAATATTAGTATAGATATCTACACCAATATACCTAGTACCTAAAGATAAAAAAATTGTTTGTTTGTATTGAATAGGCTCCAAAACGAATGGACGATTTAAAAAAAAAACTTTCAGTATTAGGATAGTGACAGACTATTGCCGAGTGACATATATTTTGAAAAAAAATATTGATCTGTGCGAAGCCGGGGCAGGCCGCTATTATGTATAATCCTTTGTCTTGACTCACTGATGGATACGCGCACAGCATAAACAGCTGATCGTAGAGACCTGAAACTTGGAGAGTGTGTTCTTTCTATGACGTAGGCATCCGATAAGAACGGTTTTTTTTAAATTCTACCCCTAAGGAGGTGAAAAAGGGGTGCAAAGTTTGTACGGGACAACATGATTCCTTCGACCTATGTATTTCAATAGAGTTTGTATACCAGGCGCGTGCAGTGAGAGTCGCGCAAGTACTATGTCAGGGTAGGCACTCCATACAGTTATACCATTGTGCCTAAATGGAATGCACGCCCTTGTTAAATACCCAAATAATTAATCTTTATAATTTAAAGTCAAATAAATAATTTAATGAGCCCAATATTTTATCTGCTAGAAATATTGCATATATCTTCCTCGGAACTTACTCAAAAGTTGTAAAAGTGGTTTAAAAAATTCTAATAAGCGATTTAAAATTTGATTTCTATCGGTTTACAGAAATTGCTTTGGGACCAAACTTTAAATCTCTCGTCTTTTGTTAATCGAATTTGGACTTTAATATTTGGGTGTTTAGGTTTTATTTTGGTTTAAGAGACATATTTAAATAAAGGATTATAACACCCTTTCAAAGGTTTGAATGTCTTCATTTTATTTAAGTCATTGTGACGTTACTTTTTAATAGAAATCTCAAAGTGTCTATGATTTTTCTCAAGATAAATAAGTACATATTGAAATGAAACAATTATAACTGACTAGCGGTTCGCCCCGGCTTCGCATGGATCTCTGTCTTTTTTTTATTTTCTATAGCCTATGTTACTCGTGGATAATGTAGCTTTCGAATGGTGAAAGAATTTTTAAAAACAGTCCAGTAGTTTTTAAGCCTATTCATTACAACCAAACAAACAAAGTTTTCCTCTTTATAATATTAGTATAGATATAACTCGCGTGTTTTATTTTATTTGCTGTTTTGAAAACTTTACAGGACTCTATTTTTGTTGTTGGTTATGATCAGTAGAAGGTAGTTATCTAAAAACATTGGATAATTTGAGAAAACTAGGATAATGTTAACGTAATACCATTTCTATGACGACATAATTAATATAGATAGGAATTAACGATTATAAACGAATTTAACACGCGTATTTATTGGTTTGCAGATTCCATAATCGTAGCACGACTGAGCTGACAATAGTCTTATGCTAAAACATAATTAATTAATATATTTATACTTTAGCATAATACTATTGTCAGCTCAGTCGTGCTACGATTATGGAATCTGTAAAGGCTCCGAATCGTCAGCCAATAAAATAAAATACGCGAGTGAAATCCGTTATAGTTGTTTTATTCCAATGTGTAATAACCGCGAAGGCATAACAAATTATTAACATAGTATCTCTACTAATATTATAAATGCGAAAGTACCTAACTCTGTCTGTCTGTCTGTTACGCTTTCACGCTAAAACTACTGGACCGATTTAAATGAAATTCGGCACAAAGAAAGTCTGGAGCCCGAGAAAGAACATAGGCTACTTTTTAACCGACTGCAAAAAGGAGGAGTTCCATGCGGACGAAGTCGCGGGCAGAAGCTAGTAGTTTATAAATGCAATGAAAGTAAGAATAGGTTTAATGCAAATGTGTTTGTCAGGACAAATGCCCTATCCTGTCTGTAGCGGAAGCCGCGCTGTCGGCGCGTGCGCAGGGTGACAAGCGGCCGCAGCCTACAGATGCCTCACTAGGCACAGACAAGTCGTTTGATAGCTAGGGGTCTGGGCGGTTACGTACTATACCGCGTCGCATGGCGCTTTCAGAAAAAAATCCGCGTGTCATTGGGCCGACACTATACAACCACCTCCCGACTAAAATTAAAAATGAGCTGTCTGACGAAGCATATAAGCGTCAATTGAGAAACTTTTTGTTGGAAAATCCATTTTATTCTGTGGATGAGCATAATAAAATGATTTTTTTGTGACATTTTATTATCATAGTATTATCCACTATATAAATTGATTATTTTAAAATTGAACACATTTTCTTGACGACTAAGAGAAAAATGTATTTCAAGATGACATTCATTTGTATTTCTAACGATCGATGTTATGTATATTTGACATTTTAATTAATACTTCAATGTTTAAAAATACTTGACGACTAAGAGAAAAAATATCATAACGACATTTTGTTATTTCCCAAAATAATGACTTGTTTGAATTTTGTGTATTTCTTTGTTTACTTATATATTATTGACGATCTCACTATTAGTACATATAAATACAGTGTAATTATGATGTATAAAATATTGAGAAATAAATGAATCTGAATCTGAATCTGAATCTGAATCTGAATCTGACAGACAGAAGGACAGCGAAGTGATACCATAAGGATTACGTTTTTGCTTTTGATATACGGACGTACAAATGTATTAATTTGCAAAATATTATTAAAATGTTAGTTACGATTTTGATGATGTATATTTGAAAATCTGTGAGACTTTGGACGGGAGAAATGTTTAAATTTGATTATTTTAGTAGTTTGTAATGAGTTATAATAATTCACAGTGAAGTTAATAATTCAGGTAAGTAATTTAAACTTTAGAATAAAACAGTTAAATATTAAACCTATATTGGATTTCACTCGTGTATACATATATACCTACCTATTAAGTTTGTGTCGACTAATACACGCGAAATATCAGTTTTTTTTTACTTAGCAATTATACACACGACTATAATATTATATAACCTTAGAGCAGGGTTTCTTAACGTGGGGTCCATGGACCCCTTAGGGGTCCGTAGCTGGTGTGTCAGGGGTCCGTAGCTTGTGTGTCAGGGGTCCGCAGTAGGTCAGTCAGTCTAAACATATTTATTAGGAAATTGTGCAGTAAACTCATTAACATCGTAGTAAGTGTAATAAAAGTGCCTAGAAAAGAATTTTTGATTGATATAAATAAGACTTTTTTTATTTCCAAAACTATTTATGGGTGGGGTCCGTGGTATAGTTTAAATTGTAAAAGTGGTCCGTGACTGCAAAAAGGTTAAGAAACCCTGCCTTAGAGACTAACTTATGAGAAATCATACAAAAGGTTCGAGTGATTTTGCTGTTTCTAGGCTAGCGTCATGCGCACACGCAGGGGGCGAGTTTGAGGAACATTTTAATACCATATTATGACACATATAAATTGGAGCAAATTTTATTAATTATATATTACTAGCTTCTGCCCGCGACTTCGTCCGCGTGGAACTCCTCCTTTTTTGCAGTCGGTTAAAAAGTAGCCTATGTCCTTTCTCAGGCTCGAAACTTTCTTTGTACCAAATTTCATTTAAATCAGTCCAGTAGTTTTAGCGTGAAAGCGTAACAGACAGACAGACAGACAGACAGAGTTACTTTCGCATTTATAATATTAGTAAGGATAAACCAGCCCTTAACCACTAATGAACATATTGGACTCCAACACGCTGATGCAGTACGGGTTGGCAGATTACACGCTAATTATGGCATTTAGGTAGCAATGGCGTGCATTCCATAAAGGCACAATGGTATAAATGTCGAGAGTGCCTACCCTAACGCAGTACATTCATGGCTCTCACTGCACGCGCCTGCAGATGGTATGGTACGTATAGAAAAATATGCACAATGAAATCAGTGGCTAGGTGTATTGTCGTTTAAAAGACGTAATATTACCTATCGTCTATTAATCGAAAAAAAAGGACATATCATTTTTAAACGTCAAAAATAGACAGCGTGGCCAATATTGTCGTTTAATAAACGACATAATGTCGATCGACATATTTTTTCGTATATTATGTCGTATATTACAGTACCTACTGGTTTGCCTTAGTTTATATATTTACCTATACATATACCTCATTGAGTTTATTCTCGATTCTTCTCAAGAGGTTTTTTTTGCTGAATCGAAAAAGAATATTAATTTAAAATTCACAAGTGCCTGTAAGAGCCCAGCCTGAATAAATGATTATTTGAGTTTGAGTTTGAGTTTGAGTTTGAGATTGTTTATAATGAAGTAATTGTGTGTTCGTTTGTCTGTGTATACGATTTATATTTGATACCCTGTGATGATTACAAATTGCTTATAAATAGATAAATAATACAATAAATTTACTATTTATTATGTTATACTTCCTTTAATAGTAAGGTAGTATAATGTTTCCATTCAGAAAACAATCGTACATACATTTGTGTTTTTATTTCAAAACCGATACAGAAGTTAGAGTAGAACCCTTCGTTCTTTTGACGTCGTTGGTTAAAAATGTTATGGGTTAATAATATTCAATTTATATTTTTGGAATCACAATTTTGTACTCTTTCATTAAATATATCACATGACCATGTTTTACAAAAAATTTTCAACCCCTATTTAATGTCATATATCTTCGAAAGTTCTTGCCCAATTATGCCCATTTTCGAACTTAAGAAATATATAAGAGTCATCTACTAGCTTATGGAATTTCATAAAGATCTGATGAACGATACTCAAGTTATTGTCAAACAAACATACCTACAGCTCGATCTAAAATAAAACCTCATATAGTTCTACTACGAATCAATACAAAATGCTATACAATAAGTACAATAACTGGAATCCATTAAAATCTACAAAAACGTTATCAAATATATTTTTTGTTTTGAAAACGTGTCGCTTATCTTTTACCCTTTTCTTTTAATTTTATCTCGAGAACGCGTCGAAGTTCTAATAAAAAATAATTATTTTTATCTTGGCAACGATAAAACATTTAGCATATCTGGTCATTTATCGATGACCATAAAACATGAGTGGCGGGCGTCGTGGTGACCACGGATTATGGTGATGGTCACAGATGGTGATATTACACAAGTATCTGTATGTATAGTTCTCGAAACATTATCATAAAATTAATATACTTAGTTTGATGCCATAACGTGACGTCACAAGCCCCCACTCCTGAAATTTTATGCTTTTATCTTTGTCATTTATTGTTCGATTGAGATAAGACAAAATACGTGTTCAAAAATTTTTGGTAATCTACTTGATGGAAAAAAAACGTCATACCTATTATTAGGATCTTGGTATCTGAACATTTTTTTTCATATTATGTCTTAAAGATCATAATCCCTTGTCATCGACGGGTTTTGTTATTTCGGTAAGTTGTCTCGACAGTAGATGGTGGGTGTGAGTCTAATGTACTTGTTTATTGTGGATATTAATTAACTAGATCTGTCTTAGAAAAGTATTTTTAGTATGAATATTACACTAAAGATTATGATCAATATTATTAAGGAACTAGCGGTCCCGGCAGACTTCGTCCCGCCCGGCAAAGAATCGATTTGACAGCTGTCATTATATTTTTTTTCACTAGAACGTGATAAAAAGTATCCTATGTCCTTTTCCTGGTTTTGAGCTACATCCCCAGCAATTTTCAGCCAAATCGGTTCAGCCGTTCTTGAGTTATAACGCGACTTACTTTTATATAATATATAGAAGAAGAGAAGAAAAAGAGAAGAAGAAGAAGAAGATAATAAAATTATAGTTGCGATGTCTAGAAGTTTATGCACACAAACATATAACCTTACACTTTTGAAGTCGGACAAAATTTGAATACAGTCTTTTAGCAAATGCGTGCAGTGCTACGTTGGCATTTAGGTAAGGTAGGCATATATTTTTGATAAGGAACCTGTATACAATGCACGCCTTTGTTTAGTTATTTTAAAGAAATTTATTTTAAAGTCTTTTCCAGATAAATAAATACGTATTAATTTGTGTTGGTGTTGTTTTGTAGTGGCGAGCGGTGGTCCCGGCGCTAAGAGACTAACAGTGTACTGTGTTCTTAGAAGGGACTACCAGAAACGACCCAAACTGGACAAGGCATTTATATGGTGGGGAATTTATTTTTTTATATTAAAACTAGCTTCTGTCTGCGACTTCGTCCGAGTAGAACTCCTCCTATTTTGAAGTCGGTTAAAAAGTAGCCTATGTTCTTTCTCGGGCTCCAGACTTTCTTTCTACCAAATTTCATATAAATCGGTCCAGTAGTTTTAGCGTGAAAGCGTAACAGACAGACAGACAGACAGAGTTACTTTCGCATTTATAATATTAGTTAGGATGTGTATACTATAATATTGGTTAAACGAATTTAACTCGCGTATTTTATTGTATTAATCACTTTAGCATAAAACTATTGTCAGCTCAGTCGTGCTACGATTATGGAATCTGTAAAGGCTCCGAAACGTCAGCCGTAAATCCGTTTAAAGTTGTTTCATTCCAATGTATTTTAACCGCGAAATCATTATTATTTCATTTTAAACTTAGCGTCAACATAGTAAGACAAGAAAAGGTTTTATGCATAATTTGCACAGATAATCATATAAGTAACATATTTAGAAAATATTATACACATATATACTTATTGTATATGTTATTTTAAACACAAATAAAGTTTTAGAAACGTCAGCAAATAAAATAAAATACGCGAGTTAAATCAGTTTAATTCCAAGGCATTATTAAATTGATCTGTTTAAAATGTCACATCCGAATAAACATCGATCCATGGCCGCGATCGGAATGTATCACCGAAATCAAAAAACGTATGAAAACAAAAGAAAAAAATAAAAAAGGTAAAATATAGCGATACACTATCAGATCGGACGATAATGTATTGACCCATTTACGACAGTGGTCATTAATTATGTCCCTTTATTTTTACACCTCTGAAGAATTCAATTTAGTCCATTTTTTTTAAAATACTGGACTTAAGTTTCCAGAGTGTACCGCACTTTGGCTCGGGCAGTGTGTGTTAACACGATTATGTTGCAGGGGGACAGAAGGTTCCTGCGGATAAGTCCGACGCGTGCCGGGTGTAGGTGGACGTCTTCGACCCCGCCGGCGGGGCCGCTGTAACACTATCGAGTATGCTAGTGTGGGTGAGGCCGCATGCCGCCCGGCAGCTGCCTGTGTGTGTAGTCCTCTGATGTCATACTCCTCCGAAACTACTGGACTGATTTTTAATTTTGTGTGCATATGCGGGTAAATCGACCAACATCTATTTTTCATGCCCCTAAATGTTAAGGGCAGTTCTCTCTTCTACCGTCAACCACTATTTCTAAAAATAATAAATCTCCTAAACGATTTTTATTAAAATACAAAATTCACTGGGGCAGCTAGTAGGTATAGACCGGTCATTTTAGGAATTCACCTCGGAATGCGAGATACCCGGCTGTAATTTTGTTAATAGTTGTATATTGACATCCTTAAAGTTGTCTCAAAACCTACATATGGTAGGGTGTGAGCAACTATTAAATTTCAAGGTCAAAGGTCACAAAAATCGTTACTTTTCACTTTTTTTCATTTCCTATGGGTTTTAGCTTTTTGTATAATTTAATATTCAAAACATATATTTTCTGTGGTTACCCCATTAGTCGTTCTTACGTGTACAATAAGTAATATTAACAATAACTAAACGATAAAAACGTCTAGTGCGTGACTTAGGTACCTTAGCCTAATTTGGGCTAGGCTAGGTCACTAAGAGACCTAACCCCTAACAACAAACGATAAAATCAGAAATATAGCGTGCGTTTAACCAACTACGGAAAGTTTTTAATAAAAAATATCCCGTAATGTTTTCGATATTTTAATATGAATTTGGCCCTTGAATACGAAACAGGAGGTCGCGGGTTCGAATCCTGCTACGGTCAAATATTTGTATTATGAACACGATTATCTGAGTATTGGATGTTTAATGTATATAAGTACCTATGTATGTTTATCCGTCGTCTAGTACCCATAGTACCAGATTTGCTTAGTTTGGGACTATATCAATTGGCGTGAATTATTAAAGGAGACTATAAAGTATTCTTTATAAAGACGCAAAAATAACTGACTGACATATATTCACACACAGAAACATAACGAAACATACAAAGTTTTACCCCCTTAGGGTATGACCTCGAAGGGGTTGAAACTCAGTATTAAATATTCGTTCCTTTAATGGGTTTACTGAAAACAGAATTCAACATATTCAAAAATCCTAAGGGGGGAAAGGGGGTGAAAACTGGAATTAACACGTGTGAAGCCGCGGGAAGAAGTAAATTAGCTGGTAAACATAATTCCACATCAGATACAGTATCGTAATGATAGGTTGAGAGTTTTTTGTTTTGTGTTATTTTATGCGCGTGCGCATATTATCTGAATTTTAGTTAGCACACTATATTTAGGGATCCGTATCAGTATATCTTATTAATTATTAATTATTCAATATATTTTCTATTTTTTTGATAATAATTTCTTATGCCTTCGCAGTTATTATATACATTGGAATGAAACAACTTTAACTTTTTTTTATTGACTAACGTTTCAGTCGTGCTACGATTATGGAATCTGTAAAGGTTCTGAAACGTCAGCCAATAAAATAAAATACGCGAGTTAAATCCGTTAAAGTTGTTTCATTCCAATATTTTTTTGATGCCTTCGCGTTTAACATTGGATAGAAGAAATTACAATGAATTTACTTAATGTATTTTTTTTGCTGAAGTTTAGAAAACTTTACAGTTCCTATATTCGTAGCTGATGGAGCTAATAGCAATATTGGACATGTATTTTTTCTTTTCCAATCGAACAATAAATGACAAAGATAAGCGCTTCAAAAGTTTGGGAGTGGGGGCTAGTGACGTCATGTTATGGTACAATTAAACCTTAATTTGTTTGAGAAAATAAAAAATACGTATCCAATATTTTTAACTAGCTTTTGCCCGCGACTTCGTTCGCGTGGACCTTGAGGTTCGTCCCGTCTAGTCTAGTGTCAAAAATTGTAGCCTATGTGTTATTCTGATGTATAAGCTATATTGTGGTAAAGTTTCATTCAAATCCATTCAGTAGTTTTTACGTGAAAGAGTAACAAACATCCATACACCCATACTTACAAACTTTCGCCTTTATAATAGTAGGTAGTAGGATAATTTCAACCGTTCTAAATACAAATCCGTTTTCTTTATCTAATCTTCATCTATATTTTATTTTGTTAAAGTTGTTTTATTATACTTAAGAGGATTGTGAAGCTGTTGATTTTCATACAAAAGGCGATAACGTTTTACACCCAGTAAATATAGTTAGATTTTTATAATTTTTGGATATGTTGTAGATATAATGAGAAACTACGTCTGTACGTTTTGATTTTTAAGAAATATTGCTTACGCTAAAATTTATTAGCATTTAAAAATCTCTATATAAATCTAATAAATTTAATAAATTTTAGCGTAAGCAATATTTCTTAAAAATCAAAACGTACAGGCGTAGTTTCTCATTATATCTACAACATATCCAAAAATTATAAAAATCTAACTATATTTACTGGGTGTAAAACGTTATCGCCTTTTGTATGAAAATCAACAGCTTCACAATCCTCTTAAACTATTATAAACGTGTTCGTTAGTTTTTGCCTATTTTAACGAATTAAACTCGCAATTTAAAAATAAAATACTTCAGAGGTTATTTAACAATATCAAAAGGTTAATTGAAGGTGAATTTTCGGTATGTTTAAACAATGTTCCGTCACGCCATGAAATTAAAAAAAAACCTAGACCAACGACAAAAGAGTTAAATGTCGCCACAGATTAAAAAATTAAAGAATTTCACGGTTTCTCTTTACATATAATTTATGGGAATGTTTACACTTATTAAATGTAATTTATGGTTGTTTGTTTTAATTGTTTTTTTTTCAGCACCACCTTGAGTTAATCTTGATGACCTTTATATGTAGCCGTTTCAGTTATAATAAAACAAATGTCACAAGATTTTTTTTGTATGAACATGTTTTGTCAAATAATATAGAGTTATTTTCCGTATTTTATTTCGTGCAAGTTTTTTCATACAAACTTTATAGCAGCGAACTTCGTACCTAATTTTTTTGAGTTTTATTTTAGAAAATAAGGGTTGATTATAAATCGGTCCAGACGTTTCGTAACACGCCTGAGTAGACAGACAAACGCTAAAGTGAATACCTATGGAAACTGTAAAGATTTCAAAACGTCGGCAAAAAAAAACGAGTTGTTTAGTCAACGTTCTTTCATTCCAAATAGCGGTTCGCCCCGGCTTCGCACGGATCCCTATTATTTTTCCAAAATATTTATAGCCTATGTTAGTCAAGGTGAACGTAGCTTCCCAACAGTGAAAGAATTTTCCAAATCGGTCCAGCCGTTTTGGAGCCTATTCAATCCAAACAAACAACCTTTCCTCTTTATCATATTAGTATAGAAGCATAGATAGTTATTGGTAGTCCCAAGATTCACTTACGGTGGTCCCAAACTATACCCGTGTGGTCTATTTAAAACGGAAGCCAAATTCTACCAAATGAAATATTTTGGATAATCCCAAAATCATCGCATTACGGTGCAAGGATTAGCACCTTTTAGTTTTGTCGGCGGATAAGAGATTGAAAAGGTTTTGTCTATTTTATATTGTATTTGCAAAACAAATAACGGGCTGCTATAGTTGTTAAATACAGGAAGTATTTAACAGGTAAAGCCGAGAAACTATAATTATTTGAAAACTTTACCGTCTCCATATTCGTAGCCGACTGAGCTGACGATAGTCTAAAACTAGACTATTGACTATCAATAAGTTTTCTAAACGTGAGAGTAAAAAATAATATACGTGAGTAAAATCCTACTTCCCTACTAATATTATAAATGCGAAAGTAACTCTGTCTGTCTGTTACGCTTTCACGCTAAAACTACTGAACCGATTTAAATGAAATTTGGTACAAAGAAAGTCTGGAGCCTGAGAATGGACATAGGCTACTTTTTATACCGATATTCTGCAAAGGAGGAGTTCCACCGTGTGCGGACGAAGTCGCGGGCAGAAGCTAGTACGTTATAGTTTCATTCCAATCTATACTAATATTATAAAGCCGAAGAGTTTGTTTGTTTGTTTGAACGCGCTAATCTCAGGAACTACTGGTTCGATTTGAAAAAAACTTTTTTTGTTAGATAGACCATTTATCGAGGAAGGCTTTAGGCTTTAACATCACGCTGCGACCAATAGGAGCGAAGAAACAGTGCAAAACGTGGAAAATAACTATTCCACGCGGACGAAGTCGCAGGCAGAAGCTGTGTAATAACCGCGAAGGCATCAGAAATTAAAACGTCTTATTCCAAGTACCAATTTCAGCAAAATCATGGAACATCTGAATCGGTACTTTCTTTCGATTTCACAGTTCATTACCCACTGCACCTGCGTCACGCTGCAAGGGCTCGATGCAATTTGGAATGCATTTACGCAATTCAACCTCTTTAGGGTTGACCCCCTACTTTGAATCATATAAAAAAATCTAAAAGTATTAAGCCAATAACCGGCCAAGTGTCAGTCGGTCTCGCAGTTTTCAGACCATATATACTGATATTTATTTTATTCTGTTGTTTAGTGTTTGTTGTTGTAGTGGCAACAGAAATACATCGTCTGGGAAAAATTCAATAGGCTAACTATCACGGTTCATGAGATACAGCCTGGTGATAGACGGACACACAGAAAGCAGGAGTCTCAGCAGAGTAATAGGGTCTGTTTTACCCTATGGATATGGAACCCTAAAAATTTAGAAAATTCTCCTCCCATTTTTAATCACACGTTGCCCAAAAAACCAAACTCATCTGCCAAAATCATATCCGATTTAATAAAACCCTTAGAGTACTTACAATCGTTTCAACTTGTACCCAACTTTTTGTCGCCGAACTAGAAACTTACCTGAAACAAGCAAAAAACACATTAGGCATACATTGAATGGAAGCCATACAAAAGGTCGCGCCATCTGGTGCTATAAAACTAGACACGGGATATCGATATAATGAAAGGTGCAAAACGGAAAGCGAAAATGCAACTGTTGATTTTGACAATGTTGAAAATATCGCTGGTGATTTTGACAATGTTGAAAATATGGGAGATGATGGAATTGATGTTATAATGGAGCTTGAGGCGGGTTATGGTGATGATGCAGATTCTATAGATGATGATGGTTTGTTCGATGACGGGTGCGTAACGGTGACACAAGGTGTGTTAGGACAAGTTATGTTATACCTGTATTAAGTAGTGGTGTTTGGAATGAATTGTATTGATGATTTTGTAATTATTTGTATAGTAGGTACGATTTGATAAGCTGTGTAAGATAAGATTTTTGTATGTAGTATGTAAGTTCAAATAGACTTTGAAAATTTAATTGACTTTCTGCTGAGTTTTTACGGCGTTTTTCAGCAACGATAATCTCCGTAGCGCCACAGTAGAGTCACCTGACGTGTAGACCTCTCATGGATCTTAAAATAGTACCTACTTCTCTATTTTAAGGTCTATTTACTGAGGAATATTTGATTTGAGTGGTTAGGTATACCCGTAATGTGGAATAAAACAATTATAACGAATTTAACTTACGCATATTGAATTCGCTAACGCTCGAAAACTTTAGTTCCCATAATCGTAGGCTGATCTGAAGATAGTTCAACAGACTAGACTAGCGTTAAATTAAATTTCAGATCTTTGTTAAAAATTGAATTACATTATCGCTATTAATATCATCATTCATCCGGAACAAGTCTCAACTTGCACACCTTGCCTCAGTTTGCCGAATCACGGCCAGAAGGGAACACAACTAAATATAAATGCATACACCCTCTTCCTGCTAAATACATCCAAATACTCAAACTTATTCTTATTGGAACGCAATAAAAACTAGATTCGAGTGACAAATATATGATTTACCGTCTGCAAAGGCAGGTGTTCCCCAAGGGTGTACCTTTGGACCGATTTTAGATTCACAATCTTAGACACGTGGCGAGGGTGTGCTCGCAGAAAAACTATCGCAGCTTTCCTGTTTTCGACTTCCGTGTGTACAAATATAAACAGAATTATTCTCTATAATGTTTTTCCGGTTTGGGCTGCTTGTGCTCGAGTGGTCTCGTGCTATGCTTAGGGTATTTATAAGGGCTATTGTGGAATCGAGGTCACGTCATTGAGTTTACGTCTGGATAATTAACCGATTTTATTCCTTGTTTGTTTTCTTTAACGTCCCTATTATTTTTATTACCGTCATTGGTTTTGGTCGTTGAGGTTTTAAGACTGAATTTGTTGGTCTTGTGTTTAGCGCTTTATACAACTAAAGGTTGACGATTCAAATCCTGTCAAGAGCAGTCTATTGAGTACTTTTACCTAAGTCTTGAATATTTTAAACGTATTTATGTATGTTTATCCGTTGTCTAGTACCCATAGTCCAAGTTAGTGCTTATTTCGAGCCTCAATCAATTGATGTGAATTGTCTGAAGATAGTATTCAAGCGCTTTAGGTCAGCAGTGGACGTTGTGTTTGATATAATGATTATAACAAATATTTATGTCAAATACTAGGTATACAAATCTACGGAATAAAAAGGCTCTATAAAGAAACTAACAAATCCAATTAAGCTTAAGGTTAAAACCTAAATCGTCAAAAACTAAATCACTCATATGGGCTAAGTGCCACCAAAATCCGACAGAACACGAAATCGATAATACAAATGTAATCGAAATTAGCTCTTATGAATATAGGAATAAGAGGGTAGGAAAACTGTTGCCGTTAGATTTGACATCCCCCCTAGTAACGACCCCCTTATAACTACCACACGAAATCACTTCTTAATACTAAACGATAAATTTTGAGATTACAATCTTTATGTAACATTGTTTCAGACCATAAAAGGCCTAGAAACACGGCTATAGCTTAAGCAAGCAAGAGAAGAATAAGGACGTAAAAGTTAGAACCTAACACTGATCTAGAGTCGTTTTGATGATGAAAATGATTTGGCTATTTATGCCCATTACTACATAGTATAAAACAAAGTCGCTTTTTCTGTCCCTATATCCCTATGTACGCTTAAATCTTTAAAACTACGCAACGGATTTTGATGCGGTTTTTTTAAATAGATAGAGTGATTCAAGAGGAAGGTTTATAGCACCCATGTAAAGCCGGGGCGGGTCGCTAGTAATTCATAAAACAATGATGTTGTAGGATTTTTTTAAATTTCTAACTCTAAAGTGATTTAGCATAAGACTATTATATTGTCAACTCAATCGTGCTACGATTATGGAATCTGTAAAGGCTACGAAATAACAGCCAATACAATTAAATACGCGAGTTAAATCCGTCTACAATCGTTTAATTGCAGTGATTTATAATATTTTGTTATTAAACGAACTTTTAAGGCGCGAATTTGTCATTTGTAGTTCGATAGAGAAAAAAAAAAATGGTATTAATCTACTTGATGGGCAAAGAATAAAAAAGGACCTATTTCATTGACGAATTCTTCCAATAAAAGTCAATTTTCATGTTCAGCACGAAAGGAATTTAGTACCTAATCTACCTTAATAAAAACCTACCAATTTTATAAAATTCAAATGAAAAGCAATTACAATCTCATACACAAACTCTAAACATCTGCAAATATTTCTTGTATACCATAATACCACCCTCAAAATATAAACTAAAGATGTTATCTGTATTTCTGAGTCAAGTCTTATCCCTTTGGAATAAGGTCCAGAATTGACTACGATTCAGGAAGTCCAATGAAAAATTATATTGGTATGCGGTTGCTACGGGGTTTATTAAGGTAAAAATCTTTTTAGGGATCCGTATTCGAGAATTTAGTTTTTTCTATTTATTATGTTAAACTCGACTAAAATTATACATGAGTAAATAACTCTGTTTGTCTGATTATTAACACAGAACTAATTTAGGTAAAATGAGGATAAGTCTAGTAACTATTTCAATTTTACTAATCAATTATGGATGAAAAATTATGTCCAAAATAGATAAATATTATTATTATTATTTAAGGAGGGTAGAATTTAACTAAGTAGGTACGTAAAACGAAGTCATTGGCTGAAACTAGTATTTCATTAATGTATCACATTTCCCTAGCCTTTAAGGACAAGTACAGTTAATCCCAAATAAATAAAAAAAATCTACTGTAGTCTACGAAGTGCGACCCCCACTCTGTACCCCTCTTTGGGTCGGTCAGGGTTAAAAACCTAAACAAACTAAAAGCTTGAAAGCCTCCCTGGAGGCTCGCCAACCTTTCAGTAGCCCCTTTAGCTGGTCAACTGACGTTCAGTTCGAAAAAAAATCATCTACGGAACCATTTATAAGGTAATGATCGAATTTATCCACTTTTTTGGTGGAAGCGCTCGATCGCTGCGCGCGCGCCAGATGTCGCGGGGGCGTTGACTCCTTTAATACTTGTTGAGGTAGAAAGCCCTTTTTAAGGGAAATTTCTACCAACTGTACTGCGTGTGCGCATCTATGAGAGAGTACTAGATCCGTTTAACGATGACTTACTTCAATCAAATTATGTATATAATATTAATGTTAACCTTTCTATCTTCTTCTATCTATATATACCTACTTATATAAAGACAGAGCATAGCTAATAGTAGAAATGAGAAATTTTGACAGTTGTTTTTATACAAATAAGTGTTTGATGGTTTTCGGAATTCACCCTCTAAGGGTGAGAAATAGGAAAAAGCTAGTAATATAAATTATATATCTAATATACAAATTTTCTGCCTAGGGCTTTCCATGCAAAGGTATGTTTCGGTGTTAGATTATAAAATATAAAACACATGAAATTAAATCGATTAGGTATTGTAAATTTAGGAAAATGTGTCTCTTACAATGATTTATAAGAGACACATTTTCCTAATTTAATCTTTATCAATATCAATGTAAAGTTTTAACCCAACTTTCACCCCCTAAGAAGAATTTTCTTAAACATTATATTTCTACCAGTTCGAATTGCTCCTTATTTTTTAAATCGCGACCCCCGTCATTTCATTCAGATCTTTTGCGGTGAACCGACAGACGCGCGTTTCTTTATATATATGCAATTATCATATTTATTTTGTATATATGTGTTAAACTGGCGTAATTGTGCTCTTTGTGGTCGATTTGTGCCTAAATGCGGTTAGCCAACATATTAAATGTAGTAAAATATTTACAGAAAAATATATTTTTATAGTATAATTATTAACAATTTCAGATGCTTTCGAGGTTACTACACATTGGAATGAATCTAATAAAATTGATTTAGTTCGCGTATTTGATTTCACTTGCGTTTCGAAAACTTTACAGTTTCCATATTCGTAGCATGACTGAGCTGACAATAGTCTTATGTATTTTTATGATGTGTAAGCTATATTATTGTAAAGTTTCGTCAAAATCCATTTAGTAACTTTTTCGGAAAGAACATCCATACATACAGACAAACTTTTGCGTTTATAATATTTATAGCAGCGCCCTGGCTTTGCAGGATTCCCTAATTGTTACTCGGGGTAATAGTACATTACGCACCAAGGCCAGTAAAATAAAAAAATGTCTCAGATCACATGTATTTGTCGTCCGAGGCGAAGCCGAGGTTGACAAAAATGTGATCTGAGGCTTTTTTATTTACTGGCCGAGGTCAGTATACTATTTTTCTGTTCGACGAAGCCAGAAAGCGGCAATTTCATTTAGCGCAGCGGCCACAAAGTTGGCGCTTTCAGGCCGGAAGACAGAAAATGTAGTTTTCCAATGGTATTCATTGCAACACACACAAAAATAATAATCTTTCCTCTTTCTAAATGTAATAGGCTCAGACTTACTTAATACTTACTTATGCTTATTATTATATTATATTTACTCTTTTTCTGCACCACAACACACACAATACTCACATACACATACATTGTACAAATAATAATAATAATAATGTCCTTAGATAATAAGTGCAAATTTGATGTACCTAATATCTTGACTGGCACTGGGTCCTGTAACACAGGGCAAGCCTAGCTCAGGGCCCAGGAGCATGTTACCGTGTAATGTTAACTTTATTAATAAATAATTTTTCATTTTTTTCATTTTCATAGTAGTAGTGTAGATTTTGGCAGTGAGCTTTCACGATGCAGTGTAAGATGCCTAAGTGCATGGCCGCCGCATACGGCACGCGCCCGGCGCACTGCAGCTGCGCCGGCAGCTGTGCACTTGCATCGCCGGAGGTGCCGTTAACTCTATTTTTGCAACGACCTTAGTGATATACTTATAAGATATGCGTAGTCCTAGAGTACTATTTATAAGAGACTAGCTTCTGCCCGCGACTTCGTCCGCGTGAAACTCCATTTTTGCAGTCGGTTAAAAAGTAGCCTATGTCCTTTCTCAGGCTCCAGACTTTCTTTGTATCAAATTTCATTTAAATCGGTCCAGTAGTTTTAGCGTGAAAGCGTAACAGACAGACAGACAGACAGACAGACAGACAGAGTTACTTTCGCATTTATAATATTAGTAGGGATATAATAATCTATACATAATATAAAAATGGCTTCTTATTTTCTTCGGTCACGGCATAAAACGGCTGGACTATTTTACTAATTCCTTTTCTGTGATTGTTATCTTTGAGAAGGTTTTGTGTAAAAAAAAATGCATATTTGTATATTTACAATCTGTTATATTTGGAGTCAGTGCTAGCCTCAAACAAGTTTGAGCACCTTAGTGAAGAGTTGAGTCTGAAGAGTTGAATTCAAGCTTAAGTTTGTTTGAGGCTGACACTAACTCCAAAAATAACAGATTGTAAATATATAAATACCTACGCAGAATTGTGTGATTGATTTCAGAAGTAACTATGGAGGTACCTACATACTTCTATACTAATATTATAAAGAGGAAAGATTTGTACCTATTTTTGTATGTTTGTAATGAATAGGCTCAAAAACTAATGGACCGATTTTAATAATTCTTTCACTGTTGGGCTCACAAGGCTATAGAATATTTTGAAAAAAATAGGGATCCGTGCGAAGCCGGGGCGAACCGCTAGTTCTAAATATAGGTAATTAAATTGATATTTAAACCTAGCGATTGTATTAGGTAGGTATATAGAAATAGATTATACCTAATTATAATTGTAGGGTAGGTATTGCGTTATTGTAGACAAAATTACTATTTTCTTTTCAGTTCGGTAAAGCGAGCTCAATTATCGCTTTTTCTTCGTTCAAAAATTTCTAAAAATAAAAATAACCCTTTTGTTTTGGCTTGTTCCTCATCAGGGTAAATTACGGATCTCTTCCTTGTTATTAGGAAGTGGTTTCGTGCGTACGCGCAAGTGTTTGCATAATTCATGGATATTCCGCTCCCGGGGGCTGATTGGTTGATTGCGAGAGGCACGAGATATTTGTTATTGTTTTAGTTAAAAGAAAAGGCAAAAAAAAGTATTTTTGGTCAATTTTGAGGTGTTAATCTATAATAGAAGCTGACTTAATGACTGACATGTCAACGCAGAGAATAAACATGAAATTTTGATCGTTCCTTTTATACTAAAAAGGGTTTTTTGAAAATTCACTTCCTAATGCTTAATTTTAATGACAGAGAAAAGTTACTAAGAATTAAAACGGCTTATCGTGCGCAGACGAAATCGCGGACAAAAGCTAGTTTTTTATAGAAGGCGTTGATTTTATAAAGAAAGCATTTTTGTTTAAAATTTGTTGTTATACCGGCAAAAGAAATACCTACATACTACCTCTATACTACCTCTATACTACCTCTATACTACCTCTATACTACCTCTATACTACCTCTATACTACCTCTATACTACCTCTATACTACCTCTATACTACCTCTATACTACCTCATCAACTGGCTAACTATCACGTTGCAAGAAAATTAAATACAGCCTGGTGATAGACAGACGGACGGACAGCTAATAGAATCCCTTTGAGTACGGAACCCTAAAATATCATAAACACGTGCTATTAAGGTTTAATTGTCAGCCAGCCAGTGGGACAGTTAGGCGGCCATTTTTTTCAACCTAACTGGATTGATGTGCGCGTGCGCCGCGGCGCAAGCGCCTGCGCATCTGTCGCGAAACCCGACCTCCTTACCATATGAATATACTTCCGAAAAAAAATACAACAAGTACATACAAAAACAAACCTTAACACAGCGTCGCAAGACTCTTAATCCACAAAACAACACTGTCAAAATTATTAAACAAACCCCAGTTGAATTTGAATTCTATGTGGGTGTATTAGGGTGCGTTTTAGTGTGTACAGGTGCGCACAGTGGCTTCAGCGAGCAAGTCATCTGGACAAAAAGACATGTGTATATTCGCTAAGGAACGCCAGATGGCGCGACGAGTTTTCGAGATGTCGTGAGGCTGTTTTTTTTTTGTTTATACATCACAATGTGTAGCGGTTTCGATTGAAAAAATGTTATAGTTTGGTGCAGTTGGGTACTTGCTTGGGTACTGTTAGATAAGTACTTCAAGGTGTATACGATTCTTTTGTGTTGAATTTATTTGGTTTAAATTGAGGGATGAAAGGTACGAAGTGTTTTAGAAAAATATTCGGAGTTTTATTTGATTAGGTATAGTGTTTGAATAATAAATACTAAAAATCCCTACTAATATTATAAATGCGAAAGTAACTCTGTCTGTCTGTCTGTTACGCTTTCACGCTAAAACTACTGGACCGATTTAAATGAAATTTGATACAAAGAAAGTCTGAAGCCTGAGAAAGGACATAGGCTACTTTTTAACCGACTACAAAAAAGGAGGAGTTCCACGTGGACGAAGTCGCGGGCAGAAGCTAGTAAATACATAAATGTAAAAGTAATATTTGGTTTTGATGATAGTCGAATGGTCTGGGTAAATTTTAATTTACATTATATTTCAAATTTCATCTTAATCGGTCTAGCTGTTAGAAATACTTAGGTGACAAGAAAATAATCTAAGAAGCTGACTTAATGACTGACATATCAACGTAGGGCCTAAACTATAATGGTTAGAAAATTAAAATTTTGCACAGAGGATCATTTTATAACATAGGTGAGCACTAAGAAATAATTTTCGAAAATTCACTCCCTAAAGGCTTATAGAGCGCAGACGAAATCGCGGGCTGAAACCAATTATATTCTGTCAAAACCATTTTGATTCTTTTATAAAAAACAAGTTCCGCAAAGCGTAACACGCGCCATATTCATCATCGGCATCGTGTAGGCAGGTAACTGTAAAACAATCGATAGTTTGTATGCCTAATATGCGGCATATAACGTGACCACACGTCCCGTTTTGAACGGGACAATCCCTTTTTGTAATAATGAGTCCCGTATCTCCGGGACTCTAGGACGCAAAATTGTCCCGTTTTCCGAAAACAGAACACTTTAATGCAGTTTTCGAAAACGTTGCTCATAACTTCGAAAAAATTGAATGTCAGCTATATTCAATTATGTAATGCTGATGTGATGCTCTTTCTTTTGATGCATCACTTGGGTACCTATATCCCTATTTACACCCCCAATTACTATCAAACGACTGAACCGATTTTAATAGTTTTTTTATCATTAACTACCTGTTCATCGGCTTAAATAAACCAATGTCCCGTTTTGAGTCAAAAATATTGGTCACGTTAGGCATGCTACGTGACGTAACTACCTTCAAAATTGTCCACTCAAGGTCTATCCATAGGTGTCATATTACTAATAGGGTTGGACTTTGACAAGCGAATTGGTCGGAAATTTTAACAAATTGGATGTTTAATTTTAATGACAGCGAAAATTAACTAGGCACGTGCCTACAGGCTATATGGTTCTTTTGACAGTTGGCATATAATTAACACATGTGTATTTTGACAGTCAACTAAAATAATTTTTGATCGTAGTGACTTCAAACTCGGAGGATATGTTTTTTGTATGACGTATGCATTTAATAAGAAAGTATTACCCGAAATTCTACCCTTAAGGGGATACAAAAGGGGTGCAAAGTTTGTATAGGTCAAAGTGATTCTTTGATACGATCTCTTTAAAATTTAGAGTAAGTAAGGACATATTTAGTTTACGCAACCATGGCATAAGTAATGTGGATATTACGAATATGGATACTGTAGTTTCAGAAATCATAAAATGAATACACGCGAATTCCACTGGAGGTTATTCTAAAACGAATTTTGTAGTGACATCATAAGAAAGCAATCTACTTAGTTGATACCATTAAGTAACCATTACTGAACTTTGGTATTTTTGGACAACCGCAGGTCTTCAACCCTAATTCATTCACCCTTTAATAATTCAGCATGTTAGGGCTAAAACTTATTACTCACTGGCGAATAAAAATAGCTGCATTCAAGCTGATCGATTTCCATTTATACAGCCTTTGACGTAGTTATGAATAAGTTTCATTCATAGTTTAAGTCGTGCTTTGTGTATGTGTGTAATTTTAATAGCGATTACGCCCACGGTTTTTTTGCAATTTCCTTAAAAAAGGACCGTAGCCTCTCTTTTGTGTCTGCACCGAAATAGCACGCTTATGTGCCGCAAGTTGTTAAATGTAGCGATTGAATATTAGGAAACGGTATAAAAAATATTTATAACTAGCTTCTGCCCGCGAATTCGTCCGCGTGGAACTCCTCCTTTTTTGCAGTCGGTTAAAAAGTAGCCTATGTTCTTTCTCAGGCTCCAGACTTTCTTTGTACCAAATTTAGTTTAAATCGGTCCAGTAGTTTAAGCGTGAAAGCGTAATGTAATGGTTTATCCCTAGCCCTAAATAAATAACTACCTATAACTAACTATATCAATACCTAAAGGTATTTCTATACATACCTAGTTAATATAAAATGGCCGAAATTAATGTGATCGTCTAATTAACTACGTAGGACCCAATACGTTGTGTATTAATACGTTGTGTTTTATGACGCAAATACAAATACTATCAAATAAACAAAAAGATATAAAATAAAAAATAAAGCAAACACTCACGTGCCCGAAGAGAAGTCTTCTTAGCTGTTGAGAATAAAATTAATTAAACTAAAAATATAATACTTAGTTAATATGTCCTGATTATACCTCCTCGTCTTGCATTAAAAAAGGAATAAATACAACGACGAATCTGAAAACCCGAGCACAAAGGGACCTGTTTGATATATATAGACATTCAGTCTATAAATGGGGAAACCTAATTCGATTGGATTAAAAATATATATAGGCCTCCCAACACTCCTTATAGCCTATGCCATGATATTTAATCGTAATTAGCACTCGCCCGATTAAAATATCCCATCAAATCCATCTACTTTTTTATCGCCCTGTTTTCTATTATTTTCTTTTATAAAGTTTCATTCAAACCTTCTCTTCATACTGATCACTTGAATATGTGATATCTTTTGAATTAACAAATGACATGATGTCTTTTTTATATAGTATTGATGCTTTACGAAGTGTGTGAGGCTTCGTGCAGCGTTATTTTCTTTTTTATATTATGTATGTAATTTCTTTTATGGTTCCTTAGAACTTCTTTATATTTTGTAATATTAAAGTTGAGACAGCAGACGGACGGTATTCCGTATTAATTATCATCAGTCAAAAATATATTTTACAAAATGGAAACTATTATTTGTGAATAATAGTTTTCATAATATGAAACAATCGTTCAGCCTTCGTCGAAATCAATCACTCAGTAATATACACGGAACAAGCCGCAGCACATGAAATAAAGATGATCGGTTGTGTGTGTGTGTTCTTTCCGTTGTTGAGTTTTTTAGGTAGAAAATTAGAGATTTGGAAAGATTTGCGGCGAGTTGATCTCTTTTCTCACACACCGCAGATTGGTCCGGATACATTCATGAACAATATAATTTCATAAGGTTGTGATTAATGATAATTATTTTTTAATATAAATATTTAAAGACACATCAAATGCGCAATTTCAGAGTATATTTCAAAACTGAAATTCATTTCACTGAAGAAATGGTTCAGGTGATAATTAATACTATATAGAATTTTCACACACACTAGGACATCGTTCTATTGTGAACGACCTCCAAAACCGATTGCAGATGAAATTTGTTTTTAGGTTAAAATCCATTATTATAAATCATAGATTCTAGAACATACATTCGTCATCAACATGACTTCAAACAAAGATAAATCTTATAAGTGGTTCAGTAGTTTTTGCAGTGAAATTACATACAAAGAGAAATCTTTTAGAACGGTTCAGTAGTTATTTCAGTCGGATTATGTCTTTTATCAAACATAAAACTTTAAACAGTAGTTTTGAGCTTGCATAAAAATTTGCAATATAACACAAATGTCATACAAGTGATCGAAACTTGTATTAAACAGCATAGAATCACAAGTGATCGAAACTTGTATTCTTATTTAGTCATAATTTGTATACATCAATGTCATTTGTCTCTTCCATACTCTCAAATAATTCATACATCTCACAAATCTCACAACCATTTATTTACCTACCTACTAATTTTCTAACCTAGCTAAAGTCTACCCAAAATTAAAATTACTCGTTCAAACTGCGAACTCCTGAAATATAATTGAATCCAGACAAGAACTAGGTAAACCATTAAAACAGCACAACGGAGTCTAAAACAAAGGAACCAAACATACCCTCGATGATCTGCGTCACTCTTGGATAAAGAAATAAAATTACTTGAAATAATATTATCTTAAACTAACACTTAAAGTTTATAAACTTAAAATTCTTATTTTATTTTACACTCGCGACGAAAACGCGGCCCCAACTCTAATTATATTTCACTATTACTAACTTAATTAATACCTAAACAAATAGGTCAGTACAACCCTTATTATATGCGCACGCGTTGTGGCTTTAGTATCGCTAAATCCCGACTGCCTCGACTATGGTCAAATATTCCCTACCATATCCCCAAACTTTGCACCCCTCACTCCTCAGGTCTCAGATCCACGAAACGTTCCCAGGTAATAAATTATACACTTGTTTCAAATAATCATCTCATAGAACGCAAAACTTTAAGGTTCAAGTGTCAAAACATTTCTTTATGATATTTGACTCGCATAACATTTGTACTAAAGTGGTTCGTAATTTTTTTGTAAGAACTAATAAATTATCCACTTCATAAGTGTTTTTGTATTTACAAAAAATTAAAGTATTTACTTTGTTAAATATTAAAATATATAGGTACATAAACAACATTCGTTACAGTCGCCCCTTGGTTTTAGAGAAATTTTGATTCTTGAAGTAAAATTTAGAGAAAACCACAATAGCTTTTATTTTCTTTAACGAAAGCGCAATTGTAATGCTTATAAGCTCTACTTAAACAATTAGTAAGTCATTACTTAAACTATTCATTAACACAATTTAATAGCTAAGTGTTTGACACTCATCCCGTCCCTTACATATTCTACAATCTTGCATATGCGCACACGCCCCTACATTAGAATAACCTGTTAACATTTACTAAAATGTTGTATAAAAATCAGAATAAAACTTCACACTAACGAAAATAATTTTATCCTGTAAATTATTTACGCCCCTACTCCAAAATAGCAGTGTCATGAAACTAATACCTTCATCTTAGCATAATCAATTTAGTTAAATAAATATTCTAACCAACGCAATGTAAATTGTTTAATATCCGTTTATTTTCATAGAATCTGAACAACGCCTCTCCATACAATTAAAACAACTAATTTCAAAACTCCAATGTTATTTGCAAAGTTATATCTACTAAACACTCAGTACATACATACTTAACATACCTTCAATTCATAGTACTATCTAAGTATGAAACTAAAGATACTCTATTACATACATAAATACCTAACTACTTACAAAAACTAAAAATCGAATGCAACAAATAGTTCATATCAAGTTTAATTTCTGCAACAAACATCATACATACACAGAATGATTATTGAATAATCAATCTTTTCTTTAATCATCAATTCCCCTTTTTTTTTATTAGCTTATGAAAGTAGCAATTGAATTCACTTATTCATTACCAAATCAGTAGTAGGAATCGAACCCACAAATATTTTGTTTTAATTTCAAATGAGCTTTATATTAAATCGTACTTGACTTGCATCTTATCTCGGTACAAATACCAGTACATGTATACAAATTTATATCACGTAGATACACAAACAAATCGATGGTAGGGATCGAACCCACCTCGTACTTTGAATATTTAAAAAAAAATAATTAAATTGTTAAAACATATTTATCAAATTTTCAAGCGGGAATCGAACCCACTTACGACAGTAACTAAAGCTGTTCGCAATCTATGCTCCGCAATAAATATACCTCAACAAAAAAAAGAGGTGACCCTTTTTTTTTATACTCTCCTCAGCTGATAACATGATATTAGATTACTTGACCTCGGAGTCTAATAAGACGCCCCTAACATTCTAAACAAAGTTGTAACCTAGGTTCTTTTTATTAAGTGTTTAAATTAATAATAATTTAAACTTGACTAACTTAATATCCTGGTCACGGCACCAAATGTAATGGTTTATCCCTAGCCCTAAATAAATAACTACCTATAACTAACTATATCAATACCTAAAGGTATTTCTATACATACCTAGTTAATATAAAATGGCCGAAATTAATGTGATCGTCTAATTAACTACGTAGGACCCAATACGTTGTGTATTAATACGTTGTGTTTTATGACGCAAATACAAATACTATCAAATAAACAAAAAGATATAAAATAAAAAATAAAGCAAACACTCACGTGCCCGAAGAGAAGTCTTCTTAGCTGTTGAGAATAAAATTAATTAAACTAAAAATATAATACTTAGTTAATATGTCCTGATTATACCTCCTCGTCTTGCATTAAAAAAGGAATAAATACAACGACGAATCTGAAAACCCGAGCACAAAGGGACCTGTTTGATATATATAGACATTCAGTCTATAAATGGGGAAACCTAATTCGATTGGATTAAAAATATATATAGGCCTCCCAACACTCCTTATAGCCTATGCCATGATATTTAATCGTAATTAGCACTCGCCCGATTAAAATATCCCATCAAATCCATCTACTTTTTTATCGCCCTGTTTTCTATTATTTTCTTTTATAAAGTTTCATTCAAACCTTCTCTTCATACTGATCACTTGAATATGTGATATCTTTTGAATTAACAAATGACATGATGTCTTTTTTATATAGTATTGATGCTTTACGAAGTGTGTGAGGCTTCGTGCAGCGTTATTTTCTTTTTTATATTATGTATGTAATTTCTTTTATGGTTCCTTAGAACTTCTTTATATTTTGTAATATTAAAGTTGAGACAGCAGACGGACGGTATTCCGTATTAATTATCATCAGTCAAAAATATATTTTACAAAATGGAAACTATTATTTGTGAATAATAGTTTTCATAATATGAAACAATCGTTCAGCCTTCGTCGAAATCAATCACTCAGTAATATACACGGAACAAGCCGCAGCACATGAAATAAAGATGATCGGTTGTGTGTGTGTGTTCTTTCCGTTGTTGGTTTTTTTTAGGTAGAAAATTAGAGATTTGGAAAGATTTGCGGCGAGTTGATCTCTTTTCTCACACACCGCAGATTGGTCCGGATACATTCATGAACAATATAATTTCATAAGGTTGTGATTAATGATAATTATTTTTTAATATAAATATTTAAAGACACATCAAATATGCATTTTCAGAGTATATTTCAAAACTGAAATTCATTTCACTGAAGAAATGGTTCAGGTGATAATTAATACTATATAGAATTTTCACACACACTAGGACATCGTTCTATTGTGAACGACCTCCAAAACCGATTGCAGATGAAATTTGTTTTTTAGGTTAAAATCCATTATTATAAATCATAGATTCTAGAAAATACATTCGTCATCAACATGACTTCAAACAAAGATAAATCTTATAAGCGGTTCAGTAGTTCTTGCAGTCAAATTACATACAAAGAGAAATCTTTTAGAACGGTTCAGTAGTTATTTCAGTCGGATTATGTCTTTTATTAAACATAAAACTTTAAACAGTAGTTTTGAGCTTGCATAAAAATTTGCAATATAACACAAATGTCATACAAGTGATCGAAACTTGTATTAAACAGCATAGAATCACAAGTGATCGAAACTTGTATTCTTATTTAGTCATAATTTGTATACATCAATGTCATTTGTCTCTTCCATACTCTCAAATAATTCATACATCTCACAAATCTCACAACCATTTATTTACCTACCTACTAATTTTCTAACCTAGCTAAAGTCTACCCAAAATTAAAATTACTCGTTCAAACTGCGAACTCCTGAAATATAATTGAATCCAGACAAGAACTAGGTAAACCATTAAAACAGCACAACGGAGTCTAAAACAAAGGAACCAAACATACCCTCGATGATCTGCGTCACTCTTGGATAAAGAAATAAAATTACTTGAAATAATATTATCTTAAACTAACACTTAAAGTTTATAAACTTAAAATTCTTATTTTATTTTACACTCGCGACGAAAACGCGGCCCCAACTCTAATTATATTTCACTATTACTAACTTAATTAATACCTAAACAAATAGGTCAGTACAACCCTTATTATATGCGCACGCGTTGTGGCTTTAGTATCGCTAAATCCCGACTGCCTCGACTATGGTCAAATATTCCCTACCATATCCCCAAACTTTGCACCCCTCACTCCTCAGGTCTCAGATCCACGAAACGTTCCCAGGTAATAAATTATACACTTGTTTCAAATAATCATCTCATAGAACGCAAAACTTTAAGGTTCAAGTGTCAAAACATTTCTTTATGATATTTGACTCGCATAACATTTGTACTAAAGTGGTTCGTAATTTTTTTGTAAGAACTAATAAATTATCCACTTCATAAGTGTTTTTGTATTTACAAAAAATTAAAGTATTTACTTTGTTAAATATTAAAATATATAGGTACATAAACAACATTCGTTACAGTAACAGACAGACAGACAGACAGAGTTACTTTCGCATTTATAATATTAGTAGGGATAAAGTATTTGTCACGTCCGTCAGATAGGCATTAGATTAGTGCTGTCTCGAGTTAGTATATATGTATTATGTTTTGTGAAATAAATAAAGTTATAATAATAATATCTTTGGACACTTCACACCAATTGATCTAGTCCCAAACTAAGCAAAGCTTGTACTATGCGTTCTATGAGTACTAGACAAGGGATAAACATACATAAATACATATATAAGACATACAAGACTCAGGTACAGATGCCAGTGCTCATCATATTGACATCTGCCCCTAGCAGGATTCGAACCCGCAACCTCCTTATAGTCAGGGGCACTGACCACAAGACCCATAGTACAAGCTTTGCTTAAATTGGGACTAGATCAATTGGTGTGAATTGTCCAAAGCTATTAAAAAAATGGATCTTAGAATAGTCTATACTAATATTATAAAGAGGAAAGATTTGTATTTTTGTATTTTTGTATTTTTGTATGTTTGTAATGAATAGGCTCCGAAACTACTGGACCGATTTCAAAAATTCTTTCACCTTTGGAAAGCTACATTATCCCCGAGTAACATAGGCTATATAATATCACGCTAGGTCTTATAGTTGCAGAGCAGTAACCGAAAATGTTTCAAAAACGGGGGAAAAGTATCGTTTCTGAGGCCTTAAAAAAATCTTAAGTCCCCCCGTGCGAAGCCGGGACGGGCCGCTAGTTAGTTATAAAAAAAAGTATATTCGCTTCCATTAACTTGTAGCTCTCACAGAATGCTAGTCTTTGCGTGGGAGGGCCTTTATACAAAGAACAGAAAGAAAGGCGACAGGCCACTATACCTAATACTCTTCATGACACTGTGACAATACAAATGTCATAGGTTAATCATTATTGAAATGGGTAAAAATAACAATAATAATTTCTGATGCTTTCGCGGTTATTATACATTGGAATAAAACAACTATAATCGGAGCTGACAATAGTCTTATCTATACTTAATATTATAAAGCTGAAGAGTTTGTTTGTTTTTTCTGTTTGTTTGTTTGAACGCGCTAATCTTAGGAACTACTGGTTCGAATTCAAAAATTCTTTTTTTGTTGGATAGAACATTTATCGAGGAAGGCTTTAGGCTATATAACATCACGCTGCGACAAATAGGAGCGAAGAAACAGTAGAAAATGTGTAAAAAACGGGGAAAATATGAAGCCTTATGAAGAAGTGACAGAAGACTTTGACAGATCTTTGACGAAACAAACGGACGGGCAGGACGACGTCTGCCGGGGCCGCTAGTGCCTTATAAGACTGTTGTCAGCCCAGTCGTGCTACGATCATGGAATCTATAAAGGCTCCGAAACGTCAGGCAATAGAATAAAATACGCGAGTTAAATCCGTTTAAAGTTGTTTCATTCCAAAAATAACAATCTTATTACATTAGGTAATTTTAGGTTTATTGAAAATTTTATCTATGACTGTGTATGCCTAATACATATGGGTTACTAGCTTGTGCCCGCGACTCCGTCTGCGTGGATTTAACAATTAAAAGTAGCCTATGTTACTTCTCAGGCACTATATGTGTACCAAAGTTCATTTAAATCGGTTCTGTAGTTTTAGCGTGAAAGCAAGACAGACGTACAGAGTTATTTTCGCCTTTTAAGATGCCAAATGGTATAATTAAAAAAAATATATGTTTAAAGAGAGTCCCAGGTAAGCTTACATATTATAATAATATAATATACTTTTTTATATTTAACACAAAATATCTTATAAGCTAAAGATAATTTAAGTTAATAGTTTACTAAATAAATACCATTTCATATTTATTACAGTTCTAAGGCAGTTTTTCCCCACATGCAATATTGAAGCTATTATTATAAACGTTCTACTTAACGCGACAAGAACTACTCAATGGATAGTCATTTGTCATCATTTGACAACTGCACTCACGTGTTGACAGAAGGCATATGTCTGTTTGTATATATATATCATTGTAATCATACCATTTAGCTTTTTTTGTTACTAAAATGAGTTTATGATAATAATTTCTGCCTTCGCGGTTATTACACATTGGAATGAAACTAATAACGGATTTAGCTCGATCATATTTTTTGCACTTTAGCGTTAGACTAATCAGCTCAGTCGTGCTACGATTATGGAAACTGTAAAGAATCCGAAACGTCAGCAAATTAAATAAAACACGCTAGTTAAATCCGTTCATGGTTTGATTTTTTGATGTATTATTTTTTGTCCAATATTATGCGCTTATAAACCACTGTGCACTTATGACTGAAAATTTCTAAAATGCTCGCGTAGGATTTAATGCAATAGACTGTTAAGAAATCAAACAAATTTATAAACAAACAGATCGACACTCAACATTGTAATTTCCGACCATTCACAACGATAATTGGATTATTCAATTATTTGTATGCAAATGTCGAAATAGGCGCCAGGACGGCAACCAAACAAATATAGACACTATTGCAACAGCAAAAAGACCAAGATCTGACGCTTGAAGTGTTCAGGACTTCCTATCAAAAAAAAAACAATAACGCATCCTCGTCACTGAAATTCCAACTCTATCTTTAATCACTTAAGATTGATTATAAGTCTGCAGTTTGGTGCGTTTTAAGCCCTTTGGTTGTTGAGGTGTTGGTGTCGTAGTGGGGATGGCGAGACGTCGTCTGCGCATCCCGTGGCTTTGGAACGGCGACTTTTTGTACCGTCTCAGTCGCGCGATTTACGAACGTGCGACTATGTTAGCTGTCGTTTGGTCGCAATTTTAATCTATACTAATATTATAAAGAGGAAAGCTTTGTTTGTTAGTTTGGATTGAATAGGCTCCAGAACAGATGGACCGATTTCAAAAAATCTCCACTGTTGGGAAGCTACACTATTCCCGAGTGACATGTGCTATAAAAAAAGATGACCCGTGCGAAGCCGGGGCGAACAGCTAGTAGTAGCTAAAACGTGAGACTAAGTCCCACTGTTGGCGACTGGCTGCTAGACGGCCTCCGCAGACTGGCCGTTAGACGGCCGCTTTTGTTATGTTTTGTTTGTTACTTTTTTATTGTTCGTTTTTTGTATATTTAAAATTATTGATATTCGATGTATATTGTTTTGTTATTTTCAGTTGTTGTAATTCGTTAGCAAAGATAGCATTAAATTCTGTTTATTTTATTGTATTGTGTGTTTTCATAGTTCGCCATTAGCACAGAACCCATTTATATCGCTAACACCCACATCGAAACAAACTTTATTTCGGATATTAATGCAATCCTGCAATTATTGAGAGTCGAGTTTTTACTGCGACTGAATCAATGTCGAGCGACTATATCGCGACAGTCGCGTCGCAGTAAAGTATGCCCGCTTGCACAGTTACTGTGCGAGCGTGAGGGCACGTGCGACAGAGACAAATACAAACAGGGCAATGTCCGTTTTTCGCTGTGGTCGGTCGTCTTTTAGCAAACAACTAGCATCATCCCAACACGAAAAATCAGTACCTACTTAGGGTGTTCTCTACACTACCTATTTTCCTTATTCAACAAGGTTTTGTGCCAGTTATAGGAGCATTTATTCCTATATCTAGCTTAATCCCTACTTCCCTACTAATATTATAAATGTGAAAGTAACTCTGTCTGTCTGTCTGTTACGCTTTCACGTTAAAACTACTGGACCGATTTAAATGAAATTTGGTACAAAGAAAGTCTGGAGCCTGAGAAAGGACATAGGCTACTTTTTAATCGACTGCAAAAAAAGAGTAGTTCCACGCGGACGAAGTCGCGGGCAGAAGCTAGTAACTTATAACACGTTAATAAGACTTCTAACATACTTTTCTTTTATAGGGCTACTTTGCTTGTAAGACTTTTCAAATATTTCCATTACAAAACATGATTTTTGATCTGCGACAAAAACGCCTCCATTTTCACTGCGACAAAATCGCAGGACTGCAGCCAAAAATCGCATGGCATGTCCCTTTGATCTGCGCTCGAGCGGTTCACCGGGATCTGCCTCGAAACCGAGTTTATGGACTGTGTGATAAAATATATCTTCGATCCTGTACTTCATTGTGGAACTGTCACCAGTGACGGACGGTGACAGGGTTGACTTAATTAATACCGTTTCGGTTTAGATATAGGGTTAATTTAACTGTGGGTGAAGTATTTAGTTATGTGGAAAGATTATGTATAAACTAGCGACCCGCCCTGGCTTTGCGCGGGATAGTAATTAGTAGTGTTTCATATAATAATGATTCTAAAAAAATTAAGAAAATCGTATAAAGGGAGCTATCTCAAAAAAGTATTTCTTTATGGACAGGGCAAAAATTGATTTTTCACGCTAAAACTCTTGGACCGATTTAAATGAAATTTGGTACAAAGAAAGTCTGGAGCCTGACAAAGGACATAGGCTACTTTTTAACCGACTGCAAAAAAGGAGAGTTCCACGCGGACGAAGTCGCGGGCAGAAGCTAGTATCGTATAAATAATTCTACACTAGATCTAGGAAGTAAATTGCAAAATGTTCCATATCTGTTTTAATATTTTATTGGTAAAGTTTCGTACCTCCTTGCTCAGTCTGTTGGGGGGCAGTTAATGCATAATCGCTGCTTCTCTGGAATAGTGTCACAACTCGAAATAATTTGTTACTCCATTTAAGACTGTGAACCGTCACATATAAATTTCAATTCAGAATGGTAACACATTTCGAGTTGTGACACTATTCCAGAGAAGCAGCGAATATGTTGAAAATGGCTACGCGCCAGAAATGGACTTTCGAGAAAACTCCCAGTTTGGACAAACGAGCATTATTGTACACCTCATTATTAAGGTACTGTTCTGACTACCTAGACTACCTTTCTAAAATATCAGGTACAAAAAGGTAGTCAAACTTTTCTTTTTGATAATCGAACTTTGGTTTACTATATATTTATAAAAGGAGAAGCTGACTGACTGATATATCAACGCAGGGCCTAAACTATAACGGTTAGAAACTTTTATAACGTAGGGAGCACTAAGAATGGATTTTTGAAAATTCATCCTCTAAGTGGGTAAAACGGGGGTGATTATTATAATTAAGTCGCAGACAGAAGCTAATTTGTTATATTACAGGATAACATTATTTTCTTTGTTTAAGTTTATTGGTAACTAAAGAAAAATAATAATTAAATTATAATAAATAAATAAAAAATAACAATAACATTGTAAAAGTTCATTACATAAAACATTTAATTCAGCGAAAAGGAAACTACCGTTGCAGTAGAAATGATTGATACTTAACAGACTTTAAAAAATATATATCAGAAATGTTCAATGCTATTTCAAATGAGCAACCTTTGCCTTGAAAGCATAAAAATAGATAATTCATACCGTACAAAATTACAGGGGAACTAAAAATATAACTAGCTAAAGAAAAAAGTCCACTTATGCCGCTGAAGTTATCAAAGCAGTCACTTTGATGTAAAATTGATTATGTCAAACCATTTTCCTCAGTAAATTAAAGAGCAAAGTATATCAATTATAACTCAGCCGGTACGAAAATAATTTAGCCATAATTGTGGGAAAGATAGGTATCGCGAACTTTCAAGCGTTGATATAAACATGCAAAATGTTGGAAGAAATTTTAATTATTTTTTTCCACACTAGCGCGGAGGCGGCCCACCGTGCGTTAATTGCAAATACGATTTTAATGTCTTTTTTAGTGTTTTTTAGTTTTTTTTGCAATTCAATTTGAACGTGTAATGGTGATTTGAATTGCCCTTTTACTGATTAAATATGTGATATAATAATATAATAAAGAGGAATAGTACATTACGCACCGAGGCCAGTAAAATAAAAAATGTCTCAGATCACATGCAATGTGAATGTGCAATGCAAAAATGTGATCTGAGGCTTTTTTATGTTTTTTTTACAGATTACATAATCGTAGCACGACTAAGCTGACAATAGTCTTATGCTAAAGTAAAAGAGTTCCATTCCAATGTATAATAACCGCGAAGGCATCAGATTTTTTTTTACACCAAATAGTTTTCAGGTTCTTGAAATAATTTAAATACAAAATAAGTACAAATAAGTGAGGAAACGATTAACTGCGTTGTCTAGACAGAATCCCATAGTTGGTTTATATATACGGAATGTAACATATTTAGCTGTCTGCTTATATTTAGAATTAAGTGCAATTTATTTTTGGCGCGCGATTTGTATGTCGGGAAGCGGACTTTGAAGTTCATACCTATATACATATGGTCCAAGATCCCAGAGCGATCTGACGTAACTTATTTTCTGACGAATGAAACCTTAAGATTTCAGTAGCGTCTAGATTGCCTTGAATATCTACGGGCTTGTGAAAACTGTCAGAGTGACCCCAGGGCTGGTACCAGGTGAGAAAGGTGACTAAAAATAAGAGTTATCTTACTTATTTTCTCATGGCTCATTTTTATATATATCATGTAGAATATTATTTTAAAGTAATGGATATAAGTGTCAGACACTTGAGATTGACCAGAACTTTTGTCAGACACTTTTAAGCTACCCAAAAAATGGATCTCAAAGATGGATGAACATAAGCATATCATGTTTAGGCTCATTCGATTCGGTATGACGAGCACTTTCTAAACGGAATATGATGATGGTAGTGCTGATGATGAATCCTGAAGACTACTCCGAATCTCGAAGTTGGATGATCATAGGCATATCATGTTTAGGCTCATTCGATTCGGTATGACGAGCACTTTCTAAACGGAATATGATGATGGTAGTGCTGATGATGAATCCTGAAGACTACTCCGAATCTCGAAGTTGGATGATCATAGGCATATCATGTTTAGGCTCATTTGACTCGGTATGACGAGCACTTTCTAAACAGAATATGATGATGGTAGTGTTGATGATGAATCCTGAAGACTACTATGGATCTCGAAGTTGGATGATCATAGGCATACCGTGTTTGGGCTTATTCGACTCGGTATGACGAACGCTTTCTAAGCACATGATGATGGTAGTGCTGATGATGAATCCTGAAGACTACTCCGGATCTCGAAGTTGGATGATCATAGGCATATCGTGTTTGGGCTTATTCGACTCGCTATGACGAGCATTATCTGTTTCAATCAGTGTTGGCGTCAATCGATTACAAATATAATCCAATTACTAATTTGATTACTCAGTAACCGATTACTCAAGTAATCGGGTACTCTAGTCACAGCCAGTTTATTCCGAAACTATAAGAGCTACATTATTAAAATTTGGTGCGTAGATGTATTCTGTAAACCGCATTAAGATTTTAAAATAAAATCAGAAAAAAAACAAAATTTTTGGGGTTCCCCATACATTGAACTGAAACTCAGCATTTTTTTTTCATCAGACCTTTACATGTGGGGTATCTATCATCATGTGTTTAGAAAGCGCTCGTCACACCGAGTCGAATAAGCCCAAACACGATATGCCTATGATCATCCAACTTCGAGATCCATAGTAGTCTTCAGGATTCATCATTAACACTACCATCATCATATTCTGTTTAGAAAGTGCTCGTCATACCGAGTCGAATGAGCCTAAACATGATATGCCTATGATCATCCAACTTCGAGATTCGGAGTAGTCTTCAGGATTCATCATCAGCACTACCATCATCATATTCCGTTTAGAAAGTGCTCGTCATACCGAATCGAATGAGCCTAAACATGATATGCTTATGTTCATCCATCTTTGAGATCCATTTTTTGGGTAGCTTAAAAGTGTCTGACAAAAGTTCTGGTCAATCTCAAGTGTCTGACACTTATATCCATTACTTTAAAATAATATTCTACATGATATATATAAAAATGAGCCATGAGAAAATAAGTAAGATAACTCTTATTTTTAGTCACCTTTCTCACCTGGTACCAGCCCTGGGGTCACTCTGACAGTTTTCACAAGCCCGTAGATATTCAAGGCAATCTAGACGCTACTGAAATCTTAAGGTTTCATTCGTCAGAAAATAAGTTACGTCAGATCGCTCTGGGATCTTACTCTAATATACTAGCGGCCCCGGCAGACGTCGTCCTGCCCGTCCGATTGTTTCGTCAAAGATCTGTCAAAGTCATCTGTCACTTCTTCATAAGGCTTCATATTTTCCCCGTTTTTTACACATTTTTCACAGTTTCTTCGCTCCTATTGGTCGCAGCGTGATGTTATATAGCCTAAAGCCTTCCTCGATAAATGGTCTATCCAACAAAAAAATAATTTTTGTATTCGAACCAGTAGTTCCTGAGATTAGTGTGTTCAAACAAACAAACAAACTCTTCAGCTTTATAATATTAGTATAGATTGATCTAATTTTTGTATGGTCTGGGCGTATCCATACAAATCTATACATATAAAAGCAGACATAATGACTTTGATAATTTATTAATGTTTTCATACGGATCCCTAACTTTTTTTTAAATATATAGGTATATATATATATAGGGTGCGTCGGGGTAACATGAAAAACAGAGTAAGATGAAAAACCCCTCATAGCTGCCTATTCCGCGCATATTTTTTAACACTGACTACAGAGTTTTGTAGGTAATTTCATTGCGCTCCTTATCTCAGTCAGCGATAATCGTCAGGTGTGAGGGCATATGTTTTTTTTGCAATTTTTCGACAAGGTATGTTTTTGAGCGATAAATGCGTTTTTTAATCTTCCCCCACGTTCCGTAGTTTTTTCTACACGCAAGTTAAAAATATGTTTTTTTGATACGTATTATTGATATTTTTTTTTTAGTTGATACATAAAATCCGATTTTGCATATCTTTTATATTTTTGGAGTTTTTATATTTTTCAATCTTACACCGCTTGTAAAACCCAGGGGCAAGACGGCAATATTTTCTTATCCAACTTACCCCGATTATGAAACCCATAGTAAAAGTCAGGGGTTGTCAAACTGTATGATTCGTTCATGAGTAATGTAATATTCACAACTCATGAAAACATGTGTAAAAAAAAAGATTTTAAATAAAAGTTGTAATATATTTAGCTAGTTTAACTACCTGTCTATTTAAATAAAGAAATGATTACATTTTTTGTGTACATGGTTTAAAATTTAAATATTAAGATATAAAAAGAAAAGGTTGAGAACCGCATATCATCTGAATACAAAGTGGGGTAAGACTGAAATATTATATTTAACAAAATTTCATTTTGGTAGTTAAAACTAGGTATTTTCAAAATGTATTTATATATTTGAATAGAGAAAAAAATATGCTTTCGGTGCATATAATCCAAATGGACCTACAATGGATATTAAAGATTTTAAGAACTATATCGATCTTCCCCCCTCATCATTCCATCTTACCCCACGATTTTTTTGCAATAAGTTTAACTTTGCCATCGTTTTTATACATGAAAAACACCTTCAATCAGACCCATTTGTGGAAAGATAGGATGAACCATTCATTAACTTTACTAAAAACATCACTTCATATACGTCAGCTTCATACGATTCAAATTATGAGGCTTTAGAAAAAACATTGTTTATCTCATCGAAATCTCGTTCAACCTTACCCCGACGCACCCTAATTATATCTTATGCTAATCTAAAATTATGTTGTTTTTAAATCATTCATTTTTGAGTTCATTCGTTATATACATACACACATGTAAATAAATCTTTCTTAGTAGGTAGGTACTATCGAACGAGAGAGCTTTTTTGGTATCAAGTTCGTAGCTGATTATAAAGTTTTCGAAACGTCAGCATAAAAAATAATATACCCAAGTAAAATCCACTTGTTTCTTTTCCAATGTGTAATAACCGTGAATTCGGATATTATTACGAAAAAAATATCGGAGTTACTGAAAAAATTCTGCGAATTTTGTTCGTCAAGTATAATTTCTGAGTGAAGGCTGTATTATGTAATAAATAACCGCCGTTATATCACTCAAGGGGTTCTGCTGATTGTTGCAACTCTTCAAGGCCTTCGATCTTTGGAAGGAATCCAAAAACTTAGCTTCCGGTAGAGATGGAGGGAATTATCGATAAAACAAATTTTAATAAAATTAAAGATTTACAAGAAAAGAAAAGATAGAGAAAAAGGGAAAGAAAAGAAAAAAAGAAAAAGGAAAGGGAAAAGAAAAGGAAAAAGAAAATGTAAAAAAAAATACAATATCAAAGAAAATAAATCATTAATAGGTAGGTACAGTACATATTTATTTATACTAATTGTACATACCTACCTATACTGTAGGTACAATAAAAACTGTAAGTAAATGTCCAAAAGGTGAACTTGGTGCCATTTGGCATTTTCTTTCAGTCAACCTTTGAAGTAGACAGAGATCACATGTAGGTAAATGCTAAACTTCAACCGACTGACGATAGTCTAACATTAAACTCATCGTCAGCTTAATCGACTACGAATATGGGAACTGTAAAGTTTTCGAAACGTAAGCATATAAAATAAAATACCTACACAGATTACATTACAGATTGGAATGAAACCAGTAATGGGTAATAACCGCAAAACCGGAAATTATTATTTTTTATTTAGTTTTATAAAAAATATCGATAATATTGGTACCACTCTAAAACTACTAGGCATAGTAAAATAATATATACAGGGTGCGCCAAGTACAAGGCTGTCTCGCCAAATACCGAGCACCCTTTATTTATGACGTCATAACGCTCAGAAGGTCGTTCACCCCGACATTAACCGTATTAAGGGAATAGAAGAATTCAAGGACTAAATTAATTTAGTAAATAAATATTACAAGACAAACAATAAAACGTATCTATTGAAAATACTAATAGTTCGCCTTGAACTATTTTTATTTATGAACCTAGAAATTTCTCCTCTTTTATTTAATTTTGATACCTCACTCGAATAGTTAATTTTTCTCTAAAATTAGTTGTTTCAACCCCTATTTAACCCCTTGCCAGATTATGTTCCTAAGTATATTTCTTCATAACGTTTTTAATTTTCTGTACTTACTTATATACTTACCTACGTTTTTATGTATTACTAGTTTCTGCCCGCGACTTCGTCCGCGTGGAACTCCTCCTTTTTTGCAGTCGGTTAAAAAGTAGCCTATGTCCTTTCTCAGGCTCCAGACTTTCTTTGTACCCAATTTCATTTAAATCGGGCCAGTAGTTTTAGCGTGAAAGCGTAACTAACAGACAGACAGACAGACAGACAGAGTTACTTTCGCATTTATAATATTAGTTAGGATTAGTTAGGATAGGATTCATATTGATTTTTTCATAATATATATTTTTCAAAAAAGAATATTTAAAAAACACTTTTTCGTATGAAAGTATTATGATTTCAGATTTGTAATAAGTTTTTAATTTTTATACATAAAACTTTTATTTTTAACAAATAGCATTATTTTTCCTTCACCAAAAAATTGTAAACACCTCTACCTACTGTCAGAATATGAACCTGCGACCTCATCCACTAAACAATACCCAACTTAAAGCCCACATTTAATATTGCGTTTTATAAATTATTCATGCGTCAAATTGATTACGGGTATCATAATAAAAATTAGCATTTCTTATGTCACAAAAAATAGGGTAAAACAACTGCGGACTTGATCGATTATTTGTTATAGTAAATTGAATTTTAATCGTCTGTATTGACCCGATAGTAATCTAAATTAGACGGCACTTTTTATTTGCTTTTGACTTTTTTTTTCAAATCGATAGTTTTATAAGAAATAATAATTTCTGATGCCTACGCGGTTATTACACGTTGGAATGAAACAACTATTAACGGATTTAACTCGCGTATTTTTATTTTATTTTATTAGCTGACGTTTCGGATTCTTTACAGTTTCCATAATTTATAAGAAATGCTTAACGTTATAAAGAAATTGTTATTACACATTGGAAATTTGGAATGAAACAACTATAACGGATTTAACTCGTGTATTTTTGGGAAAAAAATTAAATTCGTCGGATACAAGTAAAACATTTATTTTTAGGTTTGCATATCTAATATCTATGCAAACTAAACTGTCTATCTAGACAAATATTTGTTTTTTTTTTGTATAAAATTGGCATAAATCGTTAAATCCTTAATTATATAATATTTGAAACGCGAAAGTTAGTAAGCATGTATGGATGTATAATACTTTTCACGCAAAAACTATTGAATTTATTTTGATGAAACTTTTTAATACTATAACTACATCGGAATAAGAAAAAGGCTATATTTTATAATGATATTGTGTAAAGTACCTACGCATCGTGAGTGGACGAAGTCGCAGGCAGAAGCTAGTAATATAATAATTATGTAAGGAAACATCACGATATGTAACATGAAACGTAGGTAAAGTAGCGGTAAATCATTATCTTTAAGTTTAATTACAACTACATCTTATTTATTAGTACCAATTACAAGTACAAGTATCTTTTGTTCTTTTTTATTATTTTACAACTTAAACGATATTCAACATTGATAACAGAAAAATAATGAGATTATAATATGCCTAATTATTTCGTAAAATTGTACTAATTAAATATATTAATTTCTGATGCCTTCGCGGTTATTATACGTTGCAATGAAACCACTTTAAACGGATTTAACGCGTATTTTATCTTATTGGCTGACGTTTCGGAGCCTTTACAGATTCCATAATCGTAGCACGACTGAGCTGACAATAGTCTTATGCTAAAGTGATAACCGTCAGATAATAAAATAAAATACGCGAGTTAAATCCGTTTAAAGTTGTTTCATTCCAATCACTTTAGTGATATCGTCTGCTCAGTTGGTAGAATATTATGGTAACAATTCCTAAACTTCTGAGTAATCCCTACTAATATTATAAAACTAATATTATAAATGCGAAAGTAACTCTGTCTGTCTGTCTGTCTGTAACGCTTTCACGCGAAAACTACTGGACCGATTTAAATAAAATTTGGTACAAAGAATATCTGGAGCCTGAGAAAGAACATAGGATACTTTTTAACCGACTGCAGTAAAGGAGGAGTTCCACGCGGACGAAGTCGCGGGCAGAAGCTAGTATTAATATACGCATGGTTAAACCGTCATAATTGTCATATTCCATACTTATTAAAAATACTGTTATTTATAAAGAAGTTAATGGATTATTATTCTTTGATGTAACTGTATATTTACGATATTTTTATGATCTTCAAGTCAAAACAAAAGCTGTAATTTTGTGTGGGCTTCTTAGCAAGATATTCTTGTAAATAAGTATATTATTGAAAAGTATTTTTAGTCGGAGCACCTTGATGGGGTATTTATTATGTAAGTAAATATTATAGTTAACTAATTTCTACCTGCGACTTCGTCTGAACACGAGTAGTACTTTACACAACATCGCCGTAAAATATAGCCTACATACCTCTGATGTATAAAGTATAAGCTATATTATTGTAAAGTTTCATCAAAATCCATTTAGTATTTTATACATATAAATTTTCGTGCTTATATGTAATATCAAGTCGCGGGCAGAGTCTAGTCTCAAATAAATAAACATTTATAATCTCAACTCTCACTTTTTGTTAAATAATAAAGCCAGTTAAATAGTCCAATTAATAATTAATAATCTCCTTAATAACATTAATTACTTAACCCCAAGTAGCAAAACAGTAACCCGCAAACAACCAACATCAAACCTAACCCTTTCCCTGCTGACAAATGAGGTGTTAATGCTTAAAATGCATTAATTAAAACCCTTAAGAAAGTTAAAAATAACCCTCGTCGTTGTTATTATATCTTATATTTATTAGTGCAACAGGCGGTGAGGTAAAAAATGCATTTTGGGCGCCATTTTACGGTGTCGTTATGAAAGATATATAGGTTTGTTTAACACGAGTCTTATTATATTAGTAAGAATATTTTATTTTATTTGCTGACGTTTCGGATTCTTTACAGTTTCCATAATCGTAGCACGACTGAGCTGACAATAGTCTAACGCTAAAGTGATTCATACAGTTATGCAAACTACCTTATATTTAAATTACAAATTTTGAAAAACTACCCTATTCTGAATTATGAAATACTAAAGTTACATTTCACGCAAAAAAAAATTAACTATTATACAGTACAATTAAAACCTAATAGGGGGCGTTACTAGCGCTTCGGAAAGACCATCATTACTGAGAAGAAACGCCGCAAGAAACTCAGTAGAAAGAATAGTTTAACACAAAATGATCACAAGAACATAATATTTAATCTAAGTATATCTATACTTATATTATAAAGAGGAAAGATTTGTACCTATTTTTGTATGTTTGTAATGAAGGCTCAAAAGCTACTGGACCGATTTTAATAATTCTTTCACTGTTGGGAAGCTACGTTCACCCTAAGTAACATAGGCTGTAGAATATTTTGAAAAAAAATAGGGATCCGTGCGAAGCCGGGGCGAACCGCTAGTACATATATAAAAGCAGATGACTTATAGACTGAAACAACGCAGCGCCTAAACTATAAGGGTTAGAAACTTGAAATTTTGCACAGAGGTTCTTTTTACGTTACCTACCTACTAAGACAGGATCTTTGAAAATTCACCCGCTAAAGGCGTGGAACAGAGGTGTCGTGCGTAGTTGAAGTCGCAGACAGAAGCTAGTTTTACATAGGTGCAGTTATTCATTCTGGACTTACTGAAATAGTTCTGTTGACACTTGATCTAGTGGTCAGAGCCCCTGACTATAAAACCGGAGGTTGCGGGTTCGAATCCCGAAAGCTTTTTTTTTTCATTTAACTCCTACAAGATTTCGTAAGGTATTACATTTTTCCCAACAACAATGCACTTAAAACTTTATTCGATTACATTTATTTGGCCATAGACAAGGGCGCCAGACGTCGGCCTTTGTCAAGAAAAAAGAAAAAAAAAGCCCTCCGTATCTGTGGGCACATGCGCCATATTTAAATTTCAAATCGGATGCGAAAAAAATCAGACGCAATGTGGCGGCGCACGCGCATCGCCATATGTTGGTTCGAAAAAAGTTTTTTTTACTCATCAAACACCCGAGAGATAAGTGAGAAAAAAAATGAAACATAAGCATAATATTAGTAGCAGTAGTTGGATAAAAACTTGAGCAAAAACCTCGCGTTTTGAGGTTAAATAGAGGATGTTATATGGGCTTTGGCGCAGGGCTGCCAAAAATAATTTTATATGACATAATGAATATATAATAAATATATTATAAAATATAGCCTATATAATATTCTAATGTATCATAGGATATATTATTGAAAAGTTTCATCAAAATCCATTCAGTAGTTTTTGCGTGAAAGATAGGGTACTTACATCCATACATTCTTACAAACCTTCGCGTTATATTAGCAGGATTTGTATGTCAGTGGGTGGCCAGTAGGTAATATAGCTTGCTCCTGTATAATATGAAGTTTTCGAAATGTAATAAAATATTGTTAAAGATCTCACATTACTCTATATTAAATCCTTACATTTAATAGGCTTAAGAGTCTCCTTTCAGGAGTCTCGCCACCCGTCCGGTTTTGCAGTGAAGGCCCATTAGCTGGCCAACTGCGCTTCAGTATTCAGTTCGAAAAAAAAAAAGAAAAAAAAAAACTTACATTTAACATTACAATATATTATCCTTAGTTGCCGTTGTAACCTGCGAGCCTATAATGAACTGTCGAATCGATATCTTTTCGACATAATATTGAGAACGTTGTCGACAAAGAGGTTTGTCGTGTCGAAATTGTTCAGTTGTCGACATAAGAGACGACATCGACATGGCAAGATCTCTCGTTGTCGACAACGTTACCGATTTTTGACAGATCACCGTGGGAATAAGACGATATCGACTTGAAGATTCATCACAGGCGCGCTGTACTAGGTATATAGGATACCTAGTGATGAGTAAAAAAAACATTTTTATATAACACAATTATACATGTTATATACTTATTCTATTTTGTTGGAATGAAACAACTATTAACGGATTTAACTCGCGTATTTTTATTTTATTTTATTAGCTGACGTTTCGGATTCTTTACAGTTTCCATAATCGTAGCACGACATAGCTAATAAAATAAAATAAAAATACGCGAGTTAAATCCGTTAATAGTTGTTTCATTCCAATGTGTAATAACCGCGAAGGCATCAGAAATTATTACTTATTCTATTCTTATAATCTTTATCTATCTATGTCCTGGCAACCCTGGTTACTACTCCTGTGCGCACGCGCCGACATCTGTCACTATAGTTGTGCGCGCGACGCGACTCGCAACTAATGCGGATAGTTGCGCATTAACGAAAGTGATTTATTGGGGTATAGTGAGTTATTTTTGGTTTAATAAGGTTCACTGAAAATTGGTCACAACAATGTAGATAAAGATGAATATTAATAAAATAAAATAAAAAGACGTGAGTTAAATCCGTTAATAGTTGTTTCATTCCAATGTGTAATAACCGCGAAGGCATCAGAAATTAAAATGTATAGAAATCTCGTGTCTGTGGTCACATTCCTCCAGACAGATTTTTCATATTTGTGTATTTAGTAAAATATATGACGTCACAAGCCCCCACTCCCCAACTTATCAAGCCCTATTTATACAGACTGTCGACTGTCTTATGCAGAAATGAAAAAATACGTGTTCAATCATTTTTGATAATCTAATTGATGCATAATGTCACTTGTCATCGACAAAGTAGTTTTGGAAAAATAGGGGTATATTTTAAAATAAATTTTCATATAATATTATATTATCTACTATGTCGTTTGGGAAAAAAGGGGTCTATTTTGAGATAGTTTTTGGCATCAGATCTTTAGTAGGTACCTACTTACCGATCGATAAATGAAATGACGAAAAAAGGAGCAATTTTAAGTCAAAAACGGTTACAAAGTAATTCGTTGCCCTACTTGCAGGGAATGGGCCCTAATTTAGCGGCTTCTTTGAGGCCCAAAAACCACCATTTTAGCTTACTTACACAATTTTCTTTTAGCTCTAATCTTTTTTTTCGCTAAGTGGCTTCGATTTTGGTTGCGCTAAAATTGTTTTGACGGTTAAATGGCTCTCGAGAAAGAGTACCTAAGTATTAAAATGAAGGATTGTTTAAAATATATTTTTTGACTAATTTCTGATGCCTTCGCGGTTATTACACTGAATGAAACAATTACTAGCTTTTGTCCGTGACTTCGTCTGCGCATGATGAGTAGGTACTGTACATAATATGTACTTTCATAAATTATAGCCTACTAGCTTCTGCCCGCTACTTCGTCCGCGTGGAACTCCTCCTTTTTTGCAATCGGTTAAAAAGTAGCCTATGTTCTTTCTTAGGCTCCAGACTTTCTTTGTACCAAATTTCCATTAAATCGGTCGATAGACAGAGTTACTTTCGCATTTATAATATTAGTAGGGAAGTAGGGATTTATTGTAAAGTTTCATTAAAATCCATTCAGTAGTTTTTGTGTGTAATAACAAACAACATCCACACACATTTTTACTAACTTTCGTTTTTATAATACTAGTAAGGATTTCACTTGCATTGGAATGAAACAACTATTAACGGATTTAACTCGCGTATTTTTATTTTATTTTATTTGCTGACGTTTCGGATTCTTTACAGTTTCCATAATCGTAGCATGACTGAGCTGACAAAAGTCTAACGCTAAAGTAAAAATAAAAATACGCGAGTTAAATCCGTTAATAGTTGTTTCATTCCAATGTGTAATAACCGCGAAGGCATCAGAAATTATTATTTCACTTGCATATTTTATTTTATTTGCCGTTTAAAAACTTTATAGATCCCATACTCGTAGATGACCTAATGATAGTCTAACACTAAAGTCTTTATAATTGTTTCATAATAATCTATAATAACGGAAATTATCATTTTTATTTATTTAATACAATTTTATAAACTCAAAAAAAGCTTTTGAACCGTAGGGTATTCATACCCGTACAATGATCAGTCAGTTTCTGAAGCAGGCAGGTGCTGTGCCCCACAACTTGGGTTTTTTTTTCAAAAACAACAGACGACACGGTTTTTTGGAACCCATTGTGATTATTTTATTAAGCTCATATTAGGAGTCATCGTTTTTTTCCGTCGACGTGAAATTTCTTATTTGGTTAGGTTATCTTTGTGCATATGTCGTTTTTGAAAGTAAAAAAATTTTTTTTTCGTTCCGAGTATAATATAACTTTATAAAATTAGAGACTACTTATTTTCGCTTAAGATTTTTTGTACTTATATGTAAATTACTAGCTTCTGCCCGCGACTTCGTCCGCGTGGAACTCCTCCTTTTTTGCGGTCGGTTAAAAAGTAGCCTATGTCCTTTCTCAGGCTCCAGACTATCTTTGTACCAAATTTCTTTTAAATCGGTTCAGTAGTTTTAGCGTGAAAGCGTAACAGACAGACAGACAGACAGACAGAGTTACTTTCGCATTTATAATATTATATTATATATATTATATATTAAGTAGGGATTAACTGTAATTGATCTATTTCTAAACTAAGCAAAGGGTTACAAGATAACGGATAAACATACATAAATACATATAAGATATCCAAGACTCAGGTGCTCGTGCTCATCATACTAACATTTGCCCCTAGCAGGACTCAAACCCGCAACGTCCGGTTTCGTATTCAGGGATTCTAACCAGTAAACCATAAGGCTCTCAATATAATATTTATTAAGTAAAGGACTAGATAAATAACATTTATATTTTACTAGCTTCCGCCCGCGACTTTGTCCGCGTAAAACTCCTCCTTTTTGCAGTCGGTTAAAAAGTAGCCTATGTTCTTTCTCAGGCTCCAGACTTTCTTTGTACCAAATTTCATTGAAATCGGTCGAGTAGTTTGAGTGTGAAAGCGTAACAGACAGACAGACAGAGTTACTTTCGCTTTTATAATATTAGTAGGGATTAGTAGGGATTGTGATGTTATTTTTAGGGTTCTGTACCCAAAAGGTAAAACGGGATCCTATTACTGAAAGCCCGCTGTCCGTTCATCTGTCAGGCTGTATATCATGACAGTTAATATTTTCACAAATTATGTATTTTTGTAGCCGCTGTAACCACGAATACTAAAAAAAATGTAGGTACTTAAATTAAGTATTTAATGGAGGTTCTAATAAAACAAAAGTGTTTTTTTGCTATTTTATAAATAAAAAAAAAATGGTACGGATCTTTTCGTGCACTGGTTTAACTCCCACTTAGCAAGTTTTTTTTTATATTAGGTACTTTAATTAATATTAAAAAATATACCTACATTGGAATGAAACAACTATTAACGGATTTAACTCGAGTATTTTTATTTTATTTTATTAGGTGACGTTTCGGATTCTTTAAATATACTTAAGGTAGTTTGCATAACTGTATAAATCACTTTAGCGTTAGACTATTGTCAGCTCAGTCGTGCTACGATTATGGAAACTGTAAAGAATCCGAAACGTCAGCTAATAAAATAAATTAAAAATACGCGAGTTAAATTCGTTAATAGTTGTTTCATTCCAATGTGTAATAACCGCGAAGGCATCAGAAATTATTATATACCTACATATTAAGTTAGGTACTTACTACCTTTTTGATTTTATTTGTCAATGGACTACATACACAGACTATCGCACTTGGCAAGTTTTTTTATATTACTCTAATTAGCATCTAAAACGTCTATGTTACCTCTTTGATTTTATTTATGAATGGACAGACTATCGCTGTTTTATCAATGGCGGCCATTTTGGTTCCTCGAAAACAATTAAACAATGCGCTAGCGCAGGAATGTTACGTTACTATTGATCTTTTATATGTCCTGACAATAGGAATAGTATTTTTTTTTCTACTTTTACAAGTATTTGTGGCACTAATTCATTCATCACCACTTTACAGGTACAAATTAAATTTTCTCGTGGGACTCAAAATAACAGGTAGGTAAGTAAAAAAAAAATAATTTCAACTATTGTTTTTTTTAGGCGCCATTTCTGAACAATAGGTTTTTACACAAACTTATCAGGGTAACGTAGTTGTGCACCTACCCTAATCATCTATCGGTATGAAATATATTGTACTACATATACAGAATTGATTACTTAATTGAAAATCGTCAAACCGTTTTGGAAGAAAATCACAAACATTAATATGTGCCTAGGTAAAATGCATATACTTAGGTAAGTACCTAACATTTTTTTATATGGTTCTAAACATCGATTAAATATCATACTGGTAAGAACTCTACTATTTATTACCTGACGGGTTTACAGACTGATGGACTAACTGACTATCACGTCGTCATGGACCACCTAGCTATTTCTCAAAAGCAATTTTAATCATCTTCAGAAAATAATGCATTAAATAAGTCACACCTGACCCAAAACGTGACGTTTACCCTAACAAGTTTTACAACTCTAAGCTAGCCATAGATTTAAAATGAATAGACACGGCCTTACTCACACTAATACACAGATGAGCATGACTGTAGGTAAATTCTAATCATTATAAGGTAGGTATTATCATTTATCTCTATGACCAAGCCATTCTTGTTACGGTGGACTTCAAAATTGGAAAGCAAAGTAGGATTATACGTAATACTAAATACAGAATTTAATTTTTAAATTACATCTATAGAATGCTAGTGACTAAAAAAAAATGTTTTTGTCTACTGGCTCATTAATGCCACCTCTATACGATTCTAACTCTATGCGTTAATACTATGCCGCCATTTTGCTTCCATCGCTTTTATCCAAGCACCCAATATTATAATACTCTATGGTCTCCGTACCTGTTCCCACGATTCAATACAAAAAGTAGACAAAAATAATTTTCACACCTTCTCGGAAGCGTTTTAACGTTTTATTACGAATGTAAAATAATAATGAAGTAAGTTTATAACTTTCTTTCGATAATTTTGTGACTTTAGACGACATCTGTATTGCGAACGTTGAAACAAAATAATTTTGCTCAAAGCGCCATCTATACGAGTATTACGGTAACAAAGACAAACTTAGCTATGTTTGTAAACGAAAGCGTTTGAGTACAGCGCCATCTCTTTACTTGTTTCGACAATTCTGAATAAAGTTGGTTTTAGCGCCATCTATGTAAGGTTACGATCACGAGTGCGTAAAAGTTTTATACTCAAAACGGTGTCATGTAGTTTCGATAGAGGGCAGCATGAGGTACTTAAATGTTGGACAGAGAAATGGCAAACAATTATATCATTGGGACTTTTTTAAGTACCTAGTATACGATTATAAGTTTTTTAAGTTTAATAATAATATAAGCAAATAAGTACGGCGGTATGGTATTGTGACCTAAGTGTCTCACGGTGCTGTGTATATAAGTAAGTAGGTACCTACACCATTATGTTTTTTTTTTTTAATTAAATATGATCGAAAATTTATTAATATAATGCCTAAGTACCTACCTTTGATATCGTAGACTTTTTTCTGATCAGTGGAGTTAAAACAGACATTTTTTATGTACAGTTTAATTTCACTTATTATAAGTATACCTAAGTAATATTTTTCACCAAATTTACACACTGTTTAATATTATACACTATTAGATATCAATTAATTTATGTTGTTTTTAATATTGAAATTCTAGAAATACGTCTTGCAACTTGTTAAGTTTTGAAGCAAATGAGCGAAAAAATACTAGTTGTTCTCTTTTATCCATTTATTGAATTAAATTTGTGGTTTTATTTATTTAAATCTACGCGGTAATAATTTATAGGTTTCTGTTAAATTTATAACCATCTTTATTCTTGTGTGGAATTATGGTTAAAATAGAAAGTAAATTTATAATCATTATTATATTTTATTTTACTTACATAGGTAGGCTATTTAAGTGAAAGGAAAATTAACCACAGTAATAATTTAGTGTTTATTGAACTTTGTACAGCATCTAGGTACTATCATAGTTAAATTACCTAAATCACTAATTAATAGATATTCCTACCTTTTATTTGATTACGATTAATGGATTTATATATTTTGGAATAAAACAAGTATTATAACGGATTTAACTCGCTTTGTTTATTTTATTTGCTGACGTATCAACAACTTCACAGTTCCTATATTTCTTAGCACGTCCAAGTGCGCCAGCAAATAAAATAAGCGAGTTAAATTTGTCATAGATGTTTCATTTCAAAATATAAATAGTTACCTAAAAGCAAAAAAAATAAATAACGCCCTCTCTTGTAAAAAAATTAGTATTTCTAGACACAGTCTGAAACATCCTTATATTTAAGGAAAACCCAAATTCTCACTTGTAATAAAACAACGAACCGTACTCTTCCCGCACCTGCCGCCTCGACTAAACTCATAAACAACTTCCAGATAGATAAATCGCATAAGTCGCGCTGTCAAATGATTTACGACAGCCACTTATTAAGGCACACTTGTCTATGACAACCTCCTACGCCGTTTACACCAGTGAGGCTATGATGAATTGTCGAGTCGACATCTCGTCTTATTCTCGCGATGATCTGTCAAAAATCAACGTTGTCGACAACGAGAAATCTTGTCATGTCGATGTCGTCTCTTATTTCAACATGTCGATAGCAAAATAATATCGTAACGACGAACCTTTTTCTTGTTAAACTGAGTTTCTTGCGGCGTTTCTTCTCAGTAATGATGGTCTTTCCGAAGCGCTAGTAACGCCCCCTATTAGGTTTTAATTGTACTGTATAATAGTAAAAATTACTTGCGTGAAATGTAACTTTAGTATTTCATAATTCAGAATAGGGTAGTTTTTCAAAATTTGTAATTTAAATATAAGGTAGTTTGCATAACTGTATAATCACTTTAGCGTTAGACTATTGTCAGCTCAGTCGTGCAACGATTATGGAAACTGTAAAGAATCCGAAACGTCAGCTAATAAAATAAAATAAAAATACGCGAGATAAATCCGTTAATAGTTGTTTCATTCCGACGAACCTTTTGCTTGTCGACAGTTCATAATAGGCTCGCTGGCTCTGAACACTGCCGCATATGCCCACACTCGCATTGGCTACCACGAGCCGTGTGCCAGTGGCAGTATTTAAAACCTATGGCGCAGTAGCAAACTCCGCATTTGCTCCCACGTGTGGACATATGAGGCGAGGTTAAGGCAGTGGTGCCCTTCAGTGAGGGTCGCGCATGTACTATGTCAGGGTAGGCACATACAATTATATCGTTGTGCCTATATGGAATGCCCGCCCTTGCTAGAGTCACTGATTGCACCCCTCTTCCAACGACGAGCTCGCGCGCTAGTCGGCGCTGTGTGCTCAAACTTGTCACTTTGAAATTCGGCGAAACTACCAGCTGATTGTTACCGCGAAATAAAAGTTTTACCTCCGCGCGCAGGGGTAATTACCTCCAGGTTAAGAATCCAGGGCCTAAGGTCCCTAGTGTGAATGGCTTGGTGTGAAATATTGTTTTTTGTTGGTTGTTGTAGAAGTGGCAATCTATACTAATATTATAAAGAGGAAAGATTTGTTTGTTTGGATTGAATAGGCTCCAGAACGGCTGGACTTATTTCAAAAATTCTTTCACTGTTGGGAAGCTACACTATTCCCGAGTGACATAGGCTATAAAAAAATGAATCCGTGCGAAGCCGGGGCGGACAGCTAGTCTATACTATCTATACTAATATTATAAAGAGGAAAGATTTGTATCTATTTTTGTATGTTTGTAAAGAATAGGTTCGAAAACTACTGGACCGATTTTAGTAATTCTTTCACTGTTGGGAAGCTACGTTCACCCTGACTAACATAGGTTATAGAATATTTTGTAAAAAAATAGGGAACACTATTCCCGACTGACATAGGCCATAAAAAAGGGATCCGTGCGAAGTCGCGGCGGACAGCTAGTCTATACTAATCTATACTAATATTATAAAGAGGAAAGATTTGTATTTTTGTGTGTTTGTAATGAATAGGCTCCGAAACTACTGGACTGATTTCAAAAATGCTTTCACCTTTGGAAAGCTACATTATCCCCGAGTAACATAGGCTATATAATATCACGCTAGGTCTTATAGTTGCGGAGCAGTAACCGAAAATGTTTCAAAAACGAGGCAAAAGTATCGTTTCTGAGGCCTTAAAAAAATCTTAAGTCCCCCCCGTGCGAAGCCGGGACGGGCCGCTAGTGATTATATAAAGCATGCTGGTTGTTCTAGACACGACAGTGTCGCCCTCTCTCGGTAGTTTGATTTACGAGTTCTAGTTATTAGCAACAGATGGCGCTGCGCTTTGAGTTGTTTATTACTTTCTGATTTATTGCTGGGGTTTGGTTCGTTTTTAATTGTTTTTCCCCTAAATTATTGGGAGTTCCGAATTGTGGTAAGAAATTGCTTGTTTAATGGGTTAAGGTTTAGCTGTTTGAGGTTTTTAAACGATAGAAAGTTATTTAGTTTTATGGAATATTTTTTATGGTTTGTATCCTTACGAAAATTATTCATACGTATATTTTGAAAATTATAAATATTCCTTTCCTTATGCCTAACTGATTTTCAAAAATAATGGTTTTTAAAAAAGCTTTCAAGTTCATTACAAAGATATTAAATTAATAACGATTAATGAATACACAGGTAGCTACTTATATTTTTAAGCCCCGACGCAAAAACGGGGTGTTTTTTAAATAATTGTACCTTACTAAGTACTTACATAAATAAATAGATACCTAAATTTAAAAATAGAGGTCCCTTATCATAACAATATTTCAAAAAGAACCCCCAATACTAAGTAGTTATTACTTATATCAACATTAACTTAAATATATTTGTTATTTACTTCCATACGTCTTACTCAGCTCGATCCAAATAGGCAAACTTTGCCACACCGCAGGGTGTATTGTAATGGGCCATTACGACACCACACGTGGCTATTCTCTTATAATAATATATTATCCACCTAGTACGCAATATCTTAATTTAAGTAAAGATTAGGAAGGGTTGACACAAGGTACTTATCGTAGAGCATACGTATTTTTTTTTGTCACTATGTAATAAAGAAACGATATACGATTAAAATCTGTTAAGTATAAAAAAAATGACACATTTGTACCTATTTACTTTATATTTATGTTACTTATATTTACGTAGGTAACGAGGCACTTCCTCGATGAAGTGTCGGGGGACCCTTCATCAATAAGAGGCCTACTGGACGGAGGGTGCCCCACCAACTGGGCACTCGAAATGTCTGTTGGCCTAAAAAGTAGGCTTTCCGTCGAGACACCACAGTCGAATGCGCAAGTTATCCTGTGGTGTCTCAAAACGACGGTGAGGGTAGACGCTGGTTTTTAGTGGGTAGTCTGGGTATCATCTCAGGAGTCCCACATAACCACCCGACGCTCCCCCGGGCTAGGGTGGTATGCGTAATGCATTTTCCAGCGATAAAAAAAAAAAAAAAGGTAACGAGGCACTAAAACAAATAAACTTTTTTGACGACTAATCAGAAAAATCTGTTTAACGTAAATCATAAAATTTTATTAAAATTGTATTTTAATGATACCTATTCTAATTTTGCTGTTATTTATTGTTAAATAATTTCTTTTGTTTTGACTATCTCAATACGAGTGCATGTTATTTCACATTATAATGTTATCATAATGTAAATTACATTTGAGAAATAAATGAGTCCAAATTTATACTAAGATGTATCAATTGAAATTCGATCGATATACATAATAACACCTTTGTAGGTATATAAGTACTTATATCATTAAATGAATTTAACGTAATCTACAAATGATATTTTTGTACAAAGACAAGAGTAGAAAAATTTTAGACCCCCAGTAGGAACGAACGATCCCACGCTAATTATTTTTTCTACTCTTGCCTTTGTACAAAAATATCATTAGGTATAATTAAAAACTAATGATCGATCGAATTTCGATTGATCGTAGTTAATACTAACGTAATCTAATTTTTATGCTTCATTAAATAAATCAAACCCTCATATTTTGCAGACTGACCGACGAACAAATACTTCCACTATAACCGTGACGCGAATAAGTTTGTCAAACTACCTACATTCATGTTTATAGCCAAAATACAATACAGGACATGCCGTAATAGTACATTATGCACCGAGGCCAGTAAAATAAAAAATGTCTCAGATCACATGTAATTGTCGTCCGAGGCGAAGCCGAGGTTGACAAAAATGTGATCTGAGGCTTTTTTATTTTCCTGGCCGAGGTCAGTATACTATTTTTCTGTTCGTCGAAGCCAGAAAGCGGAAATTTCATTTAGCGCAGCGGCCAGAAAGTTGGCGCTTTCTGGCCGGAGGACGGAAAAATACATTACATTACAGGTACAGTTTATCCACACATTATCCACCCTCAGTTTAAATCTTTAAGAAACAAACCAGGCTTTCTCATAACATTAACGTAATTGGCTTCTCTCACCCCTTGAAAGATATGTATGTAACATCTGCTTTTATATCTAACTAGCTGTGCCCGCGTGGAATAGTTATTTTTCCCCGTTTTTTACACATTTTCCACTGTTTCTTCGCTCCTATTGGTCGCAGCGTGATGTTTTATAACCTAAAGCATTCCTCGATAAATGGTCTATCCAATAAAAAAAGATTTTTTCAATTTGACCCAGTAGTTCCTGAGATTAGCGCGTTCAAACAAACAAACAAACTCTTCAGCTTTATAATATTAGTAGGAGAAGAGTGTATGTAACTCGTTTATAAGTAGACTAGCTTCTTTTCGCGATTTCGTGTGCTCGATAAGCACCCCCGTTTCATACCTTAGGGGTTGAATTTTCAAAACCTTAGTGCTCCCGTATGGTGTAAAAGTAACCCCAGTGCAATATTACAAATTTCTAACCCTTATAGTTTAAGCCCTGCGTTGATGTCTGTCATTAAGTCAGCTTCTCCTTTTATATTATACTAGCTGTCCTCCCCGGCTTCGCACGGATCATCTTTTTTTATAGCCTATGTCACTCGGGAATAGTGTAGCTTCCCAACAGTGAAAGAATTTTTCAAATCGGTCCAGTCGTTTTGGAGCCTATTCAATCCAAACAAACCTTTCCTCTTTATAATATTAGTAGGTATAGATGATGATACCTATACCTCTGTTGCCCCTATATAACAACTATTAAAAATAATTTAGTACCTAAGTATATAAAAAATTTGACAACAAATACTAAATACTAGGGTATTTAGTATTTGTTGTCAATTTTTTTTAAAAAAAGTATTTTTTTGCCGTTTTATAGACTATGTACCTACACGAGTCCGCCCTTAGCCGTTCTTCCCCATATTTACGTACAAAACCTTTAATGCTATACTATGTGTACTTGTGACAAGTGGATTTTGTCAGTTGTCAATTTAAAACTTGAAAAAGCACATCAAAGTGAGGACAGGGTGAGTACTCTTTACTCGTTAGGGAACCCAAGCGGGGCGCCCTCCGGCCCGTCTCCATTGTTACACTAGCGACCCGCCCCGGCTTCACACGGGTGCTGTAAACCTTCCTCTTGAATCCCTACTATCCCTACTAATATTAGGTATAAATGCGAAAGTAACTCTGTCTGTCTGTCTGTCTGTTACGCTTTCACGATAAAACTACTGGACCGATTTAAATGAAATTTGGTACAAAGAAAGTCTGGAGCCTGAGAAAGGACATAGGCTACTTTTTAACTGACTGCGAAAAAGGAGGAGTTCCACGCGGACGAAGTCGCGGGCAGAAACTAGTCACATATATTTATTAAACGGTTAATTGGAAAAGTTGAGTAGTGTTTTAAAATATTGAATATTTATGTTTAATTCTAAGCAAACATCATTACTGAAAAGAAACGCCGCAAGAAACTCAGTACAAAGTAATTTCTTTGGGACAATTATCCGTGTTAAATCCGTTAATATAGTTTACTAGCTTCTGCCCGCGACTTCGTCCGCGTGGAACTCCTCCTCTTTTGCAGTCGGTTAAAAAGTAGCCTATGTCCTTTCTCAGGCTCCAAACTTTCATTGTACCAAATTTCATTTAAATCGGTCCAGTAGTTTTAGCGTGAAAGCGTAACAGACAGACACACAGACAAACAGAGTTACTTTCGCATTTATAATATTAGTAGGGATTCTAAGCAAACATCATTAGTGAAAAGAAACTCCACAAGAAACTCAGTAGAAAGTAATTTCTTTGGGACAATTATCCGTGTTAAATCCGTTAATATAGTTTATAATTTTTTTTAAGTATTTGTTGTTATCACGGCAACAGAAATCTTCTGTGAATAATTCAACTGGCTAACTATCACGGTTCATGAGATACAGTCTGGTGACAGACAGACGAACAGTGGAGTCTCAGTAAAAAAAAATACACTGAAATTTTAAATCTATATATAGATTTTTAGATGCTAATAAATTTTAGCGTAAGCAATATTTCTTAAAAATCAAAACGTACAGACGTAGTTTCTCATTATATCTACAACATATCCAAAAATTATAAAAATCTAACTATATTTACTGGGTGTAAAACGTTATCGACTTTTGTATGAAAATTAACAGGTTCACAATCCTCTTAAGCGTCAACACTGGCAATTAGTAAAAATATCGTGAGACAATGGAACTGCGGTAAAAATCAAAGAGTCTGCAATTCCAAAGAAAGTATTTCCAGTACATTAGTCACTAATTGCAGGTTTCCCTTCCCCTAAGTTTTGAGGTTTTAATAATCGTTATAATTTTATACGTCAGTAATTCTGATGAGGTTTGGAAGTTTGATGGTTATGTCTACAGCCGGGTGGTAAAGCGGCGACTTTGTTGAGGACCGGAAAGAAATTTTCCAAAATTCTACCCCTAAAGAGATGCAAGGTTTGTTTAGGACAACGTGATTCCTTGGTCTAATCTATTTTACTTTTTGCATAAATATTCTTTAACAGAATTGGTCGAAGATGTGTAAGTATCCTTTTTATTGAAATTCATCCCCTAATGGGGTTAAAATGTACGCGGACGAAGTCGCGGAAATAACCTTTTAAGAGATACATTAATCTATACTAATATTATAATATTATAATTATATAATTATAATATTATAATATTATAATTATAATTATTATAAAGCTGAAAAGTTTGTTTGTTTGTTTGTTTGTTTGAACGCGCTAATCTCAGGAACTACTGGTTCGAATTCAAAAATTATTTTTTTGTTGGATAGACCATTTATCAAGGAAGGCTTTAGGCTGTATCACATCACGCTGCGACCAATAGGAGTGAAGAAACAGTGGAAAATGTGTAAAAAACGGGGAAAATATGAAGCCTTATGAAGAATTACTACTATTCCACGGGGACGAAGTCGCGGGCACAGCTAGTATTTAATATGTAAGTACCTACGAATTTATAAGGTACCTACTTTTTGTAATGAAAACTACTTAAGAATAAAACTTTTTGAAGTATTTTTTAAAAAAAGCTGCCCAATTAGTGAAATGGCACCTCCATCTTGCTTAAAACTTTGGCGATTAAAAAAAAGTAATTAGTACAGACGGGGAGTCGATCCCACTCCTTAATTGTTGCACTTTGATTGCGATTTTTAATTTGTTAGAAAAGTAATGGAATTAAAAATAACTTCGTCATTATACATTTTGGAGTTTTATGGGTGATTTTGTGAGGGGGTAAAAATAGAGTTTATTGCCGTAATCTAGAAAAAACTTTTCGTATTCATTTAATTTCACACATTTCATTTTGGAAAATGGTTCCCATGTAGATTGAAAATATCTGATTTTTCTGGAGTCAAAATAGGTTATTTCTAATAATTTAATTGTGTATTTGACTTAATGATATCAACGCATGGTCTAAACTATAAGGATTGGAAACTTGACATTTTACACAGGTTCTACTTTTATAACGTAGGGGAGCGATAAGAAAGGATTTTTGAAAATTCATAACCTAATGGGGTAAAACAGGAGCACTCCTAAACCTATTACAAAAGCTAGTATCTATTATATATTGAAATGAAACATTACAAAATAAAAACACTATTTAAAATATGCAAAAACAAAAAGTTTCTAAACAAAGAATTTCACAAAATACCTAATTCATTTTAAACAAACAATATTTTAACTTCAAAATAACGAACCAGACGAAACATCGGAACGGTAAAAGTAGGGGAAAAAAACATGTATCAATTGCAGACTGGAGGGTACATGATTTATGGGTACTGGGATTAAAATGTTACCTCGTCGGGATCTGAACCTGGGACGCGGTATAGTGACGAGGAGCGGAGAGCGGAGCGATTTTGAACACGGATTTTTTTTTATTGCAATGAAATAGCTATAAACGGATTTACCTCGCGTATGTAATTTTATTGGCTGACGTTTCGGAACCTTTACTGTTCTCATCATCGTAGCATGACTGAGCTGACGATAGTCTAATGCTAAAGACTGTTAGTTAATATAGTATATTTTTACTTAATTATTTTCCTTTAGTTTATTAATATTCTCAATATATTATGCTTAGAACAAACTTGATGGTCAAATTTCCAAATAGCATATGTATATGCATTGTTTCTTTAGGTTTAAAAAATAATGAGTTGTATAGTAATTTTGTTGAAAAAACACTAAATTAAGTAAATAAGTACCTACTTAAATATAACTTTGGAATTAAACAACTGTAGATGGATTTAACTCGCGTATTTTATTTTATTGGCTGACGTTTCGGAACCTTTACAAATTCCATAATATATAACTTACTAGCTGTCCGTCCCGGCTTCGCACGGATCATCTTTTTTTATAGCCTATGTCACTCGGGAATAGTGTAGCTTCCCAAGAGTCAAAGAATTTTTGAAATCGGTTCAGCCGTTCTGGAGCCTATTCAATACAAACAAACAAACAAACCTTTTCTCTTTATAATATTATAAGTATAAGTATAGACTATAATTTAAATCCACCACTTAAACAGTTACCAATCGCTGTTTCACATGCACCCTGTTCACTCCTCACGACTAAAGACAAAAGAGCTGCCAGCGTTAATACAGTAAACTAATTGTCTAGCTTTCCAGCTCTGCGGATATTTAAATAAACTTGAACGAATAATTAATTTATTCATTTGCATTTTATTTAACTGAGGGGGGATGAATTTTTAACCCCCTAAGAAAAAACGACGGGGTGTTATAAGTTTGACGTGTCTGTCTGTCTGTGTGTGTGTGTCTGTCTATGGCATCATAGCTCCCTAACGCATGAACCGATTTTGATTATGTTTTTTTATTATGTCTGTCTATTGTACTCTCCTAGACAAGTGACATTCGATAATAGCGAACGTAAAAATGTATGGATTTGACGTAAGCTAACGAAAGGTCGTGTTAGTTTTCGTTTGCTTATTTCAATTCTATACAAAAATATATTACACACTAGCCTCTGCCCACGACTTCGTCTGCGTACGATGAATACTTTACGCATCGTTATAAAATATAGCTTATATGTTATTTTGATGTATAAGCTATTTTTTTATAATAATTTCTAATGCCTTCGCGGTTATTACACATTGGAAAGTTTGGAACAATTACAACGGATATAACTCGCGCATTTTAATATATTTGCTGACGTTTCGAAAAGTTTACAGTTTGGCGTTAGACTATCGTCATCTCAGTCCTGCTACGGATATGGGCATTGTAAAATAAACACGCGAGTTAAATCCGTTTAAAGTACTTTATAGTTGTTTCATTCCAAAGCTATATTACTGTTAAGTTTCATCAAAAATCTAAATCCCATCAGTAGTTTTTAAGTGAAAGTGTGACAAACACACACACACACAAACCCCTTTTATGTTTGTGTGATAGGAATAAGACTGATTTACAAAATAACTGAAAATTCCGTAAGCGTTCGACCGCAGTCTGCCGTTCCCTAAGGGATAAAGTACTAACGGCCACTACGTGCTTCGAGTAGGAATAAGGAGAATTGATACGTTTAATTACGTACAGACTGACAGAATGATACAAGGGAACTTTATATCTATTTGTCAGAGATGAGGGAATTAAGTTTTGCAGCCATTTTAAGTGAAATGAGTTCCATTGAATAGCAGTGTCACTGACGGTGCCTCGAAATTTGCTGAGTCTTTTAAGTGCCTTTTTTATTTTATTGGGAAAATTTTGCAAAGTAAATTTACTTTCTTTTTTTTAAAATACCAATGAAATGTCAACTTAATCACTAGTCAATACATACTATAAAACAAAGTCGTTTTTTCTGTCCCTATGTCCCTATGTAAGCTTACATGTTTAATACTACCTACGCAACGGATTTTGATGCGGTTTTTTTGACATTGCTTTATCGAGCTCGAGGACACTATTAATAAGTGTTAAGTTAGTAGGAAAAAATCTGCCATTTGCGAGCTATTGTGGTAACTGGAAAGCGTAGCAAAAACCGTTATAGCTGCGCATATATTCTGTAAAGTACGTACTTACTAATTCTGAAAGTGGGTATGGAAAAGCAAATGTCTAAAAATGTAATGTGGTATTAAATGAAAGAGGATCACATCCGCATTACATAATTTAATGTAGCTAAAATATGTGCGCAGTTTTTGAACACCGTTTTCGGAAACAGCGCAAAAGTTCCGTTTTCGAAAACCGGGACAATTTTGCGTCTCTGAGATTATTTCGGCAAGGGCGTAGCTATTATTTTGTTAAGGAGGGGCAGACGTAGACAAACTAAAATTATATCTAAGGTCATTTTCAACACTCGCGAGGGAATCAAAACCTACTTCTAGGGCGGGGCAGGTGCCCGTACCTCACTATGCCCTTGGCCACCGTAATTACAAAAAGAGCCCCATTTAAAATGGGACATGTGGTCACGTGGCCTCTGCCGTCTAGGGGCTATAGGGGCCAGAGGGGCCATAAGGGCCATAAGCCTAGTACTCACCCGGTCGCAGGGCTGCGGCGCGTGCAGCTGCCTCGCCTGGCCTCTACCGAGCGCCTCTCGCTTCCTCTGCGCGCTGAACAGCCTCAGCTCCTTGCGCTCCTCGTCTGATAGCGCGTGGCAGTACCGCACCTGGAATAACACCAGCGTTGCAATCAGGGGGGGTTAAATAGTCAAATTCTATTCAAAAGATAGTAATTTCACACAGGTCCAGCTGTAAATCAGCGGTGTGGTGTCACACCGCAGCACAAGCTGGTACCCTTTTTAATGCATACTCTTACTAGTTTGTAAGAATATTTATTTATTCTTTATGGCACAATAAAACAAATGTACAAAAGGCGGACTTAACGCCATACGGCATTCTCTACCAGACAACCTTTAAAGCAAACAGAGAGCATGTGTAGGCGCAAAAAGAGTAATACATATAATATAATAGAAACAATATATATCAGTATGATATTACACTACATAGATACATACATAAATATACTAAGATATATAGATCTATAGGTATACAAAAATACATAATTAACTACAATGACAGAGATGATGAAAACTAAAGGTTTAAAAAGTGCTTACGTAACGAACGCTTGAATGCTAGCTAACTCGGTGCTTGCCTGATGGATAGAGGGAGGGAATTCCAGAATCACATGAGAGAAAAAGAGAGAAAGAATCACATGGTTTGTTTTTTCTTGACATTGTCTTGAATTAAATATTTTTTTTTACTTTCTGTCTAATTTGATGAAAAGCTATGAGAATTAAATAATTTCTGATGCCTTCCCGGTTATTACACAAGGTAAGGTATATTACATAAGGTAGGTACTTTAGTATTCGTTACTCGTTACAAAATAACTTTTGCAATTACAGTAGTTGTTATTCACACTACTAATTACTTGAAATAATCATGTATAGGGCTGTCGTGACTACATGTTATGGCGTAATCGTTTTTCATTTTACATGGGAAAATCCATATTAGGGTCATGGTGTTCATGAGTATCCTTTTATTTTTCTTTATATTCAATAGTTTATTGCTTTGTTATTGTTTCAAATATTTGATATAATGTTGATTTCATATAAAGTGTTTCATTTAAATGGAAATCAAACTAATCTCGGAATTGCAGTTTTAATTTAATAATTTTTAGATGCGTTATTGCAAAACACGTGACGTCACACTAGGGAGGGGGTCTCTCAGAAATGTGACCACTTGTGACAAGGACGGGGGGGTCACAAATCATGAAATTCTTATGACGTACCTACATTATGGATGGCCCCTAATATAATATATATTATATCTGTTTATTTCAAAGGTTGACTGGTAGAGAATGCAGTATAGCATTAAGTTCTCCTTTCGTACATTACGTAGTTGTTTTTTTTTGTGAATAAAAAAAATATATAATCTATTATATAAAAATAAGTCGGGTTTTCCTTCCTGACGCTATAACTCCAGAACGCACGAACCGATTTGGCTAATTTTGGTCTTGAATTATTCGTGGAAGTCCAGGGAAGGTTTGTAAGTAGAGAAAATTTTAAAAATATCTTGAAAAAGTGTATAATCAACATCTTTCTATACTCCCATATACAAAGTGATTGACGGTAAGTGACAGAAGACTTTGACAGATCTTTGACGAAACAATCGGACGGGCAGGACGACGTCTGCCGGAGCCGCTAGTTATTAGTAAATATATTTTGTTTACCTCATTGTCTTGTGGCGGCAGCTGCTGCAGTAGTTGTTTGAGCCGGTACCTCTCGCCCACGCTGTTCACGTACGGCACCTTGTCTTCAGGCAGCGCTGAGAAGTATAGATGCACCTGGAAATGCATTAGAAATAATAAGTGCATGTTTTTGAAGAGCATAATTAACAAAGTGAGTCAAATCTTGCACTAAGGGATCATCACATTAACATTATAAAGGCCAAAGTTTGTTAAAAACTACTGAATATACTTAAGCTATATTTTATAATGTAAAGAACTCATCGTGCGCAGACGAAGTCGCGGGTAGAAGCTAGCCCTAATCCTAACTAATATATATTACTAGCGGACCCGACAGACGTTGTCCACGTCGTATTGTGAATGAAAACAATCCTCAAACAGTCCAGCCGTTTAGGAGGAGTTCAATGACTAACACACGTACAGAAGATTTATATATATAAAGATAAATACAAAAGTATAGTAGTCTGTCTGTCTCGCTTTCATGCTACAATTACTGAATCGATTTAAATGAAATTTAGTACTCAGATAGTCTAGAGCCTGAGAAAGAACATAGGCTACTTTAAATTGCTAATTCCACGCGAACGAAGTCGCGGGCAAAAGCTAGATATCTATATAAATAAAAAAATACGTTTAATGTATGGGATTCGTGAATTATATTATGATAAAGTTTAATTAATAAATACGAATTATAGTTAAATTAATTTCAACAGTTTGATCATTTTACTTGCACGTTGCGAAATAAGTTCTTAAATATAGTAATAAATTCAAGTGTCAGTCTGTCTGTCCACGTTAGATAAAAATAACAGGCTTAGTAATAATCCCCTAATATATCGTACGTAATAACTATAAAGGAAATTATTAGAGACACGAAATATTACAGGCTTAACTTGCTTAGGAATTTTCCCGTTCTAATAATATTAGCAAATAAATTACCAAGTTTCTGTTTTTTTTTGGGTTTCATATTATCTTTCAAATAAAATCCAAGGGCCGTTAGAAAAGTGCCATTCGATAATAGCGATCGAAACTAATGTACAATCAATATATTTGTCTTTGTATGCATAATAAAATCTTATTGTACCTAATAAAATTGTCACTTTGCTGTTATTTATTGTAAAATCTTATTTTTTTTTGTATTGACGATCTGTATGAGTTCATGACGTAATTTGACATAATAACGTATCTAATTATATTGTATGAATTATGAGAAATAAATAAACCTATTGGAATTTAACAATTTTGACGGATTTACTCGCGTATTTTATTTTAAACGCTCACTCGTGCTACGATTATGGAATCTGAAATAGCTCCAAAACGTCAACCAATAAAATAAAATACGCGAGTTAAATCCGTCTATAGTTGTTTCATTCCAATGTATAATAACCGCGAAGGCACCAGAAAATCTTATAAATACTGCTTAATTTGCGACTAGATAAATTAGAATTGTCCCAAGTGTAATCATTTCTATAAATATAAACAATACAGACAGACGAACCTAATATCATTTAGTATATTTAATATCTGGTACAATAAACACTAATGAAAACGCGACGTGACCGGACTGCGTGTTATAAGAGAGAGTTATGGAGCCTTTATAGCGCTTACAGAGTTATATTATGACATATTAATAGTGTGACCTGAAATTGAATTATTTTTTGGTATAACAATAAAAATCCTAATCATAACTAATATATAATAATTTCTGATGCCTTCACGGTTATTATACATTGGAATGAAACAACTTTAGCATAAGACTATTGTCAGCTCAGTCGTGCTACGATTATGGAATCTGTAAAGGCTCCGAAACGTCAGCCAATAAAATAAAATACGCCAGTTAAATTCGTTAAAGTTGTTTCTTTCCAACATAAGTAATATTATAAATGCGAAAGTAACTCTGTCTGTCTGTCTCGCTTTCACGCTAAAACTGCTGCACCAACTTAGATGAAATTTGGTACACAGATAGTCTAGAGCCTAAAAAAGGACATAGGCTACTTTTAATTGTGGAAGGGGTTGTAAAGGGTTAAAAGTGGAGTTAAAATATATGAAAATTAGAAAAATTAAACTGTCGTAATTATTAACTCCAAGCGGACGGAGTAGCGGGCAAAAGTTCTTTCTAAATTGTTACTTGTAGTTCCAATTCTTATACTCAAAAAGGAAACCGCTTATAAAGTTTAGGGGTATAGGCTCGTGACGTCACGATATGGTACTATTTAACCCACAATGTGACGTCACGGCCGCCATTACTAAACTTCTGAAGCGCTTATTTTTGACATTTATTGTTTGATTGAGAAAAAAAAAACGTGTCCAATGTTTTTTATAATCTAAATGATATATAAAAAAAAATGTAATGCCTATTAAGTAGGTAATAGTATTAGTTTCTCATCGAATAGTGCTGTTAGTTTAATTTATTGTGGCTACCCACGCCATCTTTGAATACAAAATGTTGCAAGTGTGATAAACGTTTAGTTCGCGTGTAATATTATTATAAAATAGTATTATAATACTATCTTTTCATATTAGCTTATTTTGAGAACTGCTATTTCACTTAAAGAAAGAAAGAAAGAAATCATTTTATTTGGCTATAACTAACACACACAGGAAACATGAAAAGATACTTAACCTAAAAACTAAAAACAAACTTAACTTACTTAACTTAATCGTAATTATCTATAGGTACATAGCCAAAAAGGTCCCACTCAGCTTTTGTCAGGAAGTTTGTGCTTCCTGACGCTGGTTTTCAGTGGGACCAGAGAGGAGAGAGTAGTGTCACTCACATTTGAGCTAACATAAACACTTCATGTGTTAATTCATTTTCTAAGGTAGATAAGTGCGTTTTTTTAACTAATTGATATATTTCATACCTAGATCTAAAGGGAACTCGAGCCAAAAAACGGCATCGGTGGCATGACGAGTAGCATGACGTGTGGCATGACGAGTAGTGTGCCTTCATTTAGTTTCTTGCCTTGCTTTCTTTCCCCGGAACTTCCCTCATGTTTACACGTATAAAACCCAGGGCATATAAAAGTAGGTACTTAAAATTAATCAATGTCGTATCATAAAAAAAATGGGCAAAATATTAAAAAAAACCTCTTTGGGCACCAGTCTTAATATTAAGAGGTATGAAAAATAGGTAGGTATAAGCCGATTCTCAGACTTAGGTACCCTACCCGACAAAAAAATCGGTCCTTCAGTTTCCGAGGACTTTTGTCAACAAACACCGCGAAATGAGAATCTATACTAATATTATAAAGCTGAAGAGTTTGTTTGTTTGTTTGTTTGAACGCGGGAACCAGGAACTACTGGTTCGAATTCAAAAATTCTTTTTTTGTTGGATAGACCATTTATCGAGGAAGGCTTTAGGCTATATAACATCACGCTGCGACCAATAGGAGCGAAGAAACAGTGGAAAATGTGTAAAAAACGGGGAAAATATGCAGCCTTATGAAGAAGTGACAGTTAAAAGATTTTGACAGATCTTTGACGAAACAATCGTACGGGCAGGACGACGTCTGCCGGGGCCGCTAGTTTTATATATATACTAGATAGGTAAAAGAAATAAACAAACATTTTAAAAGCACAGCTTAATTCCGTTTCCTCCCAACGGGGGATATTTTAATTTTTTGCCTCACTGCCTCTTGATTCTTATTACTTTATTTCTACTGCAATTACTGACTTTGGATGTGGTATTTTTAAAATAGACCCCTTTTGGTAATAATCGTGGCAAGTTTAATTATAATTGTAATTGAATTTTCGGATGAGTTGGCTTTTATAATTTGTTTAATTACTAAGCTTAAAATAATTAGGTTTTATTGCCTTTTAAATTGACTTAGTAGGTATATTTTTGATTATATTTGTGTGTGTAAGCGATTTAAAAAAAAATTACTCATAATAATTTCAGATTTTCTAGGTTATTACACATTAGCTGTGCTACGAATATACCTATATGGAAACTGTAAAGTTTTCGGAAAGTCAGCAAATAAAATAGGTACGCGATTTAAATCCGTTATATTTGTTTAATTCCAATCTTTTGTTCTGGGCATTTTTTAATATTAGCCAATAATTAATATTTTTCAATCATAATTAAAGTGAATTATATTTTTGTAATCTAACTTGAATGTTACTATTGCTAGAATCTTATATTTCATATTAATATATTATTGTAATAATTAACACACGTTTAATAACCTAATTAAAGAATAGATAATTTAAAAATACGTAGGTACCTACTTATATGTTTTTTTGTTCTTATTAACATTATATATACGAAGTAAGTAAAAAATACCTTCTCCTATACTTAGCTCTCAATAAACGCAAAACAAACATAAGAGACAAAGCTAGCATTTATATGAAAAATATTTCAAAACCCTTCGCCAATATTTTAAAAAGCCGGCAGACACGAAAAAGAGAAACTTAAGCAAAACAATAGATCCATTCAAGAGCAAGATGGACATTGTCGACTAGGGCTGCCAACGCCAAATGACGAAATAAAAAAAATCCTGGAAATACATAAAATAATTATATATTGGAAGTAGGTACAGAAAAAATCGTCTCGAGTATGCTTGGAAAATCAGCGATTGTAATTTTTATAAAAGTACCATTGACTATTATTAGGTATTTTATAATTAGGTAGGTAGGTAGTTCACCTACCAATAACTTTAAAAATAAAAACAAAAAAATCTGATGCCTTCGCGGTTATTAAACATTGGAATGAAACAATTATAAACGGATTTAAAACGCGTATTTTATTTTATTGGATGACGTTTCGGAGCCTTTACAGATTCCATAATCATAGCACAACTAAGGAAGCCAAAAAAATAAAATAAATCCGTTTAAAGTTGTAACATTCCAATAAAAAAATGTCTGTATCGACAAGTCACCATTTTGTCAAAATAAATAAATAAAACTAAAATGTTGAAAGTTGGCAGCCCTAATTGTGATTGAAAGCGACGTATTTCGAAATGAGTTGTTTTCAATTCACCATCATATCTTGTGGACAGACATTTCAATACAAATTTGTATCTACAAGTCTGTCTAGGAGACTACAAATGTCCAATTCATGTAAAAAAACTCAGCAAAATTACCTGTTTAGTACAATCGAATGATATCTATGCCTTAATACCATTAATTTTAATAAATCGAGACCCCAGTGGGATTTGAACCCACACCTTTGCCTCTACGCGAGGCACCGTGCTTCCAGTTACACTATGGGTGTCCAATTTGGAGTGGACTTACAATAATATGGTTAAATTCGTTAATAGTTGTTTCATTCCAATTAATTATATGGTTGTCCCATTTGGATTTGATGGTGCTACCACTATATCGGCCTGGTACTTTCTTGTTTGCATGAAAGTATCGCTTCAGCACCATCTATGTGTAGTTGGCAGCACTTCTCGATTTTTTCTACTCCTGTCTATACTAATATTATAAAGAGGAAAGGTTTGTTTGTTTGGATTGAATAGGCTCCAAAACGGCTACACCGATTTCAATAATTCTTTCACTGTTGGGAAGCTACACTATTCCCGAGTGACGTAGCATAAAAAAAGATGATCCATGCGAAGCCGGGGACAGCTAGTCTTGGTATAAATAACTTTAAAAATTACCTGTTCAGGTCTTAATCCAGGTGGCACCCATGTGTACTCCTCCAAAGCACAGCCAGAGTCATCATCGCTCTGGGAGTGCCGGTGAGGGTCTCCAGGCTTCATCAGCCTTTCAGCATGTTCCAGCAGCCCCCTGAACTTCCCCTGAGGAACAGGGTGGGGGGAGAGCGACATCGCTGACTGAGGAGATTGGGGCGACTGATAGGACCCAGGGTTCAACTGAGAAACACTATGGCTATGAAATAGATACCCTTCTGGGTATGTTCTTCTGAAGTTTGGATAAGAGTAAGGGTGTGGAGAATTTGATTCAGGAACTGAGGACCCGCTTTGGCTTGGCTGGGGGGAAGGTAGAGGTGGTCTGGTGGGTGATGAAGGAGCTGGCGGCGGCGGAGATGATGCTTGCTCCAACGGTGGCGGTGATCCGGTTGGTGATATCACGCAGTTTCGGCAAACTGGCCTGTGAAAGAAAAATATGGTTTAGGAATCTGTGGTATGAAAAACACTTTATCTAACAATATATAATAGGAGAAGTACCTATCCACTGACATATAGAGGCACAGCACAGTCGTAACCGCTAAAAGTAGAAACGTGAAATTTGGACAGTTGTTTTAACTTAAAAATGCCGCATTTTAGAAAGGAATAAAAAAAACTCTAAAGCGATGAAAGAAGGAGTTGCAAGTTTGTATGAAAAAGTCTTTAAATTAGCAAAGATTCATGATCTTAAGAACATTTAATTGAATACGTGTTTCTCTCTAAGTGTGGAAAATGGTATTAATTTTAGACTTCAACGCGGTAAATCGCGAGCAAAACATGATCATAGATGATTTCTATTGTCTTTATCCAAGATTTCAATTAAACCATTTCGACATACACCCCAACAAATTCCAGATACTACATACCGAGATTTAAAAAAAGACCCATCACGTTTACATTGTCCCTAAATTGTAATCTCTTACAATCTTGTCCCTACTAATTGCTTCAATCAGCCGCCGGCATCAAAAAGCACTCCTGCACAGATCAATAACTGACCGGTGAAAAACAATCGACGTGACGTCAGCGAGTCTGCAAATGATTGATCTAAATAGGTGGCGCAAGCGACATTGATGTATAATTCGTTTGTTGATCAAGTTATGCGGTTTTGTTGATGGTTTTAAAAATGTAGTAATAATTTCTGATGTCTTCGCGGTTATGACACATAGGAAATACTGTAACGGATTTAAGGCGTGTATTTTATTTGCTGACGTGTCGACATTTTCAAGTTCCCATATTCGTAGCACGACTAAGCTGAATAGACTTAATACGTATATAGCGTTAGACTATCGTCAGATCAGTTGTTTCATTCACAAGCTATTGTAGCGATCTTGGGGGCTAGACAAGTGCCCAACGTTCAACGTTAACGTTAAACGTTAGCACCAAAATGTATGGGATTTGACATTTGTGACGTACGTGACAGTCGTTCGCGGATGTCAAATCCCATACATTTTGGTCCTAACGTTTAACGTTAACGTTGAACGTTGGGCACTTGTCTAGGACCCCTTGTGTGTTTAAAAATCAAAATGAAAATCTTTATTAAGTAAATAGAACAGAAAACTTTTACATGTCCGTATTTACTAGCGCCTCAGATAAATAAATCCGTTGAAGAAACTCGCGCACAAAGGGTTCCGTACCTTCTACTTAAATATAAAAGGAGAAGCTGACTTAATGACTGACATATCAACACAGGGCCTAAACTATAAGGGTTAGAGACTTGATATTTTGTACAGAGGCTCCTTTTAACATAGAGGAGCACTAAAAATAACACCCCCTAATGGGTTAAATAAGGGTACTTATCGTGTGCAGACTAAGTCGCGGGTAGAAGATAGTTGTCTATAAAAACGGTAAAAATGTAGTAGTATTTTTTGTAGCAGCAGCAGTGTTGCCAATTTAGCGATTTTGTCGCTAGAACTAGCGACTTTTGCTTAAGGCTTAGCGACCAAAACATAGTTTTGACGACAAAAATAGTTTAGCGACTTATCTGGCGACTTTTGGAGTACAAATTAAAACAGTTCTAGAGCCAATAATAGATACATTTTTTTGTCAAATCGAAACAGAAAATATGGAACACGACAAACGCGATAGCGCACCAAATTCAAACTTTATTTAATTGAAGTTCCATTTGTATATTATTATAGGGGGGGGGGGACTTTTTATGGTTGTGTTTTAGTTTTAGCGACTTTCTGGCGACTTTTGACTTTGAGTTTAGCGACTCGAATTTCTAGGAGTTGGCAACACTGAGCAGCAGAAATACGTCGTCAGTAATAATTCCACAGATACACACTGGCTGACTATCACAGTTCTGTTCATGAGATACGTCCTGGTGACAGACGGACGGACAGCATTCTCAGAAATAGGGTTTTACCCTTGACGGAACCCTAAAAACTGCTACAAGGTTACATAGAGTTGGTGTTACAACTAGCCACTTACAACACTTACTATTCATAGCTTGTGTTTACCAGTTCCATAACATACATTGGAATTAACCATAGAAAGCTACAAATGTGGATTGCAAGCAAATTGCTAGCATTAAGAAGGTTGAGATAAATTTCATAAGCAGAGCATAGAAGTATTATTTTTAAAACTGCAGAAGAACTTTATTTTAGTATGATATTTCTGATGCCTTCGCGATAACGGTACATTAGAAAGAAAAATATATTTCATATTTTAAACCAGGCTGGTAGTTAAAATGTGTTAGAATTTAGTTTGCATGATGAAAAATTACTTTTGTATTAGACTATTGTCAGCCGAAATGACTTTGAACGACTGTACCAAATTGATTGATTCTTTTTTATGTGTCCCTTAACGTCAGGAAATATATATAAATATATGTCAGGAAATATGAGAAAATATATAGTTGATCAGAATATTTTTTTACAATCTAAAAAAAAGAGATTGAAGGTATGTGACAGACCTTTGACGAAATTATCGAACGGGCAGGATGACGTCTGCCGGGACCGCTAATTTGAAATGAAAATATGTAACATATTTTATATTGTTTTATTTTATTTTCTGACGTTTCGAAAACTTTACATATTCGTAGCACGACTGAGCTGACGATGGTAAGTACTTTAGCGTTAGACTATCGTCAGCTCAGTCGTGCTACGATTATGGAAACTGTAAAGAATCCGAAACGACAGCTAATAAAATAAAATAAAAATACGCGAGTTAAATCCGTTAATAGTTGTTTCATTCCAATGACATAACTAGCCAAATAGAGAGCTGACAATAGTCTAATGCTAAAGAGATTAATACAGCTATGCAAACTATGCAAATTATTATGTAATACGTAGTGTCATGGTTTTATTACAGTTTTATTGTCGTTTTATATGCAGAATAACTCCTGAGGGCTTCATATAACTTTCTCCGGCGAAGAGCGGCAGGACTGGTTGCTAGTAATTTGTAGGTACTGAATTCTTTGGTTAATAGGTTTTTGATTGATGTGTAGGATTTAATAGAAATATTAGCTGACCCAGCGTATTTCGTGCGAACAAACATACAAAAATAGGTACAAATCTTTCCTCTTTATAATATTAGTATAGATATACATATATTAGATAGTGATAATAAAATTTAATTTATTATGCACCTCACATACAATCCGGCTTCTCTGTGGGAACTTCTGTGTCCGGAATAACTGCACATGATATACATAATAAACTTAACATATGTTAAACACTGTAATAAAACAATAGGAATTTTGGATGTTTTACGGTCTCTTTATTCACTTCACGTGTAATAATCGTTTGTTCTAAGTGTAGTAGCTATTTAAATATGTAGATACCTACATACGCTTCATAAAACATACATATATATGCGTGTATACATATATACCTTTAACATATTATTATGGAGTCGTAAATTATATGTATATCTTAATCTAGGTACTTATATAAGCAAAAGCTGACTGATATATCTAAGCGATTTAACTCGCGTGTAATATTTTTAAACAGACAATTTAAAACCTTTACATGTCATATTCAGACTACAATACATTCACAGTCCACTATAAATTTTCGAAACGTCATCATAAAATATAACTAAGATTATTTAAAAAAAAAATCCGTTAAGTTCAATCCGTTATAATAGTTTCATTCCAACGAATAAACACTAACATTCCTAATTCCATAACAGAGGCCGACAGGTGAGAAACCGTTTTTTCCATCTTACACACGTGTTTCCAACATTCCACCTTACAAGGAACATCTCGTTGCATCACGGAAACGGTGCAATTAATGCATTTTCTAATCATTATGTGTGATTATAGTCGGTTTCCGACTTGCGGTGCAACACCGCAGTGATTATGGTGTATTATGACCTGTGTCCTGTGATTTATTAAATTAAACCATTATCTACGTTAACATTGAAGAAAGGGTATTCAACCGCACGGTGGACTGTGAATATGGGAGCTGTAAAGTTTCCGAAACAAAAAAATAAAATACACGAGTTACCTATATCTGTTATAGTGTTTCTTTCCAATCTATACTAATATTATAAATCTGAAGAGTTTGTTTGTTTGTTTGAACGCGCTAATCTCAGGAACTACTGGTTCGAATTCAAAAAATCTTTTTTTGTTGGATAGACCATTTATCGAGGAAGGCTTTAGGCTATATAACATCACGCTGCGACCAATAGGAGCGAAGAAACAGTGGAATCTATACTAATATTATAAATTTGAAGAGTTTGTTTGTTTGAACGCGCTAATCTCAGGAACTACTGGTTCGAATTCAAAAAATCTTTTTTGGTTGGATAGACCATTTATCGAGGAAGGTTTTAGGCTATATAACATCACACTGCGACCAATAGGAGCGAGGAAACAGTGGAAAATGTGTAAAAAACGGGGAAAATATGAAGCCTTAAGAAGAAGTGACAGAAGACTTTGACAGATCTTTGACGAAACAATCGGACGGGCAGGACGACGTCTGCCGGGGCCGCTAGTGTGTAATAACCGCGAAGGCATGAGAATAATATATATTTATTTAATAATTTCTGATGCCTTCGCGGTAAGCTTGTAAAATTAAGCAAAACAAAGAATGTACCATTATGTTTCTAGTCAGATTTTGTTCCAAATTAAAAGTATATGGTAAGTAAAACTCCTGCAAACCTATGATAAATTGTCGAGTCGACATCTTGTCATGTCGATTTAATCTTATTGTCGTCAAAAATCGTTAACGAGAAATCTTGTCATGTCTATATCGTCGTCGACACGACAAACCTTCATCTTGTCGACAACGTTCTCAATATTAAGTCGACAACATGTCGACTCGACAGTTCATTACAGGCTCCCTGTAGTGTAAAACTTGTATTTCGCGGTAACAATCAGCTGGTAGTTGTCTCGAACGCGGAATTTCAAAGTGACAAGTCTGAGCACAGCGTAGCGCCGACGAGCGAAGTTCGTCGTTGGGAGGAGGCGTAAGCAGTGACCCTAGTTAGGTCATAAAGGTAACGGACCTATAAAGGTTAAAAACTACTGCTCTAGTCGGATTTTGTCCCAAAGCAAAAGTAATTAGTAAGAAAAAGTCCTTTCTCCTTTCTATTTATTACCTAGGGTTTATCTCCCGTTATTTAAACCCTAAACATAACGTTATAAGATAACCGTTATCGCATTAATTAACCACTTTAAGTAATTACGCATTATGTGTAATGAAAGCGAACCTCACAATGGCGGTGTGGGAACTTGTTGTTTAGAAAACTCATTTGTTAAAGATTACAGTAATCTGATGACCTGCTTTTTAAATGTGTTTGGCGATGATTTTGATGACATGATGATAGGGTAATGGTCTTAGATAGCTTTTACTATGTAGGTATATAATGCATTGAAATTGGGTATTACAATCTATACTTCATAATATAAAGCTGAAGAGTTTGTTTGTTTGTTTGAACGCGCTAATCTCAGGAACTACTGGTCCGAATTGAAAAAAACTTTTTTTGTTCGATAGGCCATTTATCGACGAAGGCTTTAGGCTATATAACATCACGCTGAGACCAATAGGAGCGAAGAAACAGAGAAAATGTGTAAAAAACGGGGAAAATATGAAGCCTTATGAAGAATTACTATTCCACGCGAAAGAAGTCGCGGGCACGGCTAGTAACTTATAAAGGATTTAATGACATGACAATTACATAGGTAATAATCATGACGATTTTTTCCAAAACTTTATAATTTCCATATTCGTAGCCAACCGAGCTGACTAGTTATTGTATTACCTATTAGTTAAAACCGCGAAGGCTTCAAAAAATATTGCTGTCAATTTTATTTAAATTTCGATACATTTAAATAAAATTAAGTAGGGTGCGTCGGGGTAACATGAAAAACAGAGCAAGATGAAAAACCCCTCATAGCTGCCTATTCCGTGCATATTTTTTAACACTGACTACAGAGTTTTGTAGGTAATTTCATTGCGCTCCTTATCTCAGTCAGCGATAATCGTCAGTTGTGAGTGCATATGTTTTTTTTGCAATTTTTCGACAAGGTATGTTTTTGAGCGATAAATGCGTTTTTTAATCTTCCCCCACGTTCCGTAGTTTCTTCTACACGCAAGTTAAAAATATGTTTTTTTGATACGTGTTATTGATAATTTTTTTTTAGTTGATACATAAAATCCGATTTTGCATATCTTTTATATTTTTGGAGTTTTTATATTTTTCAATCTTACACCGCTTGTAAAACCCAGGGGCAAGACGGCAATATTTTCTTTTCCAACTTACCCCGATTATGAAACCCATAGTAAAAGTCAGGGGTTGTCAAACTGTATGATTCGTTCATGAGTAGTGTAATATTCACAACTCATGAAAACATGTGTAAAAAAAAAAGATTTTAAATAAAAGTTGTAAATATTTAGCTAGTTTAACTACCTGTCTATTTAAATAAAGAAATGATTACATTTTTTGTGTACATGATAGTAAAATTTAAATATTAGGATATAAAAAGAAAAGGTTGAGAACCGCATATCATCTGAATACAAAGTGGGGTAAGACTGAAATATTATATTTAACAAAATTTCATTTTGGTAGTTAAAACTAGGTATTTTTAAAATGTATTTATATATTTGAATAGAGAAAAAAATATGCTTTCGGTGCATATAATCCAAATGGACCTACAATGGATATTAAAGATTTTAAGAACTATATCGATCTTCCCCCCTCATCATTCCATCTTACCCCACGATTTTTTTGCAAAAAAATTAACTTTGCCGTCGTTTTTATATATGAAAAACACCTCCAATCAGGTCCATTTTCAGGTAGATAGGAAGAACCATTAACTAACTTTACTAAAAACATCACTTCATATACGTCAGCTTCATACGATTAAAATTATGAGGCTTTAAAAAAAACATGGTTTATCTCATCAAAATCTCGTTCAACCTTACCCCGACGCACCCTACCTATTATACCGATACACGTTTCAAATGAAATATATTTATTAAATAGTTTTCTCTTAAATTATAATTTAACCAGTCCCTCAAAATTTCATAATTAACACTTTAAAGCTACCATTTCAAAATAGCTTTAATAATCAAGGACAGCGCAAAGGAGCGTAACCGCCACATTGTCATAAAGTTCAAAATCAGTCGACGTTTGTTTAATTCTCAACCTTAACGACATGTGGTAGTTACGTTGTTTTAAAAAAATACCCGGTTTTATATGTTCCCATAATTATACCAAAATGTAATTCTAATAACGAGTTATAAAAAAACGAATTTATAAGCTATTTATAGTTAAATAAATTGGCCTTTTATTATAGTCTGTGATGTACCGAGTCGAGCTAACGAAGGCAATTCAGTACGCGCAACTATAGAAATAAATTTTGATACACAGACGGGCAGTGAAACTGATCAGTTTTTGTGACCGATAAAAATATCAAGATGGCGATTATAGAGTAAGATCCCAGAGCGATCTGACGTAACTTATTTTCTGACGAATGAAACCTTAAGATTTCAGTAGCGTAGTAGTGCCTTGAATATCTACGGGCTTGTGAAAACTGTCAGAGTGACACCAGGGCTGGTACCAGGTGAGAAAGGTGACTAAAAATAAGAGTTATCTTACTTATTTTCTCATGGCTCATTTTTATATATATCATGTAGAATATTATTTTAAAGTAATGGATATAAGTGTCAGACACTTGAGATTGACCAGAACTTTTGTCAGACACTTTTAAGCTACCCAAAAAATGGATCTCAAAGATGGATGAACATAAGCATATCATGTTTAGGCTCATTCGACTCGGTATGACGAGCACTTTCTAAACAGAATATGATGATGGTAGTGTTGATGATGAATCCTGAAGACTACTCCGGATCTCGAAGTTGGATGATCATAGGCATACCGTGTTTGGGCTTATTCGACTCGGTATGACGAACACTTTCTAAACACATGATGATAGATACATGTGGGGACATGTAAAGGTCTGATGAAAAAAAATGCTGAGTTTCAGTTCAATGTATGGGGAACCCCAAAAATTTTGTTTTTTTCTGATTTTATTTTAAAATCTTAATGCGGTTTACAGAATACATTTACGCATCAAATTTTAATAATGTAGCTCTTATAGTTTCGGAATAAACTGGCTGTGACTAGAGTACCCGATTACTTGAGTAATCGGTTACTGAGTAATCAAATTAGTAATTGGATTACATTTGTAATCGATTGACGCAAACACTGATTGAAACAGATAATGCTCGTCATAGCGAGTCGAATAAGCCCAAACACGATATGCCTATGATCATCCAACTTCGAGATCCGGAGTAGTCTTCAGGATTCATCATCAGCACTACCATCATCATGTGTTTAGAAAGCGTTCGTCATACCGAGTCGTATAAGCCCAAGCACGGTATGCCTATGATCATCCAACTTCGAGATCCATAGTAGTCTTCAGGATTCATCATCAACACTACCATCATCATATTCTGTTTAGAAAGTGCTCGTCATACCGAGTCGAATGAGCCTAAACATGATATGCCTATGATCATCCAACTTCGAGATCCGGAGTAGTCTTCAGGATTCATCATCAACACTACCATCATCATATTCTGTTTAGAAAGTGCTCGTCATACCGAGTCGAATGAGCCTAAACATGATATGCTTATGTTCATCCATCTTTGAGATCCATTTTTTGGGTAGCTTAATAGTGTCTGACAAAAGTTCTGGTCAATCTCAAGTGTCTGACACTTATATCCATTACTTTAAAATAATATTCTACATGATATATATAAAAATGAGCCATGAGAAAATAAGTAAGATAACTCTTATTTTTAGTCACCTTTCTCACCTGGTACCAGCCCTGGTGTCACTCTGACAGTTTTCACAAGCCCGTAGATATTCAAGGCACTCTAGACGCTACTGAAATCTTAAGGTTTCATTCGTCAGAAAATAAGTTACGTCAGATCGCTCTGGGATCTTGGACCATTAATAAAGATAAATAGAAGATAAAGACTATTGAGTAATTATGGAACAAGCTTATTTTGATAAACAGATGGGCAGTAAAACTGATCAGTTTTAGTGAATGAAAAAAACAAGATGGTGGATAATAAAGATGAATGGAAGATAAAGACTGTACAGTGTACAGTGTGTCTTCCATTTACACACCTCACATGCAAAAAAAACGGGAAGTTAGTAATGCTTAGAATTTTTATGACCTATAAAAATTAGGAATGTATAAATGTGACAGGAAGACTAGTTCTACCTAGAGTTATCTAATTGGTATAAAACAACTATAAACGGACTTAACTCACGTATTTCATTTTATTGGGTGACGTTTCGGATCCTTTACAGTTCCCATAATCATAGCGCGACTGAGCTAACAATAGTCTTACGTCAAAGTTAGGCATCAGAAATTATTAGTTTTATATAATTTCACTTACTCACCTAATCTAACATATGCCAAGCTGTAATTTAATCAGTTTAACTGGCCGTCTGTGTGTCACCCTAAGGGTCGCTGTTGGAGTTTCTCGAGGAATCCTAATTGTTATTTACGTCTGATTTAGTAGGAACCAGTTCATTTTATGACTTGAATGGATTTCGTATGATTGTGAACGAACTGTTAGTTTATTGGTGATTTTGAGTAAATGTGTTGAGAAATATTTTTGAATGTTGTCGTGCAATAGAATGAATTTTTTGGGTTATATAAAATTAGATCAAATCATTATTAGTAAAAAGCGTAATTTCTGATGCCTGTGCGATTTTTATACATTGGAATGAAACAACTATTAACGGATTTAACTCGCGTATTTTTATTCTATTTTATTTGGTGACGTTTCGGATTCTTTATAGTTTCCATAATCGTAGCACGACTGAGCTAACCATAGTCTAACGCTAAAGTCGCGAAAGGAATTATATAGAACAACGTGATTTTATGATCCAATCTTTATAAATTTTAACATAAACATTCTTTAAGAAAATCGATGGAAAATGTATTTAAGTAAGTAGGTAGATTTTTGGAATGAAACAACTATAACGGATTTAACTCGCGTATTCCTATTTTTATTGGCTGACGTTTCGGAGCCTGACAATAGTCTTATGCTATTTAATCTAATTTCGTGCTACGATTATGGAATCTGTAAAGGCTCCGAAACGTCAGCCAATAAAAATAAAAATAAAATACGCGAGTTAAATCCGATAAAGTTGTTACATTCCAATGTATAATAACCGCGAAGGCATCAGAAATTATTAGGTAGATTTTTATAGAAATTCCACGAATTTGCAGACAAAGCTAGTAAGATATAAAACGAAATTGTATGTTTGTGATTCACGTTATAAAATATTCATATATGTAAATGCGACATTAATATGACAACTATGATAATAATATTAACATAGTCTTTTGGTATGTCTGTAAAGTGTTGTTTTGAGATATATTATTTTTAACTTCTTAATTTAGTTAGTAGGTATAATCCTATTACTATTATAAAGGCGAAAGTTTGTATGTATGGATGTATCCTATCCTACTACTATTATAAAGGCGAAAGTTTGTATGTATGAATGTTTGTTACTCTTTCACGTAAAAACTACTGAATGGATTTGAATGAAACTTTACCACAATATAGCTTATACATCAGAATAACATATAGGCTATATTTTATAACGATATAGTGTAAAATACTAATCATACGCAGAAGAAGTCGCGGGCAGAAGCTAGTAATAATATATGCCGCAACAATTGAGAGGTTTTTGTGAATCATAACCTCTTTTTATAAAGTTGGTAAAAATGGTCGATTATCCTAAAAAGGTGAGTATTTTATTCACATATAAGTACTATTAAATAGACAGTATTTTATCGTTTAAGGAGTGATTTTTGGAAATTCATCCCTCAAGGATGTAACAGGGGTTAAAAATGTGTATGAAACTTTCTTCGCGGCATTATTTAAGTATAATACTAGCTTCTGCCCGCGACTTCGTCCGCGTGGAACTTCTCCTTTTTTGCAGTCGGTTAAAAAGTAGCCTATGTCCTTTCTCAGGCTCCAGACTTTCTTTGTACCAAATTTCATTTAAATCGGTCCAGTAGTTTTAGCGTGAAAGCGTAACAGACAGACAGAGTTACTTTCGCATTTATAATATTAGTAGGGATTATTTCAATATCATTATTAATTTCCGATGCCTTCGCAGTTATTACACATTGGAATTAAACAACTAGTAACGGATTTAACTCACATTTTGTGAGTTACTTATATCCGTTAATAGTTGTTTCATTCCAATGAGTCATAAATTATTAAAACTACGAATCGACTATTTGTGTCAGAGAAATTTATAGATTCGCCAATTCGTTACGGTCTTAGAGAAATTAGATATATTGTAGACAAGTTATGATTAATTGAAATTGGTTTTAAAACTATGACATTAAAAAAGGCTTAGTGCGAGTTGGACTTGAGCGCGAAGGATTCCGTACTATCCTAATCTTAACTAATATTATAAATGCGAAAGTAACTGTCTGTCTGTCTTGCTTAAATGAAATTTGGTAGGTACCTATATAGATAGTCTAGAGCCTGAGAAAGAACATAGGATAATTTTAATAGCGAAAAAGGGTTGCAAGGAGTTGAAAGGGGGGATGAAATGTTGTAATTACTAATTCCACGCGGACGGAGTCGCGGGCAAAAGCTAGTCTCTACTAATATTATAAATGCGAAAGTAACTCTGTCTGTCTGTCTGTCTGTTACGCTTTCACACTAAAACTACTGGACCGATTTAAATGAAATTTGGTACGAAGAAACTCTGGAGCCTGAGAAAGGACATAGGCTACTTTTTAACCGACTGCAAAAAAGGAGGAGTTCCACGCGGACGATGTCGCGGGCAGAAGATAGTTATCCATAAGATGGCAAAAAAATCACGTTTATTGTATGGATCGTCGTCGTGTTACTTTCCGAGACCCTAAAAACGATTTCAGTAAGTGTGACAGATGGACGAATGAAGTCACAGTAACCAAGGGCGTGCATTCCATATAGGCAAAATGGTATAAATGTATGAGTGCCTACCCTGAAGCAGTCTACGCGACTCTCACTGTACGCGCAAAAAATTATAATTATATATAAATATATGATTAAAAATCATCTTTTTATATAAAAGAAAGTCGTATTAGTTACTCCGTTTATAACTCAAGAACGGCTGAACCGATTTGGCTGAAAATTGCTGGGGACGTAGCTAAGAACCGGGAAAAGGACATAGGATACTTAAATTGATTCTTTGCCGGGCGGGACGAAGTCTGCCGGGACCGCTAGTTTAATATAAATTTAAATGGCCAAACCTCCAGGCATTAGAAAATAGCATGTAAGTATATTTGTTTATGTGTATTAATTGATACTTGTATGAGAAGTCGGTTAGTAGCTCTGTAATAAATTATTAGTAATCTAATCTCCTCGGTGTGACCACGTCGGAAACCGAACCCGCTTTCACATGGCGCTGACAGATACGTTACACTTCATTAATTGGTTTATATTGGAATTAATATTATTAGTTTATAGATTAAAATAATATTAATTAATTGGAATAAAACAACTATAAACGGATTTAACTCGCGTACCTATTTTATTTTATTGGCTGACGTTTAGAAAACTTTACAGCTTCCCTAATCGTAGCATGACTGAGCTGTTAGTCAAAATCGAAAATAGGTAAGTACCTATATTTATTCAATTAAGGCTTTTACAAGCTCTTGTGGAGGTCAGAAGATACCGTTTCCGATAAAACCTCACTTGAGGAGAAACGACAAGAAAATCAATGAGAATCAGTTTTGCAAAATACTTACATACCTACCTAATTGCAATTTATCCCTTACCTACAAGTTAAAGTCTAACTCTAAATTGATTTTTATTAATCATATTTATTTAAGTACTAATGGATTCATCAGATGGTCTGTTGGATTCCATACTTAAAGGGACAATGCGACAGATATATTATATTATTATAGAGTGCCTACCCTAAGCCTACCCGCACTGCACCTGTTACAACTACCCCACTAGGAAGCACTTAAAAAGTACTTAATTTAATTTTCAATATAACAGTAACACGAAATTGTTCATAAATTACAAGATCATCAAGTAGGCAAACAAACATACAAACTCAAAACCAACCTTCGTACTACGCAATAAGGTTCAATTTCCAATAAACATATGCTATATAGTACATGTTACATTTAGCTCATAAGGGACCTAATAGACTAATGATGGAATTGCAAAGTAAATCTAAAGTTCAGTCATTGCAAATTGTTCTCTAAAGGTATTGGAATAAGGTCGATAAGAGCGGTATTTGTTTCGTGGTAACTTTTCTCTTAAGGAAATGGTCGATTATGTCACAGACTGAAACGGCTACCTCACTCCGTGTGAATTGTATTGCATAATTAATTAGGTTTTGCTTCAACTAAGGAAATTATTTTCTCCCATTGGTTATTGAAAGTATTTAAAAGGTACCTATATTTCAATTTGACATACGTTTATACCTATATGTCTGAATGAAAATATATATATATATTTGATGCAATGATGAATAATTATAACGGATTTAACTATGTTTTGGAAAATTTTCACTCTCAATAGTCGTGGCAATCGAAAACTTTCCATTTCCAATAGCTTTCCGTAGCAATCGTATGTTTGAGTCTGCTATTAATATGGAAACTGTAAAATCTTCGAAAGAGGCATAAAATTAATGAATAATTAATAAATAAATATCTTTGGACAATTCACACCAATTATCTAGTCCCATTTTAAGCAAAGCTTTTTACTTGTGTTATGGGTACTAGACAACGGATAAATATACATAAATACATATAAGACATCCAAGACTCAGGTACAGATGCCAGTGCTCATCACATGGATTCGAACCCGCAACCTCCGGTTTCGTAGTCAGGGCCTCTAACCACTAGACCAACAGGCCGTCATATGATTGTTTTATTAACATTTATCACAATTGGTAGTGCCAATGTTGGCCAGAAGAGAATGTCTCTTGGCCTTAAGTTCGCCTTTGTACGCACACTTATCTTAGGTTATGTTTAGTCCAATACCTACAGAAACTATAAATAAAAAACTTTTAGATTTTTGATTTTGAATCTAATTTCAGCATGACGTTATCCACAACCAATAGTCACCAATTTTCTGCTTTATCATTCTAGCGGTTCGCCCCGGTTTCGCACGGTTTTCTATTTTTTTTCAAAATATTTTACAGCCTATGTTACTCAGTGTGAACGTAGCTTCCCAAAAGTGAAATAATTTTTCAAATCGGTCCAATCGTTTAGGAGTCTTTTCAATCCAAACAAACAAACCTTTCCTCTTTATTATATTAGTATAGAGTACTAAGTGAACTAGCTGAAAAAATGAATTAGGGTACAACAGAAATGTACTATAAGGTAGAATTAACAGACAGACAGACAGACAGTAAACGCTAGGAACTATAGATGCTCTGTCATTTGCATGGGAGGAGTACGTCACGAGGAAAACATGGGAGGCCATTCGGAAAACACAGATTATATATATGGATGTATGGTTTAGCTTCCCGAATGACTGCCTCCGGAAAACAAACTAGGCCTCGTTTTGTTTTGGATTTTTTTTTATAGGTCAAACTATTGTGTTTTTTCTTAAAATCTGATATTGACCTATTACCGTAAAATATCTAATTTGATAGAAAAAGGCATAACTTACTACAAATGTATTATATGAGTCACTTTGCACCCGAGTGAAGCCGAGTTCTCGTCTAGTGTATTAATCACTTATTTTTTTTGTATTGATAACGGATTTAACTCGCGTATTTTATTTTGTTTCCTGAGGTCAGAAAATGGAAACTGTTAAGTTACCGAAACGTCAGCAAAAAAATACGAGGGTTAAATTAGTTATACAAATTCATCCCAATGTGTAATAACCGCGAAGGCATTAGAAATTACAAACAATCTGACCAAACAAATAAATATAGGTAGGTAAATAAACATTTATTTAGGTACATGGGTACAAGATACATAGGTTTCCCTTTTATTTGAAAATCCCGTTACAAAATAATAATAGTAATGCAATACTAGTGGCGCCGCGCCGCCCCGCCCGCGGCGCGCGCGCATCGCCGCCATCTTGCAATATGGCGTCACATTATTTATGGCGCAATTTATTTGAATGTTGCAATTGTGCGGTTTTACTGTTTGGGCGTCTGGAATTTGAGAAATGAGATCGAAATATTTCATACTAGTTTCTGCCCGCGACTTTGTCCGCGTGGAACTCCTCCTTTTTTGCAGTCGGTTAAAAAGTAGCCTATGTCCTTTCTCAGGCTCCAGACTCAGATAACCTCAGTATGAGTCAGCTTCTCCTTTTATATAGGTACTAGCTGTTTGCCCCGGCTTCGCACGGATCACTTTTTTTTATAGCCTACTAGTGGTCCTTCGTCCCGCCCGGCAATGTCGATTTGACAGTTGTCATTGTTGCGTTTTGTTATACTATTTTTAACAAATCAGCTTAATATTTTTTTCTTTTTTTTTCACTGGAACGTGATAAAAAGTATCCTTTGTCCTTCTCCTGGCTCTGAGCTACATCCCCAGCAATTTTCAGCCAAATCGGTTTAGCCGTTCTCGAGTTATTGACGGTGTAACTAACACGACTTTCTTTTATATATATAGATGTCACTCTGGAATAGTGTCGCTTCCCAACAGTGAAAGAATTTTTAAAATCGGTCTAGTCGTTTTGGAGCCTATTCAATACAAACAAACCTTTCCTCTTTATAATATTATTAGTATCTATAGATAAGTAACTAGATCGTACGGAACCCTTCGTACGCTAGTCCAACTCACACTTGTTTATTTTTTAAAGTCATACTAGTATAACCACCTTACTTTGTCTATATTAAAAGCATTTAAAACTCGTTAAATCTTATCTGTTTAATGTTTAGATCCTTTCAGACGTTAAATAAATTAAATTTTAACGACCACTTTTATATGAAAACTATTAGTTAACGTTACCGTTACAATTTTATGTGTTTTCGATACGTTAATTTTAATGGTTATTTGAGTAATGACTGTTAGTTATCTGGTTATGAAGTTCACATACCTACCTTGAAGCTCATAGAATAATTATTGTATAAAAAAATACCTACATAATCATTTCTGATACCTTCGCGGTTATTACACATTCCAATGAAACAACTATAACGGATTCAACTCGCGTATTTTATTTTATAATTGACTGACGTGCCGAAAACTTTACAGTTCCCATATTTGTAATAAGACTGAGCAGACGATAGCCAAACGCATTCGCAACTAAATACAAAATAACAAAAGACCGCAAGGTAAATAAATATTATGCGTTACTATGTGTATATAATAATCTATAGGTACCACAGAATAGATAATAGTACAATCTATACTAATATCATAAAGAGGAAAGGTTTGTTTAAATTGAATAGGCTCCAAAACGACTGGTCGATTTTAAAAATTCTTTCACTGTTGGGAAGCTACACTATTCCCGAGTGACATAGGCTATAAAAAAAGGGATCCGGGCGAAGCCGGGGCGGGCCGCTAGTATCCTAACTAATATTATAAATGCGAAAGTAACTCTGTCTGTCTGTCTGTTACGCTTTCACGCTAAAACTACTGGACCGATTTAAATGAAATTTGGTACAAAAAAAGTCAGGAGCCTGAGAAAGGACATAGGCTACTTTTTAACCGACTGCAAAAAAAGTGGAGTTCCACGCGGACGAAGTCGCGGGCAGAAGCTAGTATATTATATAGGACATGCATGTATGGATGTATGATTTTGTTTTATCTGATTCAAAATTTCAAAGTGTCGTAAGTAGACCGTGCGAGTGAGACGGGTAACTTGATACATAAGGCGAGGGCGTGAGGCGTGAAAGAGATCGCATTACTTCACGGTTAATACCTTTGTATTGTGGATTGATGTTCGACATTAGGATGTGGTTTTTATTGTTCTAATTATTATTAACTAGCTACTGCCCGAGGCTTTGTCTGCGCACGGTGAGGAATTTACACAATATCGTTATAAAAATATTAAAATTTCATCAAAATCCGTTCAGTAGTTTTTGCGTGAAAGAGGAGCAAACGAAGGCATCAGAAATTATTAGATCCGTTTTTGCTAAAATTCGGACTCGGTGTATTTTCATTTGATTCAGGACTCGGTTATCGAGTAATAAAGCGTAATGAGAGAAAACAAAGTAAATACAGTCATAAAAAGGTAATTGAACAAGTATGGCTGCTTGCCGCACTGGCAGGTTCCACTTGGCACCCGACTTTTTTTTTAAAGAAAAAAGTATGAATTTTCTCCTCTAAATAAAAATGTGTCGAAAATGCTTTCGTATTGGTATTGGAATCGACAATTATAACGAATTAAATTCGCGTAAGTATGTATATGAGTTTTATGCTGATATTTCGTAAACTTTGCAGTTATCGTTATTCGTAGTCAACTGTGCTAATGATAGTTTAACTTCATACTTGTTTCATTCCAAAATCTATCGTTGTTGTCTATAGATATTTATTATTACTTAATTAATAACAGTTAGGTAAATTTAATAACTACACCTAAACCTTTTAATAATATTATTATTAAATTAATATTGTTTGTTACATAAGATTATAAGTTATGATGCATGTAACCGAAAACTTATATGTATAACTAGCGGCCCCGGCAGACGTCGTCCTGCCCGTCCGATTGTTTCGTCAAAGATCTGTCAAAGTCTTCTTACTGTCACTTAATGAATAGTAATTCTTCATAAGGCTTCATATTTTCCCCGTTTTTTACACATTTTCCACTGTTTCTTCGCTCCTATTGGTCGCAGCGTGATGTTATATAGCCTAAAGCCTTTCTTGATAAATGGTCTATCCAACAAAAAAATATTTTTTGAATTCGAACCAGTACTTCCTGAGATTAGCGCGTTCAAACAAACAAACAAACAAACTCTTCAGCTTTATAATATTAGTATAGATAAGTACTATAATATATTTTCTAAAATTGTAGCTTTACTATGTCATTATACAGCGCCCATTATACAATTGTTTTGTTCCCATGTGCAATAACCGCGAAAGCTTCAGAAATTATGTATTTTTTTTTAAAAGTCCAGCCTTGGAATGTCCGTTAAACAAGTAAAAAAATGAACGCAAATGCTAGCCCCATAAAGAGCAATTCATGATGACTACATCAACTCGTTTTCGCCGAGTTATTTTTTTTCTTGTTTATTTTGTTTTATTGACCTAATACAGCGGGAATCTTAATTACGTGTCCGAGACTAATAATTTTTATTTCTTTATTTCTTTATTGGTGTTTGAGAACTTGGCTTTGTATGCAAATTGTTTTTGTTGCATTAAAGGGTTAACGGTATTTTAGTTGCCGCTTTAGTTGAACTAGAAAAAAAAAGTTTTGATTGTATTTTTGATTCATAGCCACGTTACTAAATTAATATTCTATTGGGGATCGGTAGGTAGACCAGGTACTATTTTCTATTACATTTTTACATTTTTTTTAGAAACTAGCGGTCCCGGCAGACGTCATCCTGCCCGTTCGAAATTCAAATTAGGTACCTAACTTTAGTTAGACAACGTTTGTATGGGAAAAGAAAAGAGCTGTTTTTATGGGTTTCCCGGCAATTATTCGATTTTTTCTCGCCGTAAGAACCATCCTTGGACTTCAACAAATATTTAAAAAAAAAAATTGGCCAAATTGGTCCAGGCGTTGTCGAGTTATGCGCTTACCAACACATTTTGCGATTCATTTTTATATATAAGAGATATAACATATAGGTAGACGTATTATAACTACATAGTATAATACAAAGTCGCTGTCGCAGTGTGTCCCTTGTGAACTTGTGTGTGTGACAATTTTGAAGCGGTTTTTTTCAATGGATAGAATGATTCAAGAGGAAGGTTTATAGCACTGCGTGAAGCCGGGGCAGGTCGCTAGTATTATACTTATATGTCTTTTATATCGTGTTTTTTTAGCGATAAACACATATAGGTAAGTAGGCACGTCTATACTAATATAATAAAGAGGAATGGTTTGTTTGTTTGGATTGAACAGGCTCCAAAATTACTGAACCGATTTCAAAAATTCTTTCACTGTTAGGAAGCTACACTATTTCCGGGTGACTTATGATATAAAAAAAAAGATCCGTGCTAAGCCGGGGCAAACAGCTAGTTAATATAAAGTGATCAGAGATCATTATGAAATTTCATGACAAAGCTTTTAAAATTAGTTAGGTAGGTAATGCAATTTTTTAAATTGTATTTTTTTTAAAACCCAAGTAGAATTACTTCATTACAGCACAGCTATTCGTATTTTTTCAATCCTAACTAATATTATAAATGCGAAAGTAACTCTGTCTGTCTGTCTGTTACACTTTCACGCTAAAACTACTGACCGATTTAAATTAAATTTGGTACAAAGAAAGTCTGGAGCTTGAGAAAGAACATAGGCTACTTTTTAACCGACTGCAAAAAAGGAGGAGTTCCATGCGGACGAAGTCGCGGGCAGAAGTAAGTACATTCATAAACTAAAAACCACTTACTATGAAAATTAAACATTCACGTACCTTGTACTATTAAACGATATCAATATGCAGTAAGAAACGAAACTAATCGTTTATGCAGCGATTTAGAAAACTACACTTATCATTTTGAACCTTATCACAGGGTGTGAAGGTTTATAATATTTTTATGTAAGAAAGAGATAGGTATATAGTAATTTGTTTTATATTAATGAACACGTCACGGGATGCAAATCATGGGAGCCAAGTAAACATTCTTAGTAATATTTGTTACATTTTTACGCTTAAACTACTTAACCGATTTTGATAGAATTTGGTGTGATGATAGTGTAAGTCTTAATAGAGGATTTAGAATAGTTTTTATTAAAGAAACCTTTCATTAAAGGGGTGAAAAGGGGGGTGGGAATTTGTATCATCAATATACCTACGCTGAACTGATTTTGATGAAATTTGTTATTGATGCATATTTTTTTGTAAGGTATGTCATAAAGGAACCTCTGTGCAAAATTTCAAATTTCTGACCCTTATAGTTTAGGCCCTGCGTTGATATGTCCGTCATTAAGTCAGCTTCTCCTTTTATATAGGTACCTATAGATTTACAGTAAGTACATTAAAATTAAATTACAGTCAAAAGCATATAATAAATTAATATTATTTATCACTTATGATGTACCTACTAACTGAATACATGAATATTTTATACAAATGCACTTTCTCATGTTTCAAATTCATTCAGTTTTATTACTTCCTTATGCACTTTTGATTAAAATTGCATGTATTACGATATCAGTTTCCTTACATAATTAACCTTCTAGTAAGGACATTGGAATGAAACAACTTTAAACGGATTAAAGGAGTCTGCCCACCCCGATTCGATCACGGCCGCCATAGCGGCCGCCGCGCCCCCTCCCACGGACACAAACCGAACACCGACACACAGGCAGCTGCCGCGCGGCATGCGGCCTCACCCACACCTAGCATACTTGATAGTGTTACAGCGGCCCCGCCGGCGGGGTCGAAGACGTCCACATACACCCGGCGCGCGTCGGACTTATCCGCAGGGACCTTCTGTTCCCTTGCAACATAATAGTCGTGTCAACACACCTCCTGACGGCCCGAGCCGAGGTGCGACCCCCACCTTGGGGGGCCCTCGGGTCGGTCAGGGCTAAAAACCCTAAACCAAACCCAAAAGGCTTAAGAGTCTCCTTTCAGGAGTCTCGCCACCCGTCCGGTTTTGCAGTGAAGGCCCATTAGCTGGCCAACTGCGCTTCAGTATTCAGTTCGAAAAAAAAAAAAAAAAAAAAGTCTGCCCACTACACCGTATCATACCATGACCGTGCTATGAACGTGTCAGGCAAAAAAATATTCTTTGTATAGAAAAGCATGCATTTCTTTTTCAAAATGTTCCATTGCGTATGTCACTCGGGAATAGTAGGTATAGCTTCCCAACAGTGAAATAATTTTTCAACTCGGTCCAGTCGTTTTGGAGCCTATTCAATCCAGCAAACAAACCTTTCCTCATTGGAATGAAACAACTATTAACGGATTTAACTCGCGTATTTTTATTTTATTTTAACGTGATACTATTGTCAGCACAGACGTGCAACGATTATGGAAACTGTAAAAAATCCGAAACGTCAACAAATAAATAAAAATACGCGAGTTAAATCAGTTAATAGTTGTTTCATTCCAATGTGTAATAACCGCGACGGCATCAGATATTATTAAACTTTTCCTCTTTATTATATTAGTATGTAGATAATAAAATTTGAGTATAAATTACTAATCTATTTTATTCAGAGTAGCTGATCTACGGAAGCGTTAAAGCTTAACCAAGTAGTTTTCTTTACACCGTAAATCTGCTTATCTGACCGCTACTGAGGTTAAAAAACCATGTATAAAGATCAAAATCAACTAAAAACAAAAAGTCATATCTCAACAACAATCTCATAGTGAACGGCTCATTACAAAAGATTCCCCTTTGAGACATATTCAACCTTATGAATAGGTTTTTAAGGAGTATTTTTGATTGTAGCCGTTGTCTTAATATCTTCGGAAGATAATGACATCGAATGCGCCGAAATTTAATGAAAGTGGGATATCGGGTTTTTGCATCGAATTTTTTTTTTAAAAAAACCCTTTAAGTATTGTTTCTTTGGTTTCACATATTTTGGCCGCTAATGATTTTAGTTTAAATTATCTGTATAAGAAGTAAAATTGAAAATACTTTATTCCAGCCTTAAATACAGAAAAACATAACAGAAATATCTGCTTTTGTTTTATTTCCCATTAAAAACTTCTAATCAATTATTACATAATAATTTAAGTTAAATCTGTTATAGTTATTTTATTCCAATGTGTAATAACCGCGAAGCCATTAGAAATTATTAAACTTGTACATATAACTAAAAAGAAGTTGTATAAGTAACTACAAAGCAAGTATTCACACAAAGTATATAATTAAACAGAAACCTTTTAAATGAAGCACTAATTTAGTCTTTTATTTTGAATGAATACCTACTTATTGTATTCTTAATGGACTAATGCAAAAATTCTCTCACGTCTTCAAAATAATATCAGAAACACATAAATTCTTGAAATTACTACACAAAGTCATCGCAATTAAAATAACATCTCAATACAAATAAATAAAATCAGCAAAGTTAAACAGAAATTTGATTTCTCAGAATCGTTTATGTTGAAATAATATTGGGTATTAAAGATTAGAATAATATTATGGTTTTTGCAAATGTTTATTAAGTGCCAGCACAATAATCATTTCTGATTCTCTTGTGGTTATTACACATTGGAATAACACAAAAAAATACGGAACCAAAGTTTTTGCAACGTCAGCAAAAAAAAAACGCAAGTAAATCCGTTTAGACTATCGCCTGCATCAGCTACGATTAAAGGCACTGTAAAGTTTTCGAAACGTCAGCTTTATTTAATAATAATCGCGAGTAAATCCAAGTGTTACACTTTTGTCAGCTCAGTTGGCTACGAATATGGGAATTCTGAAGTTTTTAAAATGTCAGCATATGAAATAAAATACGTGAGTTTAATCCGTTACAGTTGTTTTATTCCAATGTGCAATGACCACGAGAGCATCAGAAATTATTCCGTTACACTTATTTCAGTAAGCCCAATTTGTCGCTAGAAATTTAACTACATATTACAATATTTTTTGATACCTTCGCGGTTATTACACATTGGAATAAAACAACTTTAAACTGATTTAATAATTTCATAATAATTTTTGATCATTGGCTGACGTTTCTAAACCTTTATAGATTCCATAATCATAGCACGACTGAGCTGACAATAGTCTTATGCTAAAGACTTAACTACTATATTTCTGAATTTACTGTTTTGTGCTAGGACCTAGGACTATCAACAATCTAAAGCGGCTATACATTACCGACGTCGCATTAGTCGCAGGTATCGTAACATCGGATAGTGAATGGACCTCACGGACACCGTTTACAACTGTTTATTTGAATTTAATATTTAAGGTACCTTAATTTCTGATGCCGTCGCGGCTATTACACATTGGAATGAAACAACTATAAACCAAGAGGTACCTTGTTAAATTGTAAACATATATTTGGTTACGTTTCATAAAGATCCTAGCTAATATTATAAATGCGAAAGTAACTCTGTCTGTCTGTCTGTCTGTCTGTTACGCTTTCACGCTAAAACAACTGGACCATTTTAAATGAAATTTGGTACAACGAAAGTCTGGAGCCTAAGAAAGGACATAGGCTACTTTTTAACCGACTGCAAAAAAGGAGTTCCACGCGGACGAAGTCGCGGGCAGAAGCTAGTACTAAATAATTTCTGATGCCTTCGTGGTTAGTACTTACATTGGAATAAAACAACTATAACAGAATATAATATTTGATGCCGTCCGGGTTATTACACACTAGCTGTGTACGCGACTTCGTCCCCATGGAATAGTAATTCGAACCAGTAGTTCCTGAGATTAGCGCGTTCAAACAAACAAACTCTTCAGCTTTATAATACATATTAGTATAGATTGGAATGAAACAACTATAACTACTTACTTTAGTGTAAGACAATCGTTGTCTCTTTTTCGAATATGGGAACTGTTAAGTTCTCGAAACGTCAACAAACGAAATAAAATACACAACCTAAATCCGCTATAGTTGTTTCATTCCAACTTGTTACAGTTTTATTCCAATAAATTATAAATGTAATAAAATTGCATTGCACAAGTAATACCGTAATAGTTTGAAGTGAATCGCCTACGTATGCGCGTGCGCCGCCGTGGGACTATCAGTGTAGAGGCGCGCCGGTCGTGGGCGACTGTATATAACGAAAGCGCAAATTGCAAACGTTTTCTATATTTGTTTATTACTTTGAGCGTTCTGGCTGTGATTCTGATTTTTAACCCTTTTTAACCCCCGACGCAAAAACGACGGGGTGCTATAAGTTTGACGTCTCTCTCTCTCTCTGTGTGTGTGTATATGTGTGTGTGTGTGTGTGTGTGTGTGTGTGTGTGTGTGTGTGTGTGTGTATGTGTGTGTGTGTGTCTGTCTGTGGCATCATAGCTCCCTAACGCATGAACCGATTTTTATATAATAATTTCTGATGCCTTCGCGGTTATTATTCATTAGAATGAAACAACTATAGCCGGATTTAACTTGCGTATTTTAATTTATTGGTTGTCGTTTCGGAACCTTTGCAGATTTCATAATCGTACCACTAAGCTGACAATAGTCTTATGAAAAAAAAAAACTATACCTAGTTGTTTCATTCCTTTTTATATTATTAAGAGATTTTTGAAATTTTGAAATATGCGCAATTTAGTAAAAACATATATATACATTATTCATGTAAAAATATATATGTATTATAATTATATGCTGCGTTTATTACTTGTCTTAAAAAGCTGTCACTTCTAAACTAATTGCTTTTAGCAAACTATGTTAATAATAATTATATTAATAAGATACGAATATATATAACATACTAGCTTCTGCCCGCGACTTCGTCCGCATGGAACTCCTCCTTTTTTGCAGTCGGTTAAAAAGTAGCCTATGTCCTTTCTCAGGTTCCTGACTGTCTTTGCACCAAATTTCATTTAAATCGGTCCAGTAGCTTTAGCGTGAAAGCGTAACAGACAGACAGACAGACAGACAGAGTTACTTTCGCATTTATAATATTAGTAAGGATTATTATAGAAACTGCAGTTTTAAAAAGTAGTTTTATTCCAAGAAAAATCTCGTTTTAAGCGTAGTAAATCGCGACTCTTTTTTTAAAATTAAGCCTGATTTTATGTGTAATTTAGCGCAAATAATCCCATATACAGACATGCCGCGTAATCCGTCTGTCAGCAAGTCTGTCTGTCTGTCAGTGAGTGTTAACACTAAGTCGTCCAAGAACTGACGTAGGCTTTCATTCGCTACATTTAATCAGGGAGAAAACTGGTTTTAGATATGTCTATCTTAATAATTTCTGATGCCTTCGCGGTTATTACACATTCGAATGAAACAACTATATCGGTCTTACACATAAATTTATTTTTTGATGTTTCGAATACTTTACAGTTACCATATTCGTAGTACGACTGAGCTGATGATAGTATAACGCTAAAGTCACTATCGTCAGCTCAGTCGTGCTATGAATACGCGAGTTAAATCCGTTAAAGTTGTTTCATTCCAATGTGTAATGACCGCGAAAGCTACAGAAATTATTATAATAAAAGAATATTTAAAATTTTATGAGAATTATCAAAAAAATATCGTGAACTAATAAAGCGTGTAAAACAATTAATGTTTTGAAAATAAATCATAAAAACAAAACTAATCACTGTTAATGAACGTGGTTCAATTAATATTCAATTATTTATGTTTCTGTTGCCGATGTAAATTGATTTCAAATGGAATTGGTTTAAAATTGTTTTTGTTGTGATTCTATTGCAGTGTGTGCCTACTTTTATGTACGACACGACATTTTGTGCTAAAGCAAGTTTTACATACTCACTGGCTAGTGGCTAGCCTGGCGAACGAACGAGTAAAAACAAAATAAATTGAAAAAAAAAACATTAAGTACTTTAGCATTTGACTATCGTCAGTTTAGTACTAGGACAATGGGGACTGTAAAATTTTCGAAACGTTAGCCAATCTATACTAATATTATAAAGAGGTAAGGTTTGTTTTTTCGTTTATTTGGATTGAATAGGCTCCTGAACAGCTGGACTGATTTCAAAAATTCTTTCACTGTTGGGAAGCTACACTATTCCCGAGTGAGTGGCTATAAAAAAAAAAGATGATCCGTGCGAAGCCGGGGCGGACAGCTAGTAATACATATAAATAATATAATACGCGAGTTAAATCCCTTTATCTTGTTTCATTACAATAAGTTTTTGTTAATTATATATTTGACGTGTGTCAGTGGAGACGGGCGATTTGTCTAGTTTTCACATCAATCAAAATGTGTCTGTCGCTGTGTACGTTGAACTCATTTACTGTAAATTAGTTTTTAATAATGAAGTTTTGTACAGACATGCAAATTAAAAAGTTTTTTATTTGACCCTATGAAAGTTAATGTAAGAATTTGAGTTAATTGAGAATGTTATTAAGTTTATTTTAAGCGAGTAGGTAATATGATTTAATTGCCTTTTCAGGTTTTCTTAAAGTGTCTATTTTTTTATTACGTCACATGTTTATTAAATTTTATTTTAAGTAACAAAAATCAATCAAAAGTTTCAAAAGATAAAATGGAATTGAGTCTAAATTATTGTATTTTAAATACTTACTTACTTCTTACAAGGTTTCTCTACGAACTAGGGGCCCTAGACAAGTGCCCAACGTTCAACGTTAACGTTAAACGTTAGAACCAAAATGTATGGGATTTGACATCCGCGTCAATCCGCGAACGACTGTCACGTACGTCACAAATGTCAAATCCCATACATTTTGGTGCTAACGTTTAACGTTAACGTTGAACGTTGGGCACTTGTCTAGGCCTCTAGGTATATTATTGTACCTATGTGTACAGATGTTCCGTATTCTGTGACTTACCTGAAACAAAAATAATATCATATTATTATAAGTAACGTAAATCTAAATACAAAATCTCCCATTCAACAAACGTGATTTTTTGTCGTTTTTAAAGGTACCTACGGAATCATTCGTACGCAAGTCCAACTCGCACTTGGTCGATTTTAAAAAGGTCACTTACCCAATTTTATTAATGTAAAGTTAAATGACCGAATTTAATACAGAATGAATATAGTCAATAAATAAATAAAAATTCCGTCTACTTCCTGTAACGTCGGATTCCGACCTTGTCCCTAGTCGGAAGCGTGACGGTCACGCCCCGCAGTCGTAACGTACCGTGAAATTATTTTAGAGATCCCTCAAATAACGGACACCTCGTTAAACATCAATGACGAGCACGAGCATGTGTACCTGAGTCTTGGAAATCTTGTATATGTACCTACGTTTATTAGGGGCCATTCATGTATTACGTAAGAAGAACAAACCAATGACCCCCCGTGCCCCTATAGTGCTTACGTAATACTTTCCTACTAATGCCTACCTATATACTATATAATAATATATATATATAAAGTGCAAATTTTGATTAGTTTGGGGCTACATTAATTGGTATTAGATAATTATTTAAACGATATTATTTTAGTGTTAGGCTGTCATCAACTCAGTCGACTTCGAATATGGAAACTGTAAAGTTTTCAAAACGTCAGCAAATAACATAAAAAACGCGAGTGAAATCCGTTACAGTTGTTTCATTCCAATGTGTAATAACCGCGAGAGCATCGGAAATTACCGATATAGGTACTAATTCAAAGTTGCAGTTAGAATTTCTAAATAAGGGCAGTTATTCGTAAGATATCAGTGAAAGCTAATTGTTGATTACTGAATAGGGCCCTATATCAAGTAGACTTATCGCTACTGGCTCCTAATTGACGTTTATATACAAGTGTCAACATTTAATAGCACATTGAAATACTTTGTAGATATTGCTTTAATACTTTTGAAATTTCACTTAGGACCTTTTACAATGTCTGAATAAAGATAAAATGTTTAAATTTTGTTACATTCTATAAATAACAAAGGTGTTTAATAATTTCTGATGCCGTCGCGGTTATTACACATTGGAATGAAACAACTATAACGCGTACATTTTATTTTATTTGCTGACGTTCCAGATTCTTTACAGTTTCCATAATCGTAGCACGACTGAGCTGACAATAGTCAAACGCTAACTTTAGCGTTACACTATTGTTAGTTGCTAAAGTGTAACGCTAATTTTAGCGTTAGACTATTGTCAGCTCAGTCGTGCTACGATTATGGAAGAAAGAACCTGAAACGTCAGCACATAAAATAAAATAAAAATACGCGAGTTAAATCCGTTAATAGTTGTTTCATTCCAATAACAAAGTAGTGTTTAATCATTTCTGATGCCGTTGCAGTTATTACACATTGGAATGAAACAACTATAAGGGGTTTAACCCGTATATTTTATTTTATATGATGACGCGACGAAAACTTTACAGTTCTCCGACTCAGCTGATGATTGTGGAAATTAATATACCTGCTTGTGTTAAATCCGTTAAGTAAGTTGTTTTATTCCAAAGTATAACGGTGTTTGGTAAATTCAACATACCTCTTTACTAATAGAAGCTTGCGTATGTAATTAAATGTATAAATGTTATGGTGACGTGTGTATAAATTTTAGGTCCATCCAAAAAGTACGTCATTTGAAGAACCCTCTCCCCCCCATTAACATGAGACGTAATTAATGGATGGCCCCTAATATTAATAATTTCATAACAAAAGCCAGCTAACAATTTCATAATTCAAACAAAACCAAAGCAAAATAACCTAACAAGGTACTATTTAACCAGAAGCCTCTCAAAATCAACACTTAACACTTACAACAAACATACAGCCGTCTCGCTCACTCCTACGTGAAACTAACACGTGCGAGAGAGACGGGACTCGTCAAAATTCTCAGTGGCATGTCATATTTGCTTGTAACTTGAAAAGACGTTGGCTTTGCTCATTTGAAAGCAGGTAGTTGTCTGTCTCGCTCGCTCTTTTAGATAATGTGGTTTAAGTGAGAGGGATGGAAGGAGAAAGGTTTTAGAAATTTGGAATAGCAGATGGTCTGAAGTTTGTTGTTATAAGTGACTGTCACTTAGCGTCAGTTGTTTGGGACCCGTTTTATAAAGTCTGTGTAAGTTTCAAGTATTTGCAAGTTTTGGTTAAGATATTTTACATATTTATTTTCTCAAAAGTATTAGGTACAAATTAAGTTACAGAGAGAATAGATAATAAAAAAGCTTTTTAGTTAAAAGTTTTAACTCCATATAGTCAACCAATATTGTTGTTATATCAGATATTTTTTTATTATTCCAATAAGTATCAGTTATCCGATATAGATATTATTTGTTTATCAGTTAGCTATAAGTAGGTATGTCTAAATAAGGAGAGAGAAGAGAGAGAAGTGGCAATTACCTTATGAAAAAATAAGACTGTTTTTTTTTCTAAAAAAAAATGTTACAAATTAGAATTTACTACAAATCATAGTATATGAGAAATTCTCAGATGAAAACAAATTTTAAGTACATTTTCTTATCAACTTCGGTTCACAAAAAAAAATAAAGATATTTTTATTTCTTTATTTATAAAGCTTAAAGCAATTTAGATTCCTTAATGGTATCTTCGATTACTCTTATCATGGATATAAATCCCGGGTAATTGGTCTCATGTCCATGGATTCCTCATTATCGCTAATTAGCGAACAAAACTAACATTAGCGTACTCTGTACGAGTACATACAATAGGTAGCATATAAGTATATATATTATTATACTAGCTCCTGCCCGCGACTGCGCACGATGAAAAAAAGAGTAAAATAAATATTTAAGGGGGCTTACATACAATAAACGTGATTTTTTGCTGTTTTATAGATAACCTACTTTACAGATTATTGTTATAAAATTATTGAACAAAATCCATTCAGTAAGTAGTTTTTACGTGAAAGAGTAAGAAACACACATCCAGACATCTTTAAATCCATACATTTTTACAAACTTTCGCATTTGTTATCATCATCATCATCATCATCAGCCCATCGCATTCCACTGCTGGACATAGGCCTCTCCAATTGCACGCCACTTTGCTCTATCTTCGGCTGCTTGCATCCAGCTCCTGCCAGCCATCTTACGCAAATCGTCACTCCACCTTGCCTGAGGACGTCCCACACTACGCTTGCCGAGACGCGGTCTCCACTCTAGAACACGTTTACTCCAACGGTTATCGGTTCTTCGGCTAGTATGGCCAGCCCACTGCCACTTTAGCTTGCTAATCCGGTGGGCTATGTCGATGACTCTGGTTCTCTGCCGAATCACCTCATTTTTGATTCGATCCCGCAGAGAAACGCCTTTGTTATATTAATAGGATATTATGTATATACATGTAATATATTTTAAATAACGTATTGAGATAAAACAATAATAGCAGAATGAAAAAACTATAACGGGTTTAGTCAATAAAATAAAATACGCAAAACAAAACCGCGAAGGCATCAGAAATTATTAACTTTTAATTTTGATGCCATTATTTGTCTCAAAGTAATTAAACATAACAGACCGACAAACATTCCTTTTACTTGTTTAATAGACTCAAAGTCGAGAGGCGTGAAATATATTATAATAAACAAACCGGCGGTAATAATTTCTGATGCCTCCGCGGTTATTACACATTGGAATGAAACAACTATTAACGGATTTAACTCGCGTATTTTTATTTTATTTTATTAGCTGACGTTTCGGATTCTTTACAGTTTCCATAATCGTAGCACGACTGAGCTGACAATAGTCTAACGCTAAAGTGATTTATACAGTTATGCAAACTACCTTATATTTAAATTACAAATTTTGAAAAACTACCCTTTTCTAAATTATGAAATATTAATGTTACATTTTACGTAAAATATTTTACTATTATACATTACAATTAAAACCTAATAGGGGGCGTTACTAATTAATAGTTGTTTCATTCCAAACCGGTTGGTATTTCTCCGGCAAGTCCCCGATAATTTGTCCAGCGTAGGCCTTTGATTTATAGACCACTGGACAGTGCTAGAACTACAAAATATATTAATTGGACTTTAGTTAGACTATAGTCAGCTCAGTCGTGCTACGATTATGGAAGCTGAAGAATTCGAAACGTCAGCCAATAAAACGCGCGAGTTAAATCCGTTCATAGCTTTTTCCGAATGTGTAATAAGACACTTAGCAAATTTCACAATTCCCTTATTTGTAACCGACTAATACTTAAGTTCCTTAAACTTTAAAATTTTCATAACATCAGCAAACATAAGTAATAAAATTAGCGAGTATTTTATAATAGTAGGTATATTATATATAAAATATTCAGCATGTGCAGGTTTGATCACAGTCACTATAAATCTCAAAGTTATTCTATTAAAACAATTTAGTAGGTACAATAATGATTTCTAACCATTTCCTGTATTAAAATCGCAATCACCGATTGACACATTGATTCTAAAATTGCAATAATTCAAAACATAGTAATTAAAACTTTAGATATGCAATGTTGTCATTATGCGCAGACGCAGGTGGTTTGTTCCACTTGTGACATTAAGGCTTGAAAGCCTATTAATATGATATAATTATACTACTTACTAGTGTATAATATAATTATAGTTGTTGGCGACTGGTTGCTAGACGGCCTCTTTTGACATGTTTTCTTTATTACTTTTTATAGTGTTCTATTTTTATATAAATTTAAATAGTGACATTTATGATGAATATTTCTTGATTGTTCAGTTGTTGTTATACGCTGGCAAAGATACAATTAAATTCAACGGATTTTACTGTACTTATTACGTGTGTTCATAGTTACCGATGAGACACGAGGAAACTACTGACGTTACAACAAATTTTAAAAAAAATGGATTTTAGGGCGGTCACATACATTCGGCCCGTACTATATGTGACATTAGAGTCGTATGTGATATTAGAGTCGTATGTGGAACAACACAAAGGCAGTATTAAATCATGTTCGAGAGTTATTGCGCGCGCGCACGGCAGCGGCAGCCCAGTACACGCCCTCTGCAGCGGGGCTTCTTTTATGTGTGTATGTCTGTCTGTACGTATAAATAAATAAATATCTTTGGACAATTCACACCAATTATCTAGTCCCATTTTAAGCAAAGCTTGTGTTATGGGTACTAGACAACGGATAAATATACATAAATACATATAAGACATCCAAGACTCAGGTACAGATGCCAGTGCTCATCACATTGACATCTGCCCCTAGCGGGATTCGAACCCGCAACCTCCGGTTTCGTAGTCAGGGCCTATGACCACTAGACCAACAGGACGTCAAGTATGGATACATGTTTGTGTGTTTGTACTGAAGCCTAACACTAAAGTATTTTTAAAGTATATGAACTTTACGCCAGTTCAGTCGGCTACGAATAAGTAAGGGAACTGTAAAGTTTTCGAAATGTTTACGTTTTGTAATAATTTTTGATGCCTTCGCGGTTATTACACATTGGAATGAAACAACTGTTAACGGATTTAACTCGCGTATTTTTATTTTATTTTATTAGCTGACGTTTCGGATTCTTTACAGTTTCCATAATCGTAGCACGACTGAGCTGACAATAGTCTAACGCTAAAGTCTTTAAATCCGAAACGTCAGCTAATAAAATAAAATAAAAATACGCGAGTTAAATCCGTTAATAGTTGTTTCATTCCAATGTTTTCGTTTTGTGTTTGTGTGTGTAGGTATGTGAGCGTGGTTGTGTCTGTGTGATAGAATGACAACCTTGAAGACATAATATTTTTTTATGCCTTCGCTGTTATTACACATTGGAATTAAATAACTGTAACGAATTTGACTCGCGTATTTTATTTTATTACTAGCTGTGCCCGCGACTTCTTCCCCGTGGAATAGTAATTCTTCATAAGGCTTCATATTTTCCCCGTTTTTTACACATTTTCCACTGTTTCTTCGCTCCTATTGGTCGCAGCGTGATGTTGTATAGCCTAAAGCCTTCCTCCATAAATGGTCTATCCAACAAAAAAAAAATGAATTCGAACTAGTAGTTCCTGAGATTAGCGCGTTCAAACAAACAAACAAACTCTTCAGCTTTATAATATTAGTATAGATTAGCTGACGTTTCGAAAACTTTACAGTTCCTATATTTATAGCTAACAATAGCTACTTTGGCGTTAGACTATCGCTAATCCTGCTACGAATATAGAAATTGTAAAGTTTCCGAAACCTTATCCAATAAAATAAATACGCGAGTCAAATCCGTTATAGTTGTATCATTCCTACCTGGAAGACATATGTTATCTGCTAGATAAGTAGCAAGTTTCCCAACAGTTACACGGACATTGTGCCACAATTGTTTACAAGATAAGAACCCACGACCCGCCGCTAAGCCGCTTAAACACCCACTCAACTCAAAAGTAGTTAAGATAATCTAGATTCTAGGCCATTTGTATGCACTATAACTGAATATCCATCGATCAAGCGCAATCTAAATTAATATCATTTATCAATTATTGATCTAGCTTTCTATATTTCTGGTTTTCTGTTAGTTTGTACACGCGACGTTGAGCTTTTGCACGCGACTTCGTCTGCGTTTGGTCCTTCTTTTTTTATTGATAGTAGCCTGTCCTTCGTCTTATTAAAGCTTTTCATTAGAGTATTAAAAATTAAGGTTTTGTAATCAATCCTTATCTTAACTAATATTATAAATAAGAAAGTAACTCTGTCTGTCTCGCTCGCTATAACTACTTACTGAACCGATTCAAATGAAATTTGTACACAGATAGTCTAGAGCCCGAAAATGGACTTAGGCTACTTTTAATTGCTCATTCCACGCGGACGGAGTCGCGGGCAAAACCTAGTGTTTAAATAAACGTCCATATTTTTCATCTATATTTTTTAAATGTTTTTTTTCATATAATGCCGTGACAAAGTAGTGAACTCTGAAAAAAGTCCACTCTGTCACATTCTAAATTTGTTTCATTCCAATGTGTAATAACCGCGAAGGCATCCGAACTTAATAAGATTCTATTTTAATCGAGTATTGAATATGAAATGTTTACCTACAACGGAATTCGAACCTGTATCATAACCGGTCGGTCTCGTATAAAAAACGACGTTATTAAATGTATGGTATGTTAAAAATGTACTGCAATTGGATATTTCCCCCTGCTGTTTAAAAAGCGGAGAAAGTATGAGGAAATCAATATATTTCTTTAAGTGTTATTTAATTATAAATTATTATTGAAGACTTATATTATTTTAAAGAAGCTGCCGTCTGTGGAACAACTATATTTTTTTTCAATAACGATGTTTTTTTTAATCTATACCTACTAATATTATAAAGCTGAAGAGTTTGTTTGTTTGTTTGAACGCGCTAATCTCAGGAACTACTGGTTCGAATTCAAAAATTTTTTTTTGTTGGATAGACCATTTATCGAGGAAGGCTTTAGGCTATATAACATCACGCTGCGACCAATAGGTGCGACGAAACAGTGGAAAATGTGTAAAAAACGGGGAAAATATGAAGCCTTATGAAGAATTACTATTCCACGGGGACGAAGTCGCGGGCACAGCTAGTATCTTATAACTCCGGCGAAAATTTGACAGGTTAAAACACTAATTAATAAAAAAAAAAAATTTTTTGTATGTACATAATCTTGATAGGTAGCGAAAGCGCATATACTACGTGCAGTGAGAGATGCATATATTTTTGAAATTTATTACCTGTAGGTACGACTCGATACTACTAATTTAAACTCAAAAAGCTAACTCTTCTTTGGAATGAAACAACTATTAACGGATTTAACTCGCGTATTTTTATTTTATTTTATTAGCTGACGTTTCGGATTCTTTACAGTTTCCATAATCGTAGCACGACTGAGCTGACAATAGTCTAACTCTACGCGAGTTAAATCCGTTAATAGTTGTTTCATTCCAATGTGTAATAACCGCGAAGGCATCAGAAATTATAACTCTTCTTTTTCAGTTTTTAAATGCGGGAAATGTTCCAGTTACTGTCAGAGCGTATTTTTTTCTCGCGCGGCGACCTGTCATCTTTCACTTACTGCAATAGTATGACAGTGACAGCTGTCAGCTGGTTTCTCGCGCGACAAAAACGTGCTATAGTTCCTGTGAGGAAAGACACAATGCTTGCATTCTTGGGTACCATGGGGGTTGTAGAGAAATAAGACAGGTTTTTTATAACATATTGCATGCGGGCTGGTATTTGCGGTTACGAAAAAGTTAAGTGCAAGTTGGACTCGAACAAGAAGGGTTCCGTACCTACTATAAAAATGGCAAAAAAGACGTCTGTTGTACGTGAGCCGTATATATGCCGCAGTGATATGATGAAAACAGGGATTTGATCAAATCCCTCAGTGATATGATCAACTCCCGGTAGATGATAAAAATACCACGCGTTGTGTCATTTCCCTAGCGAAATTCAGTGATTTGATCAAGTCTCCAAGTCATTTTAGGGAAATGAAAGAATCATAGTAATGGCTGTTAGATTTCTTCATTTCACTTAGTTATTTGAACAAATGCCTGAGCTGTTTTAGGGACATGATAAAACGAGTAATTAAGTCAACTCGGTTTTAACATTTTACCAAACACGTCTAGTGATTTGATCAACTCCCTAAATATTTTTAGAAAAATGATAAAAACAGGAATCCCAATCCAAATCCCTCAGAGAGATGATAAAATCCCGGCACATGCGAAAATATAACGCGTTGTATTATCAAAAGTATCGGTTCTGACGCTTCGCCGGCCGCTGCCGCGGCACGCTCGCTTCGCTCGCTCGGCTCGCGCGCTGCAAGGTCGGAGTTCTACCTAACACTCCTCCTCGCTTCGCTCGTCGTCGTACCTAAAGGAGACCTTCAATTGCCATTAATTAAGATGTCCCCTACATTATACACACTGTGCACAAAGAAACAGTCTGGATTTGCTTTGTTCGTAATTATGGCAAATAATAGTTATTTCCTAAAGGGTGGTATCTATCTTGTTTTTAAGACCAGTTTTATCATTTCCCTAAATTAGCTAAGAGATTTGATGAAATCACTAATGGTAATGAAGAATTCCACCAGTTCTTGCTGTGATTCTTTCATTTCCCTAAAACTGTTTAGGGAGTTGATCAAATCACTAAACGTGTTTGGTAAAATGTTAAAACCGAGTTGACTTAATTACTCGTTTTATCATGTCCCTAAAACAGCTCAGGCATTTGATCAAATAACTAAGTGAAATGAAGAAATCTAGCAGCCATTTTTATGATTCTTTCATTTCCCTAAAATGACTTGGAGACTTGATCAAATCACTAAATTTCGCTAGGGAAATGACACAACGCGTGGTATTTTTATCATCAGCCGGGAGTTGATCATATCACTGAGGGACTTGATCAAATCCCTGTTTTTATCATCTCACTGCGACATATATAAATACTAGCTTCTGCCCGCGACTTCGTCCGCGTGGAACTCCTCCTTTTTTGCAGTCGGTTAAAAAGTAGCCTATGTCCTTTCTCAGGCTCCAGACTTTCTTTGTACCAAGTTTTATTTAAATCGGGCCAGTAGTTTTAGCGTGAAAGCGTAACAGACAGACAGACAGACAGAGTTACTTTCGCATTTATAATATTAGTAGGGATTTTTTGTGCTTTAGTATTTGTTGTTACTGAAAATTTAAACTGGGTATCAGATGAGATACGGCCTGGTGACAGACGAACGGATGAACAACGGAGTCTCAGTAATAGGGTCCCATTTTCCCCATTGGGTACGAAACCTTAAGAAATACTAAAGGACGGTCGCGGAGCACAGCGAAAAAGGGACGTTACCCTTTTCCTATTTGTCTCTGTCGCACGCGCGTAATAATAGTGCCCTGACGCTCTCACAATAACCTTCAAGGTTTGAACTAAGAAAGTTATACCCATAAATCCTTAAATTCATAATGGTACCCATGTACCTAGTCATCAAATATTTACCCACGCGGGATTTGAACTCAGAACATCGTAGGGTCGCTTTCGGTAAATATTTGAAAAGAAAATGTCGCATAATTCAAATCGATCAAGTTAATCGATTTAAGAATCATCGATCGATAGCCGTGAGGTTCTCATGATTTTTTTATCGATCAGTAATCGATGGTTAGAAAATGACCGTCAGTAATTCTGATCAGTGGACCGTGAATTGCTGTTTACTTTTTTTAACGGTTTTTGGGTAAGTGGTTAGAACTCTTGACTATGAAACCGAAGGTTGCGGGTTCGAATGTTGCTAGGGGCAAATATATTATTATTATGTATGATTATGCTTGCAGATTTTCCTAACCCTTCTTTATAATCCCTAGCTACTTACCTACTTGAATGTTTAAAATGTATTTATGTATATTTATTAATTGTCTAATACCCATAGTACCTACAAGCCTTGCTTAGTTTGGAACTAGATTCATTGGGTGTAAATAAGTATGACGACTGGGTTTTTTTTTCTTTGCCCATCAAGTAGATTACCAAAAAATATTATATAAATAAGGCAAAAGCTATCAAAAATGTATGTGTGGTAGTATTAAAAAAACTGTCTACTAAGTGTTTTCGTAGTAAACTCATCTGACTTATAAAAGTACTTTATGTATAACTAGCTTTTGCCCGCGACTTCGTTCGCGTGGGCTTCAGCTTCGTCCCGTCTAGGTTTTTTTACGACCTCACATTAGAAACCTCAATAACTTTTTAATAAAAAAATTTAACCGCCGAAAAAAAACTAAAAGGCAACAAAAAACAATAGCGCACTGAAAAGATAAAAATAATAATTTTGTCTTTTATAACGACTATTATTTTGGTTGTAATGTCTGTTATTTTTGAAGTAGGTGCCAGCTGGTGCAGCAACTCTTCACTCTCAACTCTTCACTAAGGTGCTTAAGTTTGTTTGAGGCTGGCACCGACTCCAAAAATATCAGACATTACAACCAAAATAATAGTCGTTATAAAAGACAAAATTATTATTTTTATCTTTTCAGTGCGCTATTGTTTTTTGTTGCCTTTTAGTTTTTTTTCGGCGGTTAAATTTTTTTATTAAAAAGTTATTATTTTATAATTTTCTGTGGCCATAATTTATACAAATTATTACATGCTTAATTTTTAATTATTTTTAAAATAGCTACCTACCTTGTTTTTGCTATTAACCCCCTTTTTCCCACCCTTAGGGTAGGTTTCTTTTTTCCAAATTTTTATGGGATTAACTTTGAGATATGCCCTATCCAATAAAAAAAGAATTATCAAAATCGGACTACTCTGTAAAAAATTACCCATGGTCAAACGATACAATCGGTGTGTGAAAATTTAATCATCCCCTATTTTTCTACCCTTAGGGTCGGAATTTTTTTTCCAAATTAAAATGGGACCAATTTCGAAGTATACCCTTTCCAATAAAAAAAGAATTATCAAACTCGAACCACCCTGTAAAAAGTTATGCGTGGTCATACATAAAAAAAAAAAAATAAATAAAAAAATATACGCGTCGAATTGAGAACCTCCTCCGTTTTTTTCGTCGGTTGAAAATTGTAGCCTTTGTGTTATTCTGATGTATAAGCTATATTGTGGTAAAGTTTCATTCAAATCCATTCAGTAGTTTTTACGTGAAAGAGTAACAAACATCCATACATCCATACTTACAAACTTTCGCCTTTATAATAGTAGTAGGATAAATAATTTCATTTGATTGACCACAGATAACACCAAAAGACACAAAAAAGAACTATAATCGAATTAAAATCGACAGCAGGTGTAATCGAATGAAGTCAGCAATTTAACGCTGGCTGAAAACACGATACCGAGTTTAAAAGAAAAAAACAAAAACAAGATGGCGGCGCGGAGACAAGATCGTCTCGGCTACTGTGCGTGTGCGCATGTTACCTTTACGATGATAAAAAAGATGTTATGCGCACAAATATGTCAAATATAAGCCTATAAGGTTCAATATTTGACATATATGTGTATTTAGACAATTAGGGTATATTTAGGTACTTACCTAGTTATAATTTCGTATTATATTTTTTGGATTATAGGTGTAATCTATTGTAGAATGCTTGGAGTTTTAGTAAAATAAAAATGGTTACCAGTGTTCATAGAAAAATAGTTTATAATGTGATCAGTAAATAAGAGCGGTTGAAAAAATAACATCTATAGAAAGGATTCTTCTTTATAGTAAGCAAAGACACAAATATGTGCCCCTATAAGGATTCGAACCAGCATCCTCTATAACTCAACGGTTAAAATGAGAACGGTAAATAAAATATGGAACCCTAAAAGCTATATCATGTTTTAGAATGATAAGTTAACAAAATTATTTATGTCTTCTTGTGTAAAACGGTTAATCGATAGAAAAAACATGTATCAAATACTTACTGATTTATTTAAGTCCTTTAATGAAGACATCATGTTCCTATTATAAATTCATATATTAAATATTTACATAAATATCATAAATCTGAAGATAAAGATAATATATTTCGCGATAATGTTAATCAACATATAATACAAATTAAAATAATGATAAATGTAAAAATACCATTTGGTTATCTTTTTAAATTATTTTAAAATTTAAAACAAAGTGGTCTGTTAAATGTGTATTTATCAATAATATATCTTCAAATTTATATGTAAGTATGTCACAAAATTCAATCTTAAGAATAACATAATTCATCTTTATATAAAAATATCGGTATCATAATAAAATTTCTAATAATTTCATATCATAATAATAATAAAGATTAGAAAATAACTTTTCTTGTCGTTGTCAAAATTATATGTATGGTCAAGGCTTCTAATTCCGGCATACTTTTGAGCTAGATCAACTTTGGTTAAAAATTTGAGACGTTTATTTTTAACTATTTACCTATTGCGCGCATGTACTAGACTAATAATTTACTTGGCTATCAAGTAAAAGTTTGATATTCCATGTATCTAGGTTGCTTAATTTATTATATATTTTTTATAAAAAATTGTCAGCTAGACGGAGTTTCCCGCCTGAGTGGGGCTATTCCGTCATGCAAGCAGTTTCCCTAGAATTACGCAGTTTTTTGAAGTCTTAGCTAGCTGAAAATGAACACACGTCGATTTCAATCAAATATGTCTTATAAGACCTTAGATATAAGATTTACCATAGGAGTTATCCGCAAACACAATTTTTTGGGGCTATTCCGGCATATTTTGCCAAACAGATGAGCTCAACCTTTTAAAATTTTAGTAATATATATATTTTTTATATATATTATTTCATAAAATAAGGATTTATGCATTTTGCAGTCCGGAGTATTTTCGTACTACGTTCTATCGAATTACTTACTCATATATTTCGTCACAGCTAAGCTTATTATGGCCAGATTAACAAGTGTACCTATGTTAAAATGTAATACACTAAAAAAATGTTGACAATGTCTGGAATCGGGAAATACCGGCATATGACAGCTTTGCCCCTTAAAAAATAGACGGAATTCCCCACTTGACTATTTTGAAGTTGTTAATTTTTAATGGTGAATTACTAAAAACTATCGGGATTTTACGCATCACGAACAGGCAGACACGTTTATACATATCATAGACGTTGTAATAAGAATACAAACAAGCCTAAAAGTCTAACTGTTTCATATTTATCTTCGATCAAACTGCATAGTACTATACTCGCACTTCGACTTCGAAACGCAACTGAACTTTGAAAGCAGATATTTTTCTTCCTTTATTGCACAGCGTCATGGGTGTTTTTTAGTTTGCATTAGAAAACCCTACTGCTTTACCAACTGAGCCGGCAGCGGCGAACTGTGCTTAGATTCGCCAGAAACGTGTACGTGACGGAATAGCCCCATAGACGGAATTAGAAGCCTTGACCTTAAGTTTTTTTTAAGCACAGTAGGTATATTTTAAAACACTTTTAAGTTCTATTTCATCAATTAATATATAGACGAAGAATAGCAAAGAACTACATATTTTGATGTGAAAAGAGAACAATTTTGAGCGATTTCAAAAATATTTTCCTCTCGCCAACATAATATTGTCAATTTGTATAAATTACACTTAATTTCGACATTACGGTGTTGCAAAAAATAATGTACGAATTTCAATGCGATTTGTGGTGCAAGTTATAAACTGAGCAGTTCTTTATAATACGAAGAGCAGGTTTATTGGATTACAGATTACATAATCGTAGCACGACTGAGCTGACAATAGTCTTAGGCTTAAATTCAGTTAGCTTAGTCGTGAGTTAAGTCCGTTTAAAGTTGTTTCATTCTAATGTTCTCCTGCTTCTATTCGGTTGTACTTAATTATCTTTTAAATTATTGGTTATAGGATGGCTTAATTAGAATTATTTACGACGATCTATCGATTGAAAATAGATCAATATCTCCATAGATTTCGGTCGATGTCCCATTGACACATCGTACCTACGTTCACGTTGTTCATTCCAGTGAATAATAATCGCGAAGGCATTTTAAATGTAATTAGATTGCATACATAGTGTAATTTGTACATAATTTATAAGTGAAATTATAATATTTTGAAAAAATATACCTCATTGAGTTTCTTCTCGATTCTTCTCAAGAGGTTTTTTTTTGCTGAATCGAAAAAGAATATTAATTTTAACGTTGACATTCAGAATTGCCTATAAGAGCCTAGCCTGAATAAATGATTTTTTGAGTTGGATTGAGTTGCATCAGAAATTATAACTTCGTACCAAGTAAATCTTTTTAACTTAGACCATCTCCTTTGACCACAGACGTTGTTAAATTCCAAGTAACGCAATAACTGAAGCATCACAATGGCTACAATCGCACACCGCACGACATAACCACTCTCGCCACAATATTCGCAGAAGAAAGTTTACACGTCGCACTAAAAATGCATAGACTGGAAGGAGGCTAAGTGTACTGGGATTTTCTAGAAATTTCTGTTGTTTCCCCGTTATGGATAATAGAATTTGAAATGTACTATTGTTAAATAACGGCGATGAATGATTTGAATACCTATTTGTCCTATTTGTATTTGGTAAACAAACAAAAGCTTTTTTTACATAGACATAACTAAAGGAAGACATAAACAAACAAACATAAGAAAGTACCTATAAACATAAGGTAGTTTGCATAGCTGTCATCACTTTAGCATAAGACTATTGTCAGCTCAGTCGTGCTACGATTATGGAATCTGTAAAGGCTCCGAACGACAGCATTATAAAATACGCGAGTTAAATCCGTTTAAAGTTGTTTAATTCCAAAACAAAGGTTGTTTTTACATAGGTATACCTAAGTAAGTCATATGTTAGTTCTACTGTGGCCAATATACCTACCCACCGTTTCTAAATTATTCCTACTAAATAAACATCAAAATCTATTCAGTAGTTTTTGCATGAAAGAGTAGCAAACATACATCCAGATATATATATCCTTACATCCATATTATATATTATTTTTACAAACTTTTGCGTTTATAATATTAGTATGTGGAATACTTTTTTAAGTGAGACCAATGTACAGTTCCCTTGAAGTCCCAGTTAACTAGGTTTCACTGCGCTTATAATAAATTTCTACATTTTTGTAAAGGTACGAAATTGTATTTCAGTCTTTAAAACTCCTAAAATCAACTAAATTTCATCTGCATCGGTTCCTAAAAACTTCAATAATCTGAAAACAAGTTAAACATTTCAAAATCAAACTACTCACACATTGCAACAGGTAACCGAAGTTTGCGACACCGTCACCATAGTCGTCGTGGTCGTAGTTAACTTATCACCAATGCACTTCCTTCTAGAACACTTGTCCAACACTGCATCCTCTTTAACTGACTGTAGCACTTCCTTCACTTTGTTCGGACCCGTTTTCACTGTAGACCTCTCAAACTTGAGATTAGCTGTAGTCTTCCCATCAGTGGAAACCTCAGTAGCTTCTGTCACTATTGTACCCTTCTTTGTTCTACTCACTGTTTTTGAAGTCTTCCCAAACACATTACCATCCCTGTGTATTTTCTCTTCTACTATTTTTCTCGTGGATTCTTGAGGTAGGCCGTTTGCTAACATACTTCTTATACTACTTGCGTTTAGGTTTGTACTTATAATTTCATCTAAATCTGCTTCGTAATTATGTTGTATTGGTTGTCTTCTTTGGTCTCTCTGCCATGTTTTAGCGTTATGGTCGTATGTGGGTTCTGTTTCATATACTGCTTTGTTGTCATCAGTAACGTTCTCATCAGGTGGTTGTGTGTCTTCGAAGAAATCATCAGTTAGTTCTGTTATTTGTGCTCCCGGTCGCTTAACGTCGGTTAAGTCGAAATTGATGAAGTTTCTATTAATGTTAGGTTTTCTTCTTCCGTATAGTTGTCTGTAGTATTTTTCTTGGTCTCCGTACATCCAGCAAACTTTCCACCATTGTTTGCACATTAATATATTTGCTGAATTTGATGCTTTTACGTGTTGAGTTGCCGTGGCCGACATTTTTGTTATTTTCCTTCAATAGTTCAAGAAACCTTTGGAATATAGATTGGGGTGAGATTGCGATAACTCAAAAAAATAAAAAATAAATGAAATTGTAAATTAGGAAATTTGACATCGTCCAAAAAATGCTGGCCTATTTTAATACCTATAAGAAAATAACGTCATGTCGCCATCTTGAATTATACAGAATCATATTTTCAAATTGTTTCTACCATTTATCATTACTATTGAAGTCAATACCTTTTTATTTTTTATGACTGATATATCTTGATACCTAGCAATTTTATAGATATAACATTCGTTATGTCATAAGATTGAATCCTACGTCATAGCATATGGAAGATCCGTATCTTCAACCGTTTGAGACGCCGTCATCTCTAGCTATATCTATAATGGTTGCACATTATATGATTAAGTACCAATTGAAACAGTATTTGTACCAGAACCAGGAGATAATTTCACTTAAGTTTTACTTATTGATTACGTTCTTAAAAGTCTGAGACAATGGGGCGTAGACAAGGTGCCAACGTTCAATGTTAACGTTAAACGAAACGACCAAAATGTGTATGATATGACATTCGCGAACGTTTGTGACGTACGCGACAGTCTTTGCTGATGTCAAATTCCATACATTTTGATGACAAATTTTTGGTGACCTTGGGCCCTAGACAAGTGCCCAACGTTCAACGTTAACGTTAAACGTTAGGACCGAAATGTATAGGATTTGACATCCGCGAAATACTGTCACGTACGTCACAAATGTCAAATCCCATACATTTTGGTGCTAACGTTTAACGTTAACGTTGAACGTTGGGCACTTGTCTAGCCCTCCTTGTCCCCAATGTAGTTTCAATCACTCAAAGATCCACCTATTCCATCAAAGTTCTTATGAATTTCTTATTTCCAGTTAACACTATTTCAGCGAGATGTGATGAAACAGGAAATTTCAAAGACGTCAGAAGCTAGGCTAGGCTAGGTCTAACAATCGCACTACCTATTATTACGAACAATTCCGCTGGATGTAATCTCAAGGTACCTTATTACGGTTTATTTATTTTCCCCTCGTCTTGTGATTTACCGGTTAATTGTGTTTCTGATGTTAAATAACAGAATGTGATTACGTAACTGTACTTCGTTGGATGTTGTTTTGTTGTTTGTTCGACGTAGTAATTTCATCATACTTGACTGTATTTTTATAATACCTACAAAAAACAGGATTTAATCGCATATCTATACCAATATTATAAAGAGAAAAGGTTTGTTTGGATTGAAAAGGCGCCTAAACGGCTGGACCGATTTGAAAAATTCTTTCACTGTTGGTAAGCTACACTATTTCCGAGTAACATCCCTACTAATTGGAATGAAACCGAAATAACCGCGAAGGCATCAGAAATTATTATCCCTACTAATATTATAAATGCGAAAGTAACTCTGTATGTCTGTCTGTCTGTTACGCTTTCACGCTAAAACTACTGGACCGATTTAAATTAAATTTGGTACAATATAAGTCTGGAGCCTGAAAAAAGGACATAGGCTACTTTTTAACGGACTGCAAAAAGAAGGAGTTCCACGCGGACGAAGTCGCGGGCAGAAGCTAGTAGGCTATAAAAAAAAGAATCCGTGCGAAGCTGGGGCGGGCAGCTAGTCTACTTATACATAAAATCAACGCATAGACTAAACCGCTGATCATAGAGACCTGACACTTGGAAGGTGTGTTCTTTGTATGACGTAGGCATCCGATAAAAAAGGATTTTCTGCAATTCTACTTGGTCCAATCTATTTCAAAGCAAAAACATTATAAATTTAACAGAAGTGTTTATTTTTTTTTAATAAAAAATCACTCCTTAACATCTTCTTAATCTTAGTACATACTTCTTAATCGTGGACGAAATCACAAACAACTTGAAATTTATAGATAAACATAAGTTTTAAAATTCAAACAGTTGATCTACATTATAGTTTACCTTTCTAAATTTGGATTAATCCGACACACTATTACTGTGACGTTATCGTTATCTGTGCACTTAAAAATGAAGTGTCAAGATCATTATCAATATCTCAAGATGCTATTAGGACCACGTAGTAGATAAGTCGATTGTTAGTGTCCGACCGAAATGTTTTTTATGCCGAAACAGAAGTTCAGTTTGTTTATAGTTTCAGCCGAAACCGAAAACGATACCGAATGTTTGGTTCAATTATGGTTTCGGCCGAAACCGAAACCTGATTAAAATTGATTTTATTTGGAAGCAAACCAAAAGAAGATATTCGTTATTAACTACGATCCATCAATCGAAATTCGATTGATATTCTTGGATAGAGTAGAAAAAATTCACTAAAATCCCACTGCTTAAATTTTTTTCTTAATCTTGTCTTTGTACAAAAATATCATTATATTTGTAATTGTCCTACCTAATTTTTCAGAAAATAAATATTATAATAAATTTAACCAACAAGAAAAAAAATATGACGTACCGTATATCACATGTAAATTTCGACTGTTTTTTTTTATTTTTGATAATATCAGAAAGTACTTGACGAATGTATATTGTTTAGACATTATGCCTGTAAGTATTATAAAACACGCGAGCTAAATCCGTTATAGTTGTTTCATTCCAATGTGTAAACGCAAAGGCATCACAAATAATTATTCCTTTATATACTTTAGTGTCTATTGTCAAACAAATCTATACTAATATTATAAAGAGGAAATATTTGTATTTTTGTATGTTTGTAATGAATAGGCTCCGAAACTACTGGACCGATTTCAAAAATTCTTTCACCTTTGGAAAGCTACATTATCCCCGAGTAACGTAGGCTATAAAATATCACGCTAGGTCTTATAGTTGCGGAGCAGTAACCGAAAATGTTTCAAAAACGGGGGAAAAGTATCGTTTCTGAGGCCTTAAAAAAATCTTAAGTCCCCCCATGCGAAGCCGGGACGGGCCGCTAGTCATTTATAACTTGTTTTAAGATCATAAAATAAATGATTAATAAAATCCTAAATTAAATACATAATGGAACAACAACATTAAACCTATAGTAAAGATACAGATCTCTATCGGCAGAGTCGATGTTTGCGCAGCTCTAATTACTATCGATATATCAAAGGTGCCGCCGATGTTATCGATAGAGCGCAGCACTATTGTAACATTGTTTATGGTTGGATGCTGTTTGGAATGTTAATTGTATTAGTATATATACATCCCTACTAATATTATAAATGCGTTAGTAGTAGTAGTAGTCTGTCTGTCTGTTACGCTTTCACGCTAAAACTACTGGACCGATTTAAATGAAATTTGGTACAAAGAAAGTCTGGAGCCTGAGAAAGGACATAGGCTACTTTTTAACCGACTGCAAAAAAGGAGGAGTTCCACGCGGACGAAGTCGCGGGCTGAAGCTAGTAGATATATAAAAGGAGAAGCTGACTTAATGATTGACATCAACGCAGGGCCTAAACTATAACGGTTAGATAGAAACTTGAAATTTTGAACAAGGGTCCTTTTATAACGTACCTAGTACTAAGAAAGGATTTTTGAAAATTCACCCTCTTAGGGTTAAAACTGCGCCTGTGTTTAATCTATACTAATATTATAAAGAGGAAAGGTTTGTTTGAATTAGACAATTGGCTCCAGAACGGCTGGATTTCAAAAATTGTTTCACTGTTGGGAAGCTACACTATTCCCGAGTGACGAGTGACATAGGCTATATAAAAAATGATGATCCGTGGAAAGCCAGGGCGGACAGCTATGTTTAAATAATAGCTAGCACTTATTTATCGGTCCATTTTCTGGCACTTCTTCCATTTCTAACCACAGGGATCAAAATCAAAAACGTATTTATTTAATTTAGACTTTTACAAGCTCTTATGAAGACTCTGTCAGAAGAAACCGTTTCCGAAAAACCTCACTTGAAAAGAAACGGCAAGAAACTCAATGAGGTATCATTTTTCAGGATGAAGACTGGGTAAAGTAAATGAAATTATATACACATTGGAATGAAACAACTATAAACGGACTTAACTCGCGTATTTTCATTTTATTTTCGAATCGTCGTGTTACGATTATGGAAACTGTAAAGAATCCGAAAGGTCAGCAAATAAAATGAAATAAAAATACGCGAGTTAAATCCGTTAATAGTTATTTCATTCCAATGTGTAATAACCGCGAAGGCATCAGAAATTATTAAATTCTATACAATCCGTCAGTTGTTTAAAAAAAATAAGATGCCTACTTGATTATTTAGTACAGTAAAAGATTTAATAAAGTAATTATGCCTACACGGTCACAAACCTATTAACCTAAAAAAGGACAAGTCAAAAGACATAAAGTCCAAACTGCAAGTCTCGATTTCCAGTTATTTTTATTTCCAAGTCATAAACACGGTCATTAACGGTCAAACTCGCTTAATTAAAATGCAGTCGTAAAACTGCATAAAGTCATCGCTGTGGCGAGAGATTTTTAAGTATTGTAAATTCTTCATTATATAATAGGAGAAGTTGACTTAATGATTGACATTTCAACGCAGGGCTTAAACTATAAGGGTAAGAAACTTGAAATTTTGCAGTTTCTAAGTTTATTTTATACTAGCTGGCCGTTCCGGCTTTGCACGGATCATCTTTTTTTTATAGCCTATGTAGGGAATAGTGTACCTTTCCAAAAGTGAAAGAATTTTTCAAATCGGTCTAGCGGTTTTGTGCCTATTCAATCCAAACAAACAAACCTTTACTCTTTATAATATTAGTATAGAAGTATAGATATAGATTAGTATAGCGACTACCAATCCTAAAAACATATTTCCTAATCATTGGAATGAAAGAACTATTAACGGATTTAACTCGCGTATTTTTATTTTATTTGCTGACGAAGAATCCGAATTCTTTACAGTTTCCATAATCGCAGCAAGACTGAGCTGACAATAGTCTAATGCTGAAAAAAAATACGCGAGTTAAATCCGTTAATAATTGTTTCATTCCAATGTGTAATAACCGCGAAGGTATCAGAAATTATTACCCTTCCTAAAACCACGTAAGTCTAGGGTGATTGGGATCCTGGACTATATAGGTATAATATCTTAGCCATCTGGAAAACAAGTAGAAAAAAAAACTAGCCAGTTTAAGAGCAAAATGGAAGACATAATATATTCATATATCTCTAGGCGATGGTCATATAAATATACTATTTATAAAATAAATACGTTAAAGTTTCGAGCCTGTATTACCGTTAAGGTTAGACCGGGAGCCTGCGGCGTGAATTCATATAAAAATAATTAACGATAAATAGTCTAGTTTTATAAAATTGGCTAAGTGCGAGTCGAACTCACGCAGACTCATGTACAATGGGTTCCGTACTTAACGGTAAAAAATCATCTCTGTTGTATGTTTATTTTATTCTAATTTTTAGTATTTTTTGTCATGGCAGTAGAAAGACATCATCTATAAATTTTAAATGGCTAACTATCACATCAATTATGTTTTTTAGTATTTGTTATTATAGCGGCAACAAAAATACATCATCTATGAAAGTTTTAAATGGCTAACTATCACGGTTTATAAGATAGAGCCTGGTGACAGACAGATGGACTGCGGAGTCTCTACATTATAATAGGAGGATTTACCCTGGGTACGGTACCCTAAAAATCCACTCAACAGGTAAAAAACAACGATACGTATATGATTTCCATGACAAGAGGAAAAATTTAATGCCATTAGCTAGATTCAAACCCGCAACCGTATATTTACCTATACCTATGTGTTATTATAGGTACCTAACAGCTTTTTATTAACCACGGGTGTTATAAGTTTGACCTGTCTGTCTGTGGCGACGTAGCTGCTCTTAGGGATGCAAACGATACATCGATGTTTTAAAACATCGATGTATCGTTCATAAACATCGATGTTAAAACATCGATGTTGAACTACAAGAAAACATCGATACATCGTTCATTAACAACGATGTTTTATGAACGATGTTCACGCCATTCTTCTTATCCAGTGTTGCGAACTTAGTGGATTTTCCACTAAAACTGGTGGTTTTAACCTCCCATTTAGTGGCGAAATATTGCTTTTAATGGCTGGTGGATTTTTCTAGTAATTTTGTTAAATTTAATTTCAATTACAAAAAAAAAAACATATATTTTCTTTAATTTTCAAGGGTGTTTACTTTTATTGCGTTTTACTACTTTTCATATACTTTTCATAGTACGTTATGGATTTATCATTTAAAGTAACCAATTGTTTGACATTGTCAGTAATTATGATTACCAAAATGAATCTAAATTGATTATCAATATTTTTTATAAGGAAAACCCTTTTTTCTGTATCTCAAGGCTGTATTTGCTGACCCTGCTAGTAATTAAAGAAAACATCGAAAAAACATCGATGTATCGTTCTAAAACGTCGATGTTTTTAACATCGATGTTGGACTTTAAAAAACATCGATGTTACAGTATCGATGTTTTTTATGAACGATGTTGCATCCCTAGCTGCTCTTCCTAACGGATGTAACAATTTAGTTTTTGTTTTGTTTGAAAGGTGATTCATTTTTTTATTCAAAATAGAGACCTACATATGAATTTGAGGTCATTTCTAGAAATAAAAACTAATCACTAGATAGTATAAAACAAAGTCGCTTTTTCTGTCCCTATATCTTATGTACGCTTAAATCTTTAAAACTACGCAACGGATTTTGATGCAGTTTTTTTAATAGATAGAGTGATTTAAGAGGAAGGTTTATAGCACCCGTGTGAAGGCGGGTCGCTAGCTTAATTATATTGTAAAAAAAAAGTTGGTATCAAAATTAAGCTAAATTACCTAAAATTTGTCTCTGGCTCCGAGTCCATTACAAAACACCTTATTATAGAACCTGCATGCGCGCACGCACGAAATGCAAATCAAGCGAATTATCGGAACTCCCTTTCACACGTTGCCCAAAAGCGTGAGAGTGAGCGAGACAGACATATGTTTATTGTTCATTTTATGTTAATTTTGGATTTTTGAGGCATCAACTAGCTACCGAAGGGCATGTTTAAATGCGGTGAGTATAATTTTGGATATAAAAAAAGAATTAAGGTAATTCCACGTTTTGGTGAAAGTGGATGTAATTTTGTGAATTCTTTAAGTAATTAATGTACTGTTGGTATTATTTTTTTGTACGAAAGTTAAGAATGTAATTTAATTAAGCGATTGAGATATCAAATTTCGTTAATGTAATTTGAACTTTCTTTAAGTTTTTTTTATTTCGGCTTCGAAAGTTTTTGCACTTTTTTGGATGAGATGAGAGCTTAAACGTCTTTTATTGCAAATCTTAACTTTTTACGATACTGTTATGCCAAAAAAGTTTTTAGTAGGTACTCTTGATAATATTTTTGTATGAAATTTATTTTGCTGTAAATTTTAACCTCCTTATAATAGTATAATTATAAAAAGAATGATATTAGATATCATAATCTTTATATTCAATAAAAAATAGAGATGTCAAGTAGTGGCATTTTCGACTAGTTACAGCTAAAAAAAAAAGTATGACACAACGAAGTAAACAGAAGAAAAAACTAGTAGATTATACAAACACACATACATAATTATTATCTCTAATCATCATGTCGCAACCAATACTAATTCTATCACACAACATTTCAAGCAAGCCATTAAAAAATAATTAACCAAACAAAAAGCAAGTGGTCGAGGCCTAAGGCCGACCCGAGTTGACCGCGGTAGTTGCAAAACGACCAATGTATCTTAAGCTCCTTTCAAGCCAATTTGAACTCTATGCGTACGAGATAGAGTTCAATAAAGGGTCGAGTTACGATGGTTGTTATGTTAACTTTAATCACTCGCCTGGGGTTGGTTTGACTTAAAATTACTGCCTTCGATCTTGAATGCTAAGAAATGTAAAAACGGATGCACGAAAGAGATGAACTTATGTTGATGGTGTAGCGTTATCTCTTTCACACGCCGTGAGACATTTGAAAAGTATATAATTGTAGCGAAACTTGTAAGTAATTTACAATAAATATTGTCTGACTTAAGTCATGTTTGACGTTCGATTTTAAATGAGGGAAAAGGTGAATATTAACATTTTAAAAATATGCTTCTTTGGTGCAATAGGCATGACGAATGATTTTTTTCTTTGTCCATCAAAAATTATTGGTCACGAATTTTTTTCTTTTCTATTTCGATAAATACATGGTATAGATGAGGACTTCGAAATTTCGGGAGTGGGGTTTTGTGACGTCACGTTATGGTAATTGTACTATGTCACGTGTCACGTGTACCAATTGTTTGTAATTTTTTTTTTTGAGGATAGCAAAAATAAAACTTTTACGAACAAAAGGCGAACTTTATATATTAACTGGTATACACTGTTATATTTAGTTTGGAAAGTCTTGCGTATTTTTTTTTTATAAAATGAGATCGTAAACTTTAATAAAAATAATAAACCAGTACAATATAAACTAATAGGTACATAATTATTTTAACAAACACGCGCTTAAATATTTTTGATAATATATTTTTTTAAATACTATAAGTTATTACCATAAATTACGATGAATAATTATAAGTTTTATGAGTAACCGTCACAATGATTTATTAATAATAAAAAATAAAATTGCGCGTAATCAGTGTAACATAAATTAATTTTTACTGTTTTTTTAATATGCATTTTTGAGTAAACTGCATATTGGGGACTATTGGAACATTGAACTGACTTTGAACTGGAGGTTGGGGTTCGAATCCTTCTGTAGGTAGATTTTAGTGTAATGAACACGAGCATCTGTACCTGAGGGTTAGATATCATATTAACTCGTTTTCTAGTACAGCCCTGGGAGTGCCTAAGGTGGGGCAGTTGCCCCACCCTTCTCTCAGATCCGAAACTAATCAAACCTAACCTATTATTAGATAAAAATAATATAATGACAAAATTCAAAATGTATTTGAGTAAATTATAAAACATATTCTCGATGAATGCAGTATCAGAAATTAGTCAGTAAATAATAATATTTTTAGATTTCATACTATTTTATTTTATTCTGCCCCACCCCTAAAAAATGTTTGCCCCAAGCTTCTCACTAACCTTAGAAATAATAATAATAATAATATTATCTATTTTAGTTTTTAAAAACCAAAACTATGCAAATATGCCTAATAGTACTCATTCAAAAATATTTATTTTTTATGACAAATAAATTCAAAATACCTGAATTCCTTAAAATAGTAATAAAATATTATTTAGTATATAAACCTCGGGTTTGTAATATATTATTATATATGAAGTGTATCTGCTCTAGTCAACATACTATCATGTTTAACTATATAGCTTTTCGCTATATTATTTTGGCTTTGACCATTGCCTATTGTACTGGTAAATATATTTTTTTACTATTTGTTAAATTTTATATATTTTCATTAGTTTACAATTGTTTATAAATAGATATTGGAATGAAACAATTACCTATAACGCATTTAACTCGAGTAGGTATTTTATTTGCTCAAATTTCGAAAACTTCATAGTTCCCATATTCGTAGCACGAATCTATGGTCTTTAGCAATAGACTATCGTCACCTCAATCGTGCTACAAATATGGAATCTGTAAAGTTTTCTAAACGAGAGTAAGCTAAATAAAATACGCGTTAAATCCGTTATAATTGTTTCATACCAATACTACTTATATAATATTTTGTTGTTATATTAATAATTTCTGATGCCTTCGCGGTTATTATACATTGGAATGAAACAACTTTAAAATAAAATTACGCTAGTTAAATCCGTTTAAAGTTGTTTCATTGTTTTGTTGTTATTTTGTTGTTTTTGCGAACTATTGAGAACAACCTATTTTGAAGGTTTAAATATTATTTATATTTGAGTTTTAATTCTACAATCTTATTATTTTTGTATTGACGATCTCGGTACATGTAATTTGACATTTCAATGTAATTATATTGTGTGATTATTGAGAAGGTGAATCTAATTTATAGTTCATTATTATTTAAAACTGATATTTCCAGGGTTTGGTCTAGATTATATTATAGATGTAGAAAACCCAGAAGAGGTTAACAGCAAGGAAACATTGTGGTGGGGTAAAAAACCAAACCCAAAAAACCCCACGAAACCAATGACGTCAGACCACGACATCGATCCAAAAAAAAATGACAAACCAAATGACAAATTCCTAGATGAAATGACGAGTATTTTCAAAAAAATCGTTGCTGAAAATATTGAAGATATTGAAACTGAGTTGAATGACCTAATTAAAAAACAAAATGTCGACACACCTGTCAAGGTAAACGGTAAAAATATTCTCGACTGGATGAAAAGACCTTCTGAAAAAAGTGGGCAGTAGGTAAGAAATAGGTAAAAAAAAATTTTTTTTTAAATATATCGATTTAATTAAGCACAAATATGTATTGTACTACCATCTATTTCTTAATTTTCGCATCTGAATATTGTATATACGTACCTACTCGAATTAGAAAATAAGTTGAAATATACTAAATAAATATATCTTTGGCAATATATGTTTTTTTTTAATATATAATAGTATCTTCTATTACAGTGTTTATAGTCGCACTGTCTCGTTTTTGTGAAAGCCCCCTAAATATATGTTTAACTAGCTGTGCCCGCGACTTCGTCCCCGTGGACTATTCCACATAACTCTTCATAAGGCTTCATATTTTCTCAGTTTTTTACACATTTTCCGCTGTTTCTTCGCTCCTATTGGTCGCAGCGTGACGTTATATAGCCTAAAGCCTTCCTCGATAAATGGTCTATCCAACAAAAAATTTTGAATTCGAACTAGTAGTTCCTGAGATTAGCGCGTTCAAACAAACAAACAAACAAACTCTTCAGCTTTATAATATTAAAATATAGATTATTTTTTTTAGTACTTGTTGTCATAACGGCAACATAAATACATCTTATGTGAAAATTTCAACTTTCTAACTATCACGGTTCATGAGATAGCTTGGTGACAGACGGACGGACAGCGGAGTCTTAGTAATAGGGTTCCGTTTAGTCTACGGAACCCTAAACGTTAATAACTAAAGCTTTAAGTATTTATGTTTTAATGGCTTACATCCTTACTATTTAAGATTACTTACTATAATTGTACAGGTATGTAAATTACCCAACCAGTTCAGAAAGTGTTTTTTTTTGTCAACGCAAGTAAATGTAATAATTTCTGTGCCTTCGCGGTTATTACACATTGGAATGCGGAATTTCAGCGCACGATAAGCACCCCCATTTTACCCCCTTAGAGTAAATTTTAGGTAATCCTTTCTTAAAAAGGAACCCCGGTGCAAAATTTAAAGTTTCTGACCCTTATAGTTTAGGCTCTGCGTTGATATGTCCTTTTATATAGGTACTAGCTGTTCGCCCCGGATTCGCACGGATCACCTTTTTTTAGCCTATGTCACTTAGGAATAGTGTAGCTTACTAGCTTCCCAACAGTGAAAGAATTTTTGAAATCGGTTCAATCCAAACAAACAAACAAACCTTTTCTCTTTATAATATTAGTATAGGTACATATTTACCTCGCGTTTTTATTTCAATGCTTAATGTAAATGGTTAATCGAAAGTTATGTTCTAAAAGAGATGAAAATAATATAGATAAGAAGTGAATGCAGAAAAACTGGTACATTTATGATGGACCAATTGCTTGTATAATTTAGTCCAATCCTATTTATATTCGTATAATCAACAACTATGGTGGTCTACATCGGCATTTTTTTTTTAACATAAATATTGGAATGAGATTTACAGATTAACACTTTAGTTTTACTATGGTCAGCTGAGCTACGATTATTGGGACTATAAAGTTTTCGAAACTTCAGCAAAATCCGTTATAGTTATTTCATTCCAATTCCAAATGTATAATAACCACGAGAGTATCAGAATTTATGAAAATATAACATATATTTTGATAAATATACCTATATATAAGAAAAGGTCGCAAAATAGTCGAGAGTGGTCACAAAACAATCGCGATCGATCGCAAAATAGTCACGAGTGGTCACAAGATAGTCGCGAGTTTTCGCGAAATAGTCGCAATTGGTCCCAAATAGTCACAAAGATCGTGCACGAAATCAGGATGCACTTGCAAAAAACGTGGGAATGGTCCCAAAATAATCGCAGATTGTTCGCAGTGGTCGCAAAATAGTCACAGATATGTCGCAAATGGAGGGGGAGGGTGAGAGGGGGCGAAACCATCATCATCACTCGCCCCAAGCCAACCTCACCTGCACGCGGTGCACCCTGCTGTCCAACGAACGAGGCTCTGGCGACCGACTGATGGCGGTATATCCACCCTACATAGGCGTAGCTAAATTCCGCTCGATGACGGGCAGCAGCGTCATCGAAGCAAGAAGCTACGCCCTGCGATCGCCAACCCGCCTGCCCAGCGTGGCGATTATGGGCTTTTACCTCCATGAAGGCACACCAAAGACCACGGCCCCTAGTTCCCGGCGGTCCCGCTATTCCTGGTCACGGTGGCGACCATGGTAACGGTGGGACGGGGGGTGCGAAGAATCTCCGGGCTACGGGAGGCCATCACACCAAACTGACCCTGGCGACGTACAACGGACGCACGCTACGGCTCGACTCGCATCTGGCGCAACTGGAGGTGGAACTTGAGAAGATTAGGTGGCACGTATTAGGGTTATGTGAAGTCCGAAGAGAGGGGGAGGACACCATATCTCTCGAATCAGGCCACCTAATGTACTTCCGAGAGGGAGACCAACAATCTCAAGGTGGCGTTGGGTTTCTGGTCAATAAGTCCCTGGCTGACAATGTTGTCGAAGTGTCCAGTGTGTCGAATCGGGTAGCGTACCTCATCATCAAGCTCACCGAGAGGTACAGCCTCAAGGTGGTGCAAGTGTACGCACCGACCTCGACACACTCGGATGATGAGGTGGAGGTTATGTTCGATGACATATCGAGGGCCCTTCACTTCACTACTAAGACCCATTACAACGTTGTCATGGGGGACTTAACGCTAAAGTGGGAGTACAAAATTGTAACGAATCGGTAGTAGGATCCCATGGATATGGGAGCAGAAATCATAGGGGGCAAATGCTCGTCAACTTCCTGGAACGCGAGGGGCTCTTCTTGATGAATTCCTTTTTCAAGAAAAAGCCCCAAAGGAAGTGGACGTGGCAAAGACCGGGCACCGTGACAAAAAACGAGATCGACTTCATCATGACGGACAAAAAGCATATATTCAGAGACGTCTCTGTGATCAATAGGTTCAATACCGGAAGCGATCACCGACTCGTCCGAGGCTCTCTGAATATTGACTTCAGGGCTGAACGTGTTCGCTTGATGAAGGCCAGGCTCCGACCAACTTTGCTCCAAACTATGATGGGATCTGAAACGTTCCAGTCCAATCTGGAGAACCGATTCGCTGCCGTGGAAACCACAACTGACGTTGACCAGAACCTTGAAAATGTGGTTCGGATTCTCAGGGAAGAAGGTACGAGATTCTGTAAAATGCAACGTAGTGGCAGGAAGTCGAAGCTTTCGGAAGAGACTTTAGGGCTAATGAAGGAACGACGTGAAAACCCACCCGTCACTTCGTCAGAGAAACGGATTCTAAACCGAGAGATTAGTAAACGCGTACGACACGATCTTCGGTCCTTCAATACTCTTTCGATCGAAAGAGCGATCGAGCAAAACCGGGGAGCAAAAGTGTTTGTACAATCTCTTGGAAGAAGCCACCTGACGAAGTTGACCACAGAAATTGGAGAAGTCGTTGCTTCGAAGCCGGCAGTCCTAACCGAAGTGGAAAACTTCTATGGCCGGTTGTACGCTTCGCATGCATCTCGACCTGATCCCGGAAATGAGGATTCTAGAGCCACTTTAACACGCCACTACAGCGAAGACCTGCCAGAAGTCAGTATTGGCGAAATCGAGATCGCTCTTGGACAGCTCAAAAACGGAAAAGCCCCTGGAGAAGATGGCGTTACAACAGAGTTATTAAAAGCAGGAGGTAAACCTATACTTAGGGAGCTCCAAAAACTCTTTAACGCCGTCTTGTTTGAAGGGAGAACTCCAGAGATGTGGAGTAGAGGTGTGGTCGTCTTGTTCTTCAAAAAGGGAGATAAAACCCTGCTGAAGAACTATCGACCCATTTCCCTTCTAAGTCACGTCTATAAGCTGTTCTCAAGAGTAATCACGAACCGTCTTGCGCGAAGATTTGACGAATTCCAACCACCGGAGCAGGCTGGGTTTCGGAGCGGATACGGCACCATAGACCACATCCACACAGTGCGGCAGATTATACAGAAGACCGAAGAGTATAATCAGCCCCTGTGTTTAGCATTTGTGGACTATGAGAAGGCCTTTGACTCGATCGAGATCTGGTCTGTTCTGGAGTCCCTGCAGCGATGCCAAGTCGATTGGCGATACATCCAAGTGATGAGATGTTTATACGAAGCCGCTACCATGTCCGTCCAAGTCCAGAATCAGCAAACAATGCCTATACCATTGCATCGCGGTGTGAGACAAGGGGACGTTATCTCCCCGAAATTGTTCACAAATGCAATGGAGGATATGTTCAAAACGCTGAACTGGCAAGGACGTGGCATCAAAGTAAATGGCGAGTACATCTCTCACTTGCGATTTGCTGACGATATCGTCATCGTGGCAGAAACGCTGCAGGACCTACAACAGATGCTGAATGATCTGGCTGACTCTTCTGTACGCATTGGCCTACGGATGAACTTGGACAAAACCAAGGTCATGTTCAATGAACATGTACTACCGGAACCAATTGCGGTACACGGCGCCGTTCTCGAAGTTGTTCAAAAATATGTCTACCTTGGACAGACATTACAGTTAGGTAGAAACAACTTCGAGGATGAGGTGGATAGAAGAATTCAGTTAGGTTGGGCAGCGTTTGGGAAGCTACGTCAAGTCTTCATATCGTCACTCCCACAGTGCCTGAAGACGAAAGTCTACAATCAGTGCGTCCTACCCGTCATGACATACGGAGCCGAAACGTGGACACTGACGGTACGGCTGGTTCACAAATTTAAAGTCGCTCAGCGGGCTATGGAAAGGGCTATGCTCGGCGTTTCTCTGCGGGATCGAATCAAAAATGAGGTGATTCGGCAGAGAACCAGAGTCATCGACATAGCCCACCGGATTAGCAAGCTAAAGTGGCAGTGGGCTGGCCATATTAGCCGAAGAACCGATAACCGTTGGAGTAAACGTGTTCTAGAGTGGAGACCGCGTCTCGGCAAGCGTAGTGTAGGACGTCCTCAGGCAAGGTGGAGTGACGATTTGCGTAGGATGGCTGGCAGGAGCTGGATGCGAGCAGCCGAAGATAGAGCAAAGTGGCGTGCAATTGGAGAGGCCTATGTCCAGCAGTGGACTGCGACGGGCTGATGATGATGATGATGTCGCAAATAGTCGCGAATGGTCACGAACCGCGTAGTGGTCGCAAAGTGGTCCCGATATGGTTGTGAACACTGTTCAAAGGATTGTAAAACTCCCAAAGGCATCTGAAGAGCTACAAGAAACATTTGCGGTAAAATCCGATTCTTCACACCTTTACTGGCTTTTTCCCTTATATGTCATACTTGTTAGGTGTGTGTTTAAGGTTAGGTTTATACTGTCATTGTGGAGAAGGAATTTTGATATCTTTATAATAATATATGCTGTCCGCTCCGGCTTCGCACGGATCATCTTTTTATAGCCTATGTCACTCGGGAATAGTGTAGCTTCCCAACAGTGAAAGAATTTTTCAAATCGGCCAATCGTTTTGGAGCCTATTCAATCCAAACAAACAAACCTTTCCTTTTTATTATATTAGAATAGATGTAGCTATTGAATATCCGATTGATATACATATAATGGTCAAGTAGTGAGCGAATAGTGGATTTTAATTTTTACTTTTCATATGATTACAAAAACAAGTACACCTATTATAGAAAAAAAATTAAATAATTATTTGGTTAACGACATATTATCTAACCTACTTAGACTTAGAAAGAAGGAGCCTCAATGGTTATTACACTTTTTTTTAAACTACTCTATTAGCTAATTTTTGAAATTTCTTTTATTACCTAACAAACCAAGGCCAATATTTTTTTGATAAATTTTAGGGTAGCCTCAAATAACATACTGAATAAAAAATATCAATTTAATTTAAAAAATCTTATTTTTTAGCGGTTTTGGTTGTGATGAAAACTCTTAGTCTTTTATATTATATCAAATAAAAAAAAAACCAACCCCACTGGCAGAATGTAAACCAAACCTTAGCCATTTACTGTCAATCTAAAATCAAAAAAGGCAAGAACGAATACAATTATACCCGTCTCTTTCTAATGCCTTAAAAAGGTTCTATCGTTTATTGCTACCACATGTTTAGGATGCCTCTTGGATTGGCGTTAGAAAATATACAAGTGTTTTTTCATGAAATAAACTTGTTTTTTGTACTAGTATGTGCATTATTGGACCTTGGAGTCTTCTTTGGTTCTTCTTATCAACAACACAACACACGTGAGTTGGACTGTGTTTTTTTTATTTACTAATAGGTTATGGCCGCGATTTTGCCTACTTTTTAACCCCGTTAAGGAATGAATTTTTCTGTCCTCCGGCCGGAAAGCCCCAACATTCTGGCCGCTGCGCTGAATGAAATTGCCGCTTTCTGGCTTCATCGAACACAAAATAGTATACTGACCTCGGCCAGTAAAATAAAAAATGTCTCAGATCACATTTTTGTCAACCTCGGTGTAAGATCGGTAAAATAAAATCAGTAGATCTCAAGATATTAGTTATATTTAATGATTGACAGTAATGAGTGTTGTCACAGATTATCGAACTATCTATATTTAAGTAGAGTAAAGTGATGTCTATACTTGACATCTCCCTTTCTTTATAAACAAAATTAACAAACTAATAATTAATTAACTGAGAACAGGGAGCTATAACTTGGTTACAATTTTAATTATATTTAAAGACATATCTTTAGAAGTGACAATATTGCCTAACTTTTATTTGTTAGCTAAGTATTATTAATTAAATTCAAATTAAGTCTAATTGACCAAAACTAGTAATTAATTTAATATAAAAGTTCTAATTATCATGAAATTTACCTATACTATTTATCAGTACAATTTAGCAAACACTAATCAAGTAGGCAATCAAATCAAGTTAGTTTATCAACCTGGATACATATGTATTAACTTAAAGATCTAGTCTATTTATAGGTTTTATTATTCTGCCAGATCTTGATGACCTATGGTACGACGGTGTTGTGGCTGGATGAGTATGGTTCGACTCCTCCACGTTGGTAGAATTGGTTTGTACAGGAGCTGGTGGCGTCTTGTAGACGATTGTGGGTGCTTGTTCTTGTGATAGAGCTTGTTCTAGTATTGTAGGTTCATTTGTATATTTGGTGTCTGGTACTACTTCTCTCTTGCTGGTAAAGTTTGCATTTGTTTTGTGTAGATGACTGAAGTTTCTTCTTAATGTTTGTCCTTGATCTGTTTGAATAATAACAGATCTAGGTAAATCTTTAGGCTTTTCTACTACTTTTGCCCCTTCCCAATGTCTATGAGCAATTTTGTGTCGAACATAATCATCAATGTTATATTTAACTGGTATAGTAGTATGCTTGTTACTGTATTTTGCTTGTTTCTCTCTTAATCTTTGTAGTTCAGCTGCAACTCCATGAATTATTTTAGGTTTAAGTTTATTATCATCTATAGGTATTGTAGTTCTAGTGGTTCTGCTGAACAAACGCTGGTTAGGAGAACCCAAATAATCATTTCGTGGTGTATTTCTCCAATTTAATAAAGCAAGTTGTACATCTGAGTTGTCAATGCTGCATTTTCTTATTATATTTTTTGCTGTTTGAACTGCTCTTTCAGCAAGTCCATTGCCTTGATGGTGATGTGGGCTGGATGTAACATGATTAAATCTCCATTCTTTTTGAAACATCTTAAATTCTCTGGACATGTATTGTGTTCCATTGTCAGTTTGTATCTCTTCTGGTATTCCATGCACAGAAAACCATCTTTTGAGTTGTTCAATTACTTCATATGATGACTGACCTTTTAGCTGTTGAAAATCTATGTATCCAGAATAACTGTCACAGATAACAATGTAAGTTTTTCCTTTTAATTCAAATAAATCTGATGCTATTATTTGCCATGGTAGTGTAGGTATCTTTTTAACTAGTACTGTATCTTTAATATTATCTCTTTGGGTTTTTTCACAGACTGAGCATCCTCTAACTAGTTTCATAATATCATCATATTGGCCTTTCCAGTAAAGAAATTGTCGTGCTCTTCTCAGGCAGCTTTGTATTCCCATATGTCCATGATGAATACTCTCTAGCATTTTAGGAATTTGTGATTTTGGTACTACCATTTTGTCACCTTTGAAAATAATTCCTTTGAAGTAGCTTAATTCCTCTTTGAAGTTAAAATAATGTTGTAACTCCGTAGGAAGATCTTTAATATTTTCTGGAAATCCTTGCATTATTGTCTTAATAAGTAATTGTAAATGTGTGTCTTCTTTTGTTGAAATTTTGAATTCTTCTTTAGCATTTATTGACATTGGTAATATCACAGCTACTTTTAAATTTTCTTCATGTTCATATTTCAGGTTAGATGCATCACAGTCTCGACTAAGGAAATCTGCCAGAGGTATTTGGGTGCCTTTTTTAAATATAACTTTTGGTGAGTAAGGTGTGAGGTTGAACATTATGCGTTGCAACCTTGCTGGAGCAGATTGTATATTTTTCTTAAAAATGGTTTCAAGTGGTTTATGGTCTGATTCTACTGTCAATTCTTTGCCATAGACATATTCGTGGAATTTCTTGCATCCAAACAGTATAGCAAGTGCTTCTTTCTCAATCTGTGGATAGTTCTGTTCGGATTTGGTCAATGCTCTTGCCCCATAGGCTATTGGTTGTCCTTCTTGAAGTAGTGCAGCTCCAAGATTTTTTGAACTTGCATCCACTGTTAATGTTACAGGCTTGTTTACATCATATAGCCTCAAGACTGGTGGACTCTGAAGTACATGTTTAATTTTATTAAATGCTTCTTCATGATAGCTTTCCCATATAAAACTTGTATTTTTAAGTAACAAGTCTCTTAGTGGATTAGTAAGGTCTGACATGTTTGGAATGAATTTATTTAGATATGTGATCATACCAAGTAGTCTTTGCAATTCTGTTTTGTTTGTTGGTGTTTTCATTGCTTGAATCGCTGCCACTTTGTCTGGATCTGCTTCTAATCCGTTGGCTGAAACAATGTGTCCCAAGAACTTTAATTTTTGTGCTTCCATAATGCACTTGTTTTTATTAAGTTTGAAGCCTGATTTATGAAGTACTTCTATGACCTTACTGACAGTTTTACGTAGGTCTTCTCTGGTTTCTGCATGAATAAATATGTCATCGATTGATACTCTCACATTTTTGAATTTGCTGAGTAGATTTGTTAAAATTTCTTGAAATATTTCAGGTGCTGATGATACACCAAAAGGTAGTCTCTTGAATGAATATCTTCCCCATGGCGTAGCAAATGTCAATATTTTCTGTGTTCTCTCAGATAGTTTAATTTGCCAAAAGCCTTTTGTGCAATCTAATAGTGAAAAATATTTAGATCCCTTTATGTCAGCTGAGATTTCTTCTATAGTTGTAAGTGGGAAATGACGTCTCAAAATGTTTTTGTTTACATCGGATGGATCTATACAGATTCTTATCTTATCTTTTTGTTTGACAACTACCATTGGGCTCACAGCAGGGGTAGGCTCTGTTTCTGGTTTAATAACATCTAATTTTACCATTCTATCAAGTTCTTGCTTTACTTCACTTCTCATGGCATGTGGAATTCTTCTTGACGGTTTAATCTCAAATTTTGGATTCTCAATCAGGTCAATATCATATTCATAATTTTTATAGCAGCCTAAGCCTTCAAATATATCTTCTGACCCTTTACTTTCCTTTAATGTCTTTATTCTTGCAATTAGTCCCAAATTAGTACATGTGCTAAGTCCCAGAATGGGCATAACCCTCTCTTTGACTACTTTAAATATTATTTTTCTTTCTTCATTTTTTATTTTACATACCAGTTCAGTTTCACCAATTACAGCCATCTTATCTTCTGTGTAGCTTATCAAATTTTTAGTTTGGCTTGATTTTAGTCTAGCATTTGTTTTGTTCATTAAATGCTTCGGTAACACGTTACACTCTGCTCCCGTGTCCAGCTTAACCGTGAACCTCACATCGCCCACACTTACTTTTTCAGTCCAATTTTTTTCAGTTCCGGTGCATATTGATGATATGTATACATCTTCCTCCGAATTTGAGTCCTCTTCCAATGTATTCACTCTATTTTTCTGCTTTTTCTGCTTTGTTCTGCACATGTTAGCAAAATGACCTTTTCTGTTGCACTTAGTACATGGTTTGTTGAACGCTGGGCATTCTCTGCGTTTGTGATTTGTGCCACACCTTTTGCAGTCAAAATTTTGGTTTTGTTCTTCTTTTCTTACAGTTATATTTTTCACTACTGAGACTTTCTCCACTTTACATTTATTTTCAAACTCATCTAGTTGTTTGGAAGTTTCTTCACTTGTTTTACAGATAGTTATTGCTTTTGTCAGGTTTAATTTATCTTCTGTTAATAATTTCTCCCTTACTAGATTAGATTTAATTCCAAATACTATTTTGTCTTTCAACATTTCGTCAAGTAGCTTGTCAAATTCACATTTTTTTGCTTGGATTTGTATCCTTGTCAGAAATTGGTTGAATGGCTCGTCTTCATCCTGTTGTATTTTGAAGAATATATATCTTTCGAATGACACATTGGATTTCGGTGTAAAGTATTCTTGAAATTTATTTTTTATTGTTTCGAGGTTATTTTGTTCCGTGTCACTAAGATCGAAACCATTATATATTTCGATGGCGTCGGGGCCCATGACTGCCATAAATGTTGCGGCTTGTACATCGGCTGGCTTTTTGTCCAGTTGAATGGCTGTAGCATAGAATTCAAATTGTTGTAGCCATTTTTTCCAACACGTTGATTTGTCGGAATCAATTGTCAGGTGTGCTGGCGGTTTTATACCTGACACAGCATCATTTGAGGCCATTTTTCAAATTTTTGTTTATTTATTTCACTTATTATCACTTCTGACACCATGTAAGATCGGTAAAATAAAATCAGTAGATCTCAAGATATTAGTTATATTTAATGATTGACAGTAATGAGTGTTGTCACAGATTATCGAACTATCTATATTTAAGTAGAGTAAAGTGATGTCTATACTTGACACTCGGCTTCGCCTCGGACGATAATTACGTATGATCTGAGACATTTTTCCCCGCTTTTTACACATTTTCCACTGTTTCTTCGCTCCTATTGGTCGCAGCGTGATGTTATATAGCCTTCCTAGATAAATGGTCTATGCAACAAAAAAAGTTTTTTTCAATTCGAACCAGTAGTTTCTGAGATTAGCGCGTTCAAACAAACAAACTCTTCAGCTTTATAATATTAGTATAGATAAGATAAGTAGTAGAGTCGATATTACTTGTTAATTATTTTTAAATAGAAGCTTGTCATTTTCCAAAATTCTACCCAAGGGAAATGAAAAAGGGGGGCTAGGTTTGTAAGGAATAACGTGATTCTTTGGTCCAATCTATTTAAAATGTATAAACATTCCTTAACAGAATTGATGGAAGACGTATTTTGTTTCGTATCGAAATTCACCCCCTAACGGGGTAAATAGTACCTACCTACGTGAACGATATCGCAAGCAAAAGCTACTCTCACCTCCAAACGGGGTAAAAAGTACTAGGTAATAAAAAAATGTTTAAAAACCCCTTTAATAGGTACAGTATTTAAAAGGTAATCGAATATTAATACCCATAGTTAATGAAGTCAATTTACTTAAAGGGTAAAGTTGAATGTAAACATCCAGACAAGAATATAAACATGCAATATTATGATTATTGTCAGCTGATGTTGACAAAATGGCGGCTAACTATTTCAAGTTTAGCGGTTGGTTAAAGCGGTCTTTAAAGTGGCTTCGAATTTAGACCTAATTGAATTAGTATTAAGGTATGTTTTAATAATAAAGAAAAGGGGTAGATTTATTAAAATTTACTTATTTACTATGCTTTAGGGTTTCCTAATAGGTTAATTAAATGTGAAATGCATTTCTCTTTGAATAAATTTTATATAAAGCCAATATTTATATACCAATATACCTTATAAGTAGTAACTTCGTCTGCGCAAGATAAGCACGTCCATTTTACCCCGTCAGGGGGTGAATTCCCCTTTTGGGGTAAAATATTAAAGAAATCTTTCTTAGTGCTTCCCTACGTTACAAAAGGAACCCTTGTACAAAATTTAAAGTTTCTAACAGTTAGTTTAATTCGTGCGTTATTATTAAGGGAGTCCGAGGTTTTTTCCGTTTAAACAAAAAGAGAGGAAAAATATCAATTTTTCGATAGAAAATATGCGAATAAAGGTAAGTGTACCTACCTAACATATTGCACATGTTCAGTTTAACTTTCAAACAAAAAAACAATTTGTTTTCGATTGAAAATATACGAATAAGTCCCTACCTATATATTATATTATTACTGTAGTAATTGAATTCAGACACAATCCGCAGAGGTACGTGATGCCATCTCAGGCAAAGCCGCATCAGATAACACTGCATTATACGTATTACAGGTCAAAACATGATTTAATGTTTTCTTGTACTTTTATATTTAAATTGCTTTTGAGGTTAACTTTGTAAAACAGCAAAAGGGGTCGAAATTAGAATGAATTATGAAATATGCACAAGCGTGTTTTTGCTTGACTTCAAGAGCGTGCATTCCATAGGTACAGGCACAGTGTCACTAGTGTATGGAGTGCCTACCCTGGCGGCATACTTCAGCTCCCCCAACTGCACGCGCCTGCTCAACTTGGCGGGGCACTGCCGTGCCTCAAGAATGTATGGAATTAATAATAATAATAAATAATAAATATCTTTGGACAATTCACACCAATTATCTAGTCCCATTTTAAGCAAAGCTTGTGTTATGGGTACTAGACAACGGATAGATATACATAAATACATATAAGACATCCAAGACTCAGGTACAGATGCCAGTGCTGATCACATTGACATCTGCCCCTAGCAGGATTCGAACCCGCAACCTCCGGTTTCGTAGTCAGGGCCTCTGACCACTAGACCAACAGGCCGTCAAAAACTGATGTGAAAGAACGAAAACGAACCTATCTTGCATTTGTTTCGTTCTTTCGCTATTATCGATTGGAACTTTTCTAAAGATCCTCATGTCATAGGTACATCGATTTTTTAAAAATCTGATTTGTAAATGCCTACATTTTTAGTATTAGACTATAGTTAATGGAATGAAACAACTATACCTAACGGATTTAACTCTCGTATTTTATTTTATTTCCTGACGTTAACCCCTAACCTAACTCCGTCTATAGTTGTTTCATTCCAATGTGTAATAACCGCGAAGGCATCAGAAATTATTCCGTTATAGTTGTTTCATTCTCTGATGTTTATAATTAATTATAAGACATCAGTAAATCACCATTAGTTAAAAGATAATCTAAATCACCCATTATGCGCTGATTGTAGAAACTTCAGAGAGATGCGCGCGCGCCGCATTGTTTCACTTTTCATTTAGAAAAGGGAAATTGGGTTAAATAAAATGACGTTTAATTGGGTTAAGGTAAAAAGATAAAAATTAACTTAATTGGAATGAAACTATAAACAAATAGAACTCGGATAAGTACTTTATTTTATTGGCTGTCGTTTCGAAAACTTTATAGATCCCATATTCGTAGCACGCCCGAGTTTTGTAAAGTTTTGGGTTTATATTTTAATAGGGATAATGTGGATAAAGAAAACGAAATAATATTTAGTCAGTCAGTTAGTTTATAAAAAAATATGGAACACATATTTTTTTATTTCTCAATTGAACAATAATTGACAAAGGTATAAGCTTTTTCATATACATACATATATGATTTAGCTATTTTTTTTACGCTAGAGTTATTTTTGAATTGACAATTGTTTTCGTTGCAGCGACAATGCAAAATAATTCATTTAACAAAAAGTCTAGATTTAGTAAGATCCGTTATAATTAATTGTTATTTTAATTGTCCAAGTTAGTAGTTTTTAATTAGTTGACTTCAGAGATTACTAATTAATGTTTTATTGTTTGCTAGTTTGACACCTTTCTCAACATATTTATGGGTTATAGAATTTTGAGTTATAAAAGTGAAAGTTCAACGACAAGATTTGTGTTTTTTTTACTCTTCACTTATTAAGAGCAACGAATTGATATAATTAAACACTAGTTATTACATATAGATAACTTTTGGATTTAATTAATTTATGAATTGGTCTGTAAAATTAGTTTTATTTAAGAGTAACCGATTGTTGAAGAACGCCTCTTCATAACATCGACGGCAATTTTAAGAGGTTTTTTTTACGATAAAAGGACCGACTCTTAAATACTCCATTTGTTATTTTCGTTCAATGCACTCATATTTTTTTTACTTTTGATTTAATACGAAAAAAGCTTTTTTTTACAAAAAATATGGAAATGACGCACCTATTGCTAAGATGCATACATACTATAACATTATAGAGTGAAATTTATTGCACAATGAAGTTCAAAAATAATGCTTCATTACAGTGCTAATAATTATAATAACTTAATAATTTATGATGCCTTCGCGGTTATTACACTTTGGAATAAAACAATTGTAACGGATTTAACTCGCGTATTTTATTTTATTCGCTGAAGTTTCTATAACTTTAATAGTAATTATGTAGAATGAAAGAATTGTTCATATACTGTCAGTGGTCTATATATTGATATACTTAAGTACGTTTATAAACGACTAGCGGTTCGCCCCGGCTTCGCACGGAATCCTATATTTTTTTCATCCTATGGAAATAATCCTATAATCCTCAGGATGAACATAGCTTCCCAACAGTGAAAGATTTTTTTAAATCGGTCCAGCCGTTTTGGTTCCTATTCAATCCAAACAAACAAACCTTTCCTCTTTATTATATTAGTATAGATATAGTCAGATTGCAACATAGTAATACATTTTACAATTATATATCCCCGTAAAACATAAATATAGCACAGTTATCTTTAACTATTAGTAATAAACAATTAACGGCAGTTAGCAGTTAAATTGCAGTTAGTGCACTATAAGTTGCAATTTACAATAATAGTTAAGTTACGACACTTTTCGGAATTGTTTTTCAATTCATTATTCATGTTATAGGTTACATTTTGCATTTATGTTGCGTTTATAATTGGTTTTGAATTTGTTTGTTTCGAATGAGATTAGTTTTGAATAAAAGTAAGTAAGTAAGTATATCCATTCATTAAAATATTTTTTTTATAGTCAAGGCTATAGGTCAAATTAATAATAATGTTTTATAAAAAAATATTAAATGTCAAATAGGCATATCATAATAGGTTTGGTTGTCTCTATAGAGGTCAATAGGAAAGAAAAAAAAATTTTTTTAAACTTATTCGTTGATATCAAAATTGATAAAAATATTTTTCGGTAAGTTGCTGGAATAAGATAATATTATAATATTATCTATATATCGATAATATTATATCATTATTATAATAACTAATTAACACTTAAAAAAATATATATTTTGAGTCGAAAAAAACTAACACTATCTTATAAATCTTAAACTTTAACTAGATCATCGTCTAACTAAAATATGTGCGTCCTTCCTAGATCATTTTTTAACAAACAATCACAAACAAAGTAAATAAAATCGATTTATCGATCACATTACGAATGATCTTCGGTTATGGCAACACCTAGTTAAAAACAAGTCGACGAATAAAATCAATTATGTGGTAAAAAGATGGCCATTTACAGATAGATTGGAGATGCATCTATAAATATAAAATAGATATAATTGCTATGTACTTTTTTATATTGACTCATTGTAAAAGGACAACAGAGATTATCTTTGTATATATTTTAAAAATCATTGTAAGAAGAAATCTATTTATAAATGACTAGCTGTCCGCCCCGGCTTCGCACGGATCCCTTTTTTTATAGCCTATGTCATTTGGGAATAGTGTAGCTTCCCAACAATGAAAGAATTTTTGAAATCGGTTGAGCCGTTCTGGACAAACAAACAAACAAACCTTTCCTCTTTCTTAAATTAGTATAGGAAACAGCTCTAACATTTTTAATAAAATTTAAGGATCTACTAGAGCAACAGTAAGGGGTATTGTTAGATTATTAGATTAGGTACCTATAGGTACTTACTTTATTTAAAAAAGTTCAAAAAGTCAAAAGTTATAAAATAACTTTGTTTTTTTTTACAGTAGGTAGGTAAGTGTACTGCATAAGGTTACGATATACCTAGTTACTTATTTTATGATTAATATCAATATGTTTTATTTAAGAAAATATTTTTTTAAGTATTTGCCTACTCATAGCCAGACATTAGTTACCCTTTTAAAGAATAAGTTATTAGACATTATGCAAAATACCTGAATTAACATATTCCTGCAACGTATTCAAACGCTAATTCCATTTTCCCTAGAAGGCAAAACTGGGTTGCCAATTAAATCATTAAAATATACAAAAAACTCACTTCGGAATATGTAATGATTCATTTATCAAACAGCCATTCGAATAACCTTTTTTGACTTACAAATTAATGTTAAACAAATGTGAATAAGTAAGATATCACTATAACGATGACAAATTATAAATAACTACTGTCAAAAAATATCTTATTTTTTAAGAGGCTGAATAAAAAAGCCATTGCCAACTTTTTTAAACAGGCCGAATACAAAAACGCCTTTGCCTAACTATTAAAAACACAAGATTGAGGTTATTGCAATCTCAATTCCATTTTCAAACCGATACAGATCCAAACACTGTGATCCATAGACACAATCACTGAACCTCAAAACTCACTGAGCGTATTTCCTCTTTGTTACTTTTAAAAACTGGCAACATAGAAAAAAAAACTACGCGATAATCGTTCGATTTTCGAACGCGCTCTTCTCTCGGCTGCGTATACGCTACTGCCGGTAGCCGGCCGCGTGAAGTGGCGAGCGAGAGGGAAGATATAGAGGTGTGTTGGTTAGAAAGAGACGGATAGCACGACATCCCTTAACCTTATATTATTTAAATTTGACGTTGTCTTAATTGAAACAGGAAGGCGAAAACGCGCGAATAATCTAGAATCTTTAAGCCTTTTTTTATCTGGATAAAATAGTTAATTAGTCATATAACTCGTGGTGAGAGCCAGGAGATTGTGGGTTCGATTCCTGCTAGGGGCAAATGTCAGTGTGATGAGTATATGTCATGTCATGCCAGATGTTATATGTTATATATATTTATATTTATGTAAGTATGTTTAGCTAATATAATAACGAAATTTAAGCATGCTTTGTTTACGGGCATAAGAATAAAAAATACCTAATGAATAACTGGCAGTTTTAATAGACAATATTAAAAAGTAGGTACTTACTTAAAAATATACACAAAAAAAATGTTAAAAACTTGACACGAATCCCAATTTTATTTTCGAGAAAATTTTGATATCCTACAGGTTACGTAAACAGAAATAGTCCAGTAACAAAATAACAAAAGATTAAAGTCTATGAATGAATCACAAATCAAAGATGGCGGCCCTCCGCCATTTTTAGTTCATAGAAAGTTGATTACACAATGAGATTTGACGTATTCCAACACATCGTTATGGGCTAGTAACTTTGAATTGATCAGTTATAAGAGTTTTGCCATAAATTGTGTTATAATTACGTGGGTGGATCAAAAAGTACCCGCGTTAAGACAGAAAAAACTTTTTTTTTTAAAGATTTTTTTTTTATTTTTTAACATAATTTCCTTTGAGGTCTTTACACATGACCCCATTTTTGGCCACTTTTTTTAACCCCTCGAAAAATATGTTTTTTCAAACCCTTTAAAATACGCTTCTGATTCGGCAATCACCTCATCGTTTGAGCTGATTTTTTTTAACCCCCGAGCCAAGTTTTCATGTTGAGGCACCAAAAGACGTCGTAGGACGTCAGATCAGTTGAATATGGTGGGTACAGCTACAATTCGTAGCGAAATTCCACTAATTTGATAGCGACAAACCTGGATGAATGTGCTGGTGCGTTATCGGGGCCATACAGCATCTTTTCCTAGCCAAATGGGGCCGTGTATTCTTAATTTTTTTATTGAATCGGTCCAATAATTCACTATAATATTGCCCTGTGATTGTTATTCCTTTCTGTAAGATGTTAATAAGGAGTATTCCCTTCGAATTCCAAAAAAATCGTGGCCATGACTTTTCCGGCAGATGGGACCGTTTTCGCCTTCTTTGGAGGAGATTCATATGGGAAAATCTATTGTTTGAACTAGCTTGGTCTCTAGCGTATAATAGTATACTCAGGTTTCGTTAACAGTCATAACTCGAGACAAAAACTCCATCGGATTTCTCTTAAACAGATCCAAACATTGCTTTGACATTGACATCCGAATCCGATTATTTTCATCTGTGAGTAAACGCGGCAGCCAAATCGCGGACATCATTTTCTTGTGAAATTTATTACATAATATACTGAAAAATGTTCTGTACGACAAGCCTACAATGTCAGCTATTTCGCAAACTTTAGTTCGTCGATCTGCGATAATCATGTCATGAACTTTTTTAATGACCTCTTCGGAAACCACGTCTGGAGGGCGACCTGGCCGGTCTTCATCAAAAACAGTTGTGTGCCACGTTTAAATTCATGGAACCAATATCTGACGGTTGTCACAGAAGGCGAAAGGCCCCATAGACAGCATCCAACTTTACTTTTATTTCATCGCATGTTTTTCCATCTAAAAATAAAAACCGAATTACGAAACGATATTGATCTTTTTCTAAGTCACCGCGAAATACAACACTCTTGTGATAAAACTGGCCACTAAATAAAACGTAATGTATTGTTTTTAAAAAAAAATATATATTTTAATTTCTAAATACCTTAAGTACACGATGATAATAACAACATATCTCAACGACATCGTCTCTTTCCGAACGCGGGTACTTTTTGATCCACCCATGTATATATTATAGGTTCTAGTTTTTTTATTAATTGGTGTTTTGACGGTTCGGGCCGTTACTATTTTGCATATATGCATATTTTAATTTGCAACCACAAAAGTTAGAAGGTGTAATCTCAGATTGATAAAAAAAACACTTATAACGGATTTAACTCGCGTATTTTATTTTATGTACTTACGTTTTAAAACCTTTACATCTTCCATATTCGTAGCCGAGCTATCGATAGTCGCTAATGAAATTAACATTTTTTTTGTGTAACACTTTCTGATGCCTTCGCGGTTATTATACATAGGAATGAAACCACTATAAGCGGATTTAACTCGCGTAGCATAAGACTATTGTCAGCTCAGTCGTGCTACGATTATGGAATCTGTAAAGGTTCCGAAACGTTAGCCAATAAAATATAATACGTTAAATCCGTCTATAGTTGTTTCATTCCAAAATGTATGTTATTAATCCTATATTTATACAACCAAGTCGATTAAACTAGATATAGCTTGAAAGTCGTGATATCTCGAAGTCAAAAGAAATCAAAACAAATCGAAACAGCTTAAGAAAGCTTGACTCCAAGCTATTTATCTTAAAGCTCGACTTTCTAAAGCAAATGTATTTAAATTGCTCCCATTAATTTTCTTATCAACTGATAAGGTAATAGATACCATCAATTTTGCTTCAATATAAGCGTTTATAAACTAGCTTCTGCCCGCGACTTCGTCTGCGTGGAACTTCTTTTTGCAGTCGGTTAAAAAGTAGCCTATGTCCTTTCTCAGGCTCCAGACTTTCTTTGTACCAAATATCATTTAAATCTGTCCATTAGTTTTAGCGTGAAAGCGTAACAGACAGACAGACAGACAGAGTTACTTTCGCATTTATAATATTAGTTAGGACTAGCTTCTGCCCGCGACCTCGTCTGCGTGGAACTCCTCCTTTTTTGCAGTCGGTATAATAGCCTATGTTCTTTCTCAGGCTCCAGACTTTCTTTGTACTTACCTAATTTCATTTAAATCGGTCCAGTAGTTTTAGCGTGAAAGCGTAACAGACAGACAGAGTTACTTTCGCATTTATAATATTAGTTAGGATTAGGATTTATTACGACGGAACCCTATAAACTATAATTTAAGTTTTCAAAATTCCATACCGTCTTATTATAGGGGCTATAAAGTTTCCGAAACGTCAGCATACAAAAACAAACACGAGTCAAATCCGTTGTAACTGTTTCATTCCAATGTGTAATAACCGTGAACGTAGAAATTCCTATTGCATATAACTTCATTATGCACGCGGCATAGCACGTGACTTCAAATGCACCTTGCACTAAAGTGCACTCGCAAAGGTCTCGGACTCCTGTAGGAAGTCACAATTACCTGCAGTATCATTTGCCGACTGCAATCACCCTAATAGCGGCAGATGACAATTGCAGTGCTACTATTGGTTTGTTTGTCCGGCTCGAAGGACCATCGGATTTTTTTTTTTATTCCTTAAAAAATCTATACAATTAAAGTTAATGAAATTTTATTTGAATGTAATAGTTATGAGAGATGTAACTCGAATAATAAGATTTTTTTGGGATGTCTTTTCGGAAATTTATAGCTCCCATATTCGTTATGTATATGCGTTCATTAAAAGTGGCATAATCTAATGTAACAACTGCTAAAGTAGCTAATATTATTTAAGAAAAAATATCCTTACTAATATTATAAATGCGAAAGTAACTCTGTCTGTCTGTCTGTCTGTCTGTTAGGCTTTCACGCTAAAACTACTGGACCGATTTAAATTAAATTTGGTACAAAGAAAGTCTGGAGCCTGAGAAAGGACATAGGCTACTTTTTAACCGACTGCAAAAAAGGTAGGGTTCCACGCGGACGAAGTCGCGGGCAGAAGCTAGTTAACTATTATATATTTTGTTTAACTATTACAGTTCACCAAACGTACGCAGAGCGATTTTTTTTATAAAATTCATGGTTTGTTACTTTCTCGATTTATTTTGTAATGTTCGAAATATCCATATTTATTATCCATTTTAATAAAATTAAGTACCTACATATTGAAAATAATAAGCTATCGTATTTATAAAACTACCGTTTTCACTTAAACGAAAAACTAGTGAGTAAAACATGGTAACACTTCTAAGCATCAACAGAAAATCGTTCTTAAACTAGACCTTATTCCATCGCAATAAGATCCACTTCCAAGCCACCTGTTGCTTCAACATTGTAATTTAAATGTATCTTTAGAATCTGAACTTTAATACATAACAATAAGGTTTAGATTTGCTTGTACTATATTGATAATATAGGACAGGTGGTTATTGTGTTGTAAAGGGTGACCGTTGAAGAATTTTAAGAATAGAAATAATTTTAATCATTCTTTATGTTTGAAAATCAATTTAATTCACAGTTAGAAGTCTTACCATTGAAAATCAGCGTCTATAGTAGGAGAGCTTTGTGTAAAATTGACGATGGATTTGGTACATTTTAATTAAAAAAATGTTTTTAAGTACCTACCTAATTTGGATCACTTGGTAATAGGTTCGTAATTAAAAAAGTTATAACGGATTTTACTCGTGTATTTTATTATTTGCTGACGTTTCGAAAACTTTAGGTACAGCTCCCATATACGTAGCACGACTGAGCTGATTAGTCTAACGTTATAGCTGTTTCATTCCAATTTGCAATGACCGCAGAAGCATCAGAAATAATAAAAAAAATATTCATATTATGGGAATATGTTTTTTTTTGTCATAGCGAGATAAAAAGAAATAAAAAATACAAGATAGTGTTAGACTACCGTCAACTCAGCTTATTACAAAAATGGGAACTGTAAAGTATTCTAAACGTCATTATAAAATCAAAATACACGGTTAAATCCGCCATTCTTCAGTCAGTACAAAAATAATCTTCGTGTAAAATATGTACAACAATAGCTTTAGTGTGAAACTATAAATACTTACCTAATATGTAAATAAATCAAGTAAATTTAAACTATACAAAATTCTCGTAAACGTCATAAAACATAGTCCAGTAGTGTGGCACTTCCGGCTGTCATAAGTCGCGGCGCAGTGACGGACGAGTGTCTCTGACAATGGCCTATAAAGAAGGCTAAGTCTAGTTTTTCTGGTCTAGGTTCAGATTAATGTCCTAACTTGTCTGGATAGCGGTAATTATTTTGTATACGGCTAGATTTATTTTATTTCATTTTTTTTATTGAAAGTCGTTTTTATTTAACTTTAAGTCGAGGATCGAGATATTTCGTTTTTTTTGTAATTTTTGTAACTTTTTTTATAGTTTTATATCGCTTTAGGCTTTTAGATTGACCGTTACGTTTCTCGTAGATTTAAATAAAAAACTGACGCCATCAGAAGTAATTCTGATGCCTTTGCGGTTATTACACATTGGAATGAAACAACTATAAACGGATTTAACTCGCGTATTTTATTTTATTTTAGTTGCTGACTTTTCGGATTCTTTACAGTTTCCATAATCGTAGCACGACTGAGCTGACAATAGTCTAACGCTAAAGTGATTTTGAAATTGAAATTTCCAATGTGTTATAACCGCGAAGGTATCAGAAATTATTATTTAAGTCTTATTTTTTCATGTTATTTTTCTCAGTGGGTAGGTACCAAGATATTTATAATATTTCTTAAACTCTAGACTATCTGTACAAAATGTCATTTAAATCGGTAGGTACTGCAAAATGTAGCGTGCAAGACAGACAGACAGCTACTTTCGCATTTTTAATATTAGTTAGGATTTGTATTGAATGTGTGGAGAGGAATGTGAAACTGTGGAACACCTGGTGTGCCACTCCCTCACCAGAAGCAGAATGAAGATACTTGGCTCCGGATTCCTGGAGCCTGGAGACTTCGAGGCATTGCGACAAAGAGACATAATACCATACATAGAATCGGTTATGGAGAACCTGGAGTAAGCTAAAGGTAGGCACAAAAGATCCCAATGGGTCGAAGTGCATCCGGAAGGACCCCACCAATAAGATAAGATAAGATAGGATTTGTATTTGATAGAAATATATTCTCACACTATTTAAGTAAGATTGTCTATCTCTTTATGAAGTACTAGCTTCTGTCCGCGTCTTCGTCCGCGTGTAACTCCTCTTTTTTCGCAGTCGGTTAAAAAGTAGCCTATATCCTTTCTCAGACACCAGACTTTCTTTGTACCAAATTTCATTTAAATCGATCTAGTAGTTTTAGGGTGAAAGCGTAACAGACAGACAGAGTAACTTTCGCATTTATAATATTAGTAGGGATTTTTCTCAGTTCATTTTGCAGTTATTCAGAGTAGAACATTGTTCTTGGACAATAGCGGAACTGCCTGCGGTTGTAACGGGGCCTTTATGACTGTTTTGAGGCTTCTGCCTGAATAGGAGCATTCTTAGATGCTTATTTATGAAGTGACGTGTTTTTAAAGTGCAGTGACCTGGAAATGGCTGGATGTATGAACTATTTTGTTTAAACTTTTTTTTTATTTATTCCCCCCCCTCAAAAATTTTGCAAGTAGGTATAATAATTTTTGATGCTTCCGCGGTTATTACACATTGGAACGAAACAATTATAATGTATATCTCGGATATTATATTTTTCTGCCGACCTTTCGAAAACTTCGGTCTGACCCAGACGTAATCAGTTAGCAACGAATATGGGAACTGTAAAGTTTTCTAAACGTGAGCCAATAAAATAAAATAAGTACGCGAGCTAAATCCATTTTTATTTGTTTAATTCCAATATAAAATAGTCGAGTTAAATCCGTTACAATTGTTTTATTCTAATGTGTAATAACCGCGAAGGCAGAAAGTATCATTTACTAGCGACCCACACCGGCTTCACATGGCTATAAACCTTCCTCTTGAATCACTCTATCTATTAAAAAAAACCGCATCAAAATCCGTTACGTAGTTCTAAAGATTTAAACGTACATAGAGATATAGGGACAGAAAAAGCGACTTTGTTTTATACTATGTGATTTACATTTCGCACACCTAGATCTAAAGAGAGCTAACTCAAAAAAGGTACTTTTTCAGGAGAGGCGAGAAACTGATTAATATGTCTTTATTAATTTTATACTTTTTATAATAAAGCTAGCAGAGTTATATTAGCTGAAGTCAGTTTTAAGTGTAGGTGGGTTTTGCTGGAATCCGATGGTGTGCATAACTCAAATCTTCCGGTTTTTGAGTTAGATCCCTTTAGATCTAGGTGTGCGATTTGTTTACGATTAGATTAGATTTGTTTCATACTGTAATTATTATGTTAGATTACTTTAGTTTAGATGAGATTAATTTTACTCAATAATTATGTTAGGTTACTTTTATCAGATTAGGTCAAATCTATTTCTTACTATAATTATTGTTTTAGATTACTTTAATTAGACTAGATTAGATTTATTTCAGACAGTATATTTCTAAACCTATTTTATAAATGTTGCTACAGTAGCCATTGTAACCTTTATGAACTGTCGTTTATCGACTTCCTCAGTTCCCCTTTTGTTTTGCAGTATTACATACAACGTAAGCGGAATTCCTGAGCCAGCTGTGAGTTAGACAATGTGTCTAACACGCATCTTGAGATCTGGTTTTCCACCAACACGGCATAATTGATCAATGCTATGTACGGCGAGACACGGTGTACATTTTGAAAGGAAATTCTATTTCGTTAGCGCTAATTGGAACCTAGGAGAAAACTAGATCAAAATAGATTAATACCCATATTGGTATAATTAGGACAAATATTGATTGAAACCTACGAATTTTGAACGTTTTACAAAAAAATACATATATATTGTGCTGTCGAATTATTAAATTGTTTTTGAATCAACTATATTATTTATATTATTTTTTGACGTTTTGAAAACTTAACAGTTTCCATATTTGTATCCAACTGAGCTGACGACAATGTAACGCTAATGTTATTTTACATCGCAAAAACCTTATTTTAGAAAAAAAAAACTGATTTTAACGTAAATTCAATTGATATTCTTGGTTCAATACATAGTTTTTAATTATAATGATATTTTTGTACAGAGACAAGAGTAGAAAAAAAAATCTACTCTTGTCTTTGTACAAAAATATCATTATGACCATAATATGTTCTAAAAGTCAAAAGTTATGTCGGTTCATAACTAGACAACCGGTTTCACCTGCTTGTTACAAAAAAGATATATGTCTAACTCCATTTTTTACCACACCCTCAGGTTAAAACGCTATTAGATTTTTTTTAAACCCTACGACCATCTTATCTAACCGTTTATTACACAAAAAGCTACCTTATTCATTTATAATAGAGGTGTGAAGAGATGTTTTAAAATTGGTATTGTTTCAAACACAGATTGAACATAATTGTGATCCATTTTGTGGCGCCGGTGCGCGGGCGCATGTTTTCGGCTGTTTTGTGATGTTCCCGATAAAATGGGAGATAACATCGATGATTTTAATGTATTCCTAAAGAAGTACTACTGATAATTCTTTCTCACACATAGTAGGTACCTTTTTTAAAGTCATTAGTACATTACGCACCTAGGCCAGTAAAATAAAAAATGTCTCAGATCACATGTAATTGTCGTCCGATGCGAAGACAAGTTTGACGAAAATGTCATCTGAGGCTTTTTTATTTACTGGCCGAGGTCAGTATACTATTTTTCTGTTCGACGAAGCCAGAAAGTGGCAATTTTATTTAGCGCAGCGGCCAGAAAGTTGGCCTTTCTGGCCGGAGAACAGAAAAATATTTTTCCGGACTATGTAAAAATTTGATATTTAAAGTGACTTTGACGCTCGTCGTTGCGGGTTCAAATCCAAAAAAGACAAATATTTATTAAGTCTTGATGGTGATAAAAGGGGATATATATATATACGTAGTAATATGTAGTAAATTGAATGTTTTTAATAGACTTATATCTCGTTTTTGCATATTTCTCTTTGTAACTTTTTCAAAGTCATATTTATTCTTTTTCCAAACTAAGATATTAAAACTCTTAGTCATTTTTAAAGTCTGACTACGAATGGAAAATTGTGGGTTTCAATCTCATAAAAAGTAAATATTTATGCATTTTTTTTTAGTGTTGATGATCAAAAAGTTCCACGATGCATTTACCTACTAACAATTTTATGCATTTTGGTATCTGAACTTCTCATTATTATTATTGCTATACTTACATATATATAACTTATTTACAGACAAACAATTTCAGCTTCCGCATATCTTTCTTCCGCATATTTTTCTTTTATGTTATAATCATTAAAATTCAACTTTGTTTTTTGCTTATTAACCTCTAGGCGAGAATCGAGATGTTTCGTCTGTTTTTTTTTTATTTTGGTAACCCATTTTTATAGTTCTATATCGCTTTAGGCTTTTAGATTGACCGTTACGTTTCTCATAGATTTAAATAAAGAACTGACGCCATCAGAAGTAATTCTGATGCCTTCGCGGTTATTACACATTGGAATGAAACAACTATAACCGATTCAACTTGCGTATTTTATTTTCGTTACTGACGTTTCGTATTCTTCACAGTTTCAATAATAATAGCACGACTGAGCTGACAATAGTCTAACGCTAAAATACGTGAGTTAAATCCGTTAATAGTTGCTTCATTCCAACTGGTAGTCCCACTTAAGAATTTCTAGGTATCTATAAATTTTAACATACGGAAGGTAAATTGAAAATGCATTACAGACAGCTAAAAGGGTCAGATAAGGGACATAGTTTATTTATAGGGTAGTTAGACAGACCGAAGGGTTTCGATATATCTGAGAAATGTACTGATAAAAGGGTGGTAAGTGGTACGAGGTTATTTATTTAAATTAAAGTTGGAAGGTTTAGATAACCCTTAAGGTTGGTGAAACATACTTGACTAGCTTCTACCGGCGACTGCGCACGAAAAGCACCCTTGTCGCCTTTTGGGGTGAAATTTCAAAAACCCTTACTTAATGCTCCCCGGCGTTATAAAAGGAACCCCTGTGAAAAATTTCATGTTTCTTACCCTTATAGTTTAGGACTTGCGTTGATATGTTAGTCATTTTTAAATCTTTAGTTTTCATCATCTGTCATTGTAGTTATTTATGTATTTTTATATATCTATATATTTTAGTATATTTATGTATTGTATTTATGTAGTGTAAAATCATCCTGTCATAATAATATATTGTATCTATTATTTTACATGTATTATTCTTTTTGCGCCTACACATGCTCTCTGTTTGCTTTAAAGGTTGTCTGGTAGAGAATGCCGTATGGCATTAAGTCCGCCTTTTGTACATTTGTTTTTTATTGTGCAATGAAGTGTAAATAAATAAATAAATTAAGTCAGCTTCTCTTTTTATATAGTTACGTAATATTATTATTATTACTATATTAAAAACTAGCTTGTGCCCGCGACTTCGTCCGCGTGGAACTCCTTTTTTGCAGTCGGTTAAAATGTAGCCTATGTCCTTTCTCCGGCTCCAGACTTTCTTTGTACCAAATTTCATTCAAATCGGTCCAATAGTTTTAACGTGAAAGCGTAACAGACAGACAGACAGACAGACAGACAGAGTTACTTTCGCATTTATAATATTAGTAGGGATTTGTATCAAAGCAAGCGTAGAAAAAATGGAGACCACAGTGGGACTTGAACCCATACCTATTTTACATAATATAGTCTGAGCTGACTTGACGTACACAGACCACAAGTTAGGTACCTACATCTTTGTGATGGGTCCGCTCTGGTGGACAGTTGCTGGTCGGGTGGCGGTAGATAGCTTCCATGCAATTCCCGGGACCCGTACCGCAAGGCAAAAATGGGACACCGTGGGGTTTTAGTTGGTAGGAGTCCGGCATAAAAAAAAAAAAAAAAAAAAAAAAAAAAAAGTAAGTAACTACATCTTGAATCTTGCTCAAAAGAATGGGACCTTTAATCTTTTATTACAAGCAATTTAAATAAGTAGTACAATTTAAAGGTGAAATCCATTTGCCATAATGATACAGTGGATGTTTTGATCTATTAACAATCTGGGGTCACTAAACCGAAATACAAAAAGATAAAAATGAACTCAAACTTAAAGTGTTAGAATTCAATTTTGAGAATCATGAAACAGTGAGAGTAGAGGAAATGAGGATACTTACTTGCACGAATGATTTTGGAACTAAGATGATGAGATGATCTTGATGGCGTATTTGTTGTGATGATGATGTCACCATAGAAAAAAATGGAATTTGGTGAATTACGTTAAATTACTGTTGAGATGCGTACCTGAAACAAAATAATAAGAATGTTAGTAAAATGTTTAAAATCACATTTTGATCACAAACGTTCAGTTTCTTTATGTTAAAGGAGTCTGCCCACTACACCGTATCATACCATGACCGTGCTATGAACGTGTCAGGCAAAAAAATATTCTTTGTATACTATGCCCACTAGACCGGTCCGTCACCGACTCGTACCGCCTTACGTATTACCTTCCGTGCTTGATACGTTCATAGCACGGTCATGGTATGATACGGTGTAGTGGGCAGACTCCTTAAGGGGTGAATTTAGAAAAGTTCTTTCCTAGTACTTCCCTCCGTTATAAAAAGAGCCCCTGTGCAAAATTTCTAGTTTCTAACCCTTATAGTGTAGGCCCTGAGTTGATATGTCAGTCATTAAGTCAGCTTCTCCTTTTATATATACAGACTAGCTTCTGCCAGCGACTTCGTCCGCGTGGAATAGTTATTTTCCCGGTTTTTTACACATTTTCCACTGTTTCTTCGCTCCTATTGGTCGCAGCGTGATGTTATATAACCTAAAGCCTTCCTCGATAAATGGTGAACAAAAAAAGAATTTTTAAATTCGAACCAGTAGTTCCTGAGATTAGCGCGTTCAAACAAACAAACAAACAAACTCTTCAGCTTTATAATATTAGTATAGATAGCGACAGATATTTTAGTTACCTAGGTTCCGTCATAATTCTTTCTTGCACTTTTAAATTGCATACTAGATGCAATATTTATCGACACATGCGTGCGCGCATATAATGAACGACTACATTTAATTACGATTTTATCTTTAGAAAAATGGGTTTAAAGCCTCGAAGAACGGTAGTCTTTTATTACGGTATTAAAGGCACGCCATAGGGAAGCATTAAGAAAGCATTTTTGATTATCTCCCTAAGGGGGTGTATTTTCATAAAATATGTACATAGACTTTTATATGTCTAAATAAGACCATTTTAGGTTTCTGTACCCAAAGGCTAAAATGGGACCATTATTACCATATATAAATGTTACTAGCTTCTGCCCACGACTCCGTCCGCGTGGAACTCCTTTTTTGCAGTCGGTTAAAAAGTAGCCTATGTCCTTTCTCAGGCTCCAGACTTTCTTTGTACCAAATTTCATTTAAACCGGTCTAGTAGTTTTAGCGTGAAAGCGTTACAGACAGACAGAGTTACTTTCGCATTTATAATACCTATTAGTAGGGATTACTAAGACTTCACTGTCCGTCTGTCTATCACCAGACTTTACCTATCTGTAATACGATAGTTAGCTAGTTGAAAATTTCACTGATAATAATTACTAGGTATCATAACAAAAAAACTGCTTTAAAACAGAATCCCTACTAATATTATAAATGTGAAAGTAACTCTGTCTGTCTATCTGTCTGTTACGCTTTCACGCTAAAACTACTGGACCGATTTAAATGAAATTTGGTACAAAGAAAGTCTGGAGCCTGAGAAAGGACATAGGCTACTTTTTAACCGACTGCAAAAAAGGTGGAGCTCCACGCGGACGAAGTCGCGTGCAGAAGCTAGTAAAATATATATTTAAGACTATCATACAACAGACATGATTTTTTGCCGTTTTTATAAATAATGGCAGGAAACCATTCATGCTCGAGTCCGACTCGCACTTGACTTGTTTTTATCAGCGGCAGTTACCCAACTAGGTATCAAACCTCATACCACCTTACATTGTAAGAGGTAACAAAAAAAAATCTCCACATTTAAGTACTATAGTTTTTCCCTTAAAGCCTTCATCAAGTGTCACTTTGAAACGTCAATCTTGGTGACACGGCAACTTCTTAAATACTAAAGGACGTAAGTACCATGTATGTAGTAAGCTTATACGTCTTTTGTCGATAGGTTACGTTTTCACGGTGACTCCGTAAATGGAAAAAGATCTTAAGTTCTATGTAAGTGGTAGGACTGTACGTCTTTTGGCGACGGGTTGTTTTTGTGACGTTTTGAAGGCTGTATAATGTGACAGTATCAATTGAATTGATTAATATCGATTTATTTATTACTGAGTCGGGAAGGTTTTGACGTTTGAGGTTTTTTGTAGGAAATAGGGAACCCTAAAAAGTTATGTTTGTTTGTATGATGTTTGTGGTAAATATGGGAATATGAAATGTTGTTTTTTTTATTTTAGAGTCTTAGCCTTATTTGAAAATTTACTTTTTAGACTGATTTTTTTTTTGTTAGACTGTCATCAGGTCAGTGGCTACAAATGTGGGACCTGTAAAGTTTTTGAAACGTCAGCAAATACAATACGCGAGTTCAATCTTATTAGTAAAAATCACAATACAGATAATATTTATTATTGATAGGCATTTCTTAAGGGGATGAACTGATTTTACTTCTGGCTACGAATATGGGAACTGTATTAAGTCAAAATGTCAGCAAATAAAATACGCGAGTTAAATCCGTTATAATTGTTTTATTCCATTATGTAATAACCGGGGCATCAGAAATTAATTGCAATTTATAAAAATAATGTTTTATTTTCTAGATATTAGCAAGCGCTATGATTAATACAAATAAATTGAATATAATGACTACAATAATTTTATACGTTTAAATAATTTATTATACGTAATTTTATCTTTCCTTTGACATATCAATTACGAATGCAAATTTCTATGAGAGTGATGTTGGAACAATTTTAATAGTACCCCCGTAATAATATAGGGAAAATATAGCCTAGATATTTATTATTATACCGATGCCTTATTTCATACCAAATATAATACTTTTAATATTTTGTACAATTTCTATAAGAAATGCGAGCCCATTATGAACTACTAGCGACCCGCCCGGCTTCACACGGCTGCTATAAACCTTCCTTTTAAATCACTCTATCTATTAAAAAAAACCGCATCAAAATCCGCTGCGTAGTTTTAAAGATTTAAGCGAATATAGATATATAGGGACAGAAAAATCCACTTTGTTTTATACTGTGTAATAATGATCTGTCGAGTCGACATTTTGTCGACATAATATTAAAAACGTTGTCGAAAAGAACGTTTGTCGTGTCGATATGGTTTCGTTGACATAAAGAAATAAGAGACCACATCGACATGACAAAATTTCTCGTTGTCGTTGCCGATTTTTGACAGATCACCGCGAGAATAAGATGACATGACAGGATGTCGACTCGACAGTTCTGTTGGCTGGCTGTTAGCTTGTAAGAAGCTTTTTTGGCCTTTTCATAATGTCTAAGTATTTAAGTCTTGAGTGCTAGAATTGACATAAGCCAACAAAACCTTTCGTGGTAAGTTTTCGTTTGTTTCTGTCAATTCCATACATTTTTATTTTTTTATAGATTTTGCTATAGGCTTATTATTGTAAGATTTCTATTTGTATATAAGTAAGTAAGTTTCACTTAATCAATGCTTTGAAAAATTGTGTTCTCGCGGCGTTTCTCAGATATCATGGTCTCGGGATCATTCGTAGATAAGAAAAAAGTCCGTAACATACCTAATTAAAATTTTGACGATTTTCAAATCTTATATTTTCTACCATATACGTATTTTAAGGTTTATTTATTTAACTTCGTATTATGACACCAAGAGAGCAAAAAGACTCAAGAGCCATATCGTGATTGTTCTTATTGGTATTGATTTAGCTGCACTATGTATGTTGTGATAAATACCCACAGCTCCCGCCGGGCGGCTGAGATCAGAAGGTTTAATTACATTTGACATACTCCAGCCAGTTCCGAGTAATTATCGAGTTAAGAACAAGAGGTGGATTGCACAAAAACATAATTAAACTTGTTCTTATCTTATATGGAAATTGAGAGGCTGTATCAAACATTTCGCGTTTCTCAGCTATGATTGTTTTTGTAGTAAACTCATCTGGGGGCGTAGACAAGGTGCCAACGTTCAACGTTAACGTTAAACGAAACGACCAAAATGTATGGAATTTGACATCCGCGAACGTTTGTGAAGTACATGCCAATCGTTTGCGGATGTCAAATCTCATACATTTTGGTCGTTTCGTTTAACGTTAACGTTGAACGTTGACACCAAAATGTATGGGATTTGACATCCAACGACTGTCACGTACGTCACAAACGATCGCGGATGTCAAATCCCATACATTTTGGTACAAACGTTCAACGTTAACTTTGAACGTTGGCACCTTGTCTACAAATCCCATACATTTCGAAAGTTTCGTTTAACGTTAACCTTAACGTTGAATGTTGGCGCCTTGTCTAGGCCCCAAGACGTGTAAAAGGACTTTGTATAGTTGACCAAGGGGGAAAAAAGGACTTTATTACTGAGATATCGCTGCCGTCCGCCTGTCACCAGTATGTATGTCATGAACTAGTAGAAATCACAGATGTATTTTATGCGCTACTATAACAAGAAACACAAAATGTTCTTCTTATATTTTTTTATAAAAAATATGGATTGAGGATGCAAGAGGAGTGAAAATTTAGAGTTGCAGGTAGGTACTAGGTACCTATGTTATAACCGTTAATTAAGCCGATTCTCAGACCAATTCGATATAATACCTACACAAAGATTCATAAAAACACAGTCGTTTCAGAAGAGTTTGACAACAAACACCGCGCACACGAGAATTTTATATAGGTACTAGCTGTCCGCCCCGGCTTCGCCCGGATCCCTTTTTTTTATAGCCTATGTCACACGGGAATAGTGTAGCTTTCCAACAGTGAAAGAATTTTTCAAATCGGTCAGTCGTTTAAGAGCCTATTCAATCCAAACAAACAAACAAACTTTTCCTCTTTATTATATTAGTATAGAAAGTATTATAATAATATATAAGATGGTACAGAGTCCGACTCCCAATTAGCCGATTTTTTTATAAATATATGTTTATATTTTTGACTTTATTCCAATGTGTAATAACCGAGAAAGCATCAGATATAAATTGAGACAAAATCAGCAAATTCCTGTGTTAATTCAGTGCATTAAACAGCTTTAGCGCATCAGTTAAGGCCGGGCCGGGCTGCTAATGAGCAAGGTTCAGTTCCCGACGATGGTATCTATACGGTTGCGTGTTACAACTTATTTTCAACCGACTATGTCAATCGAGAGGTTAAGATATGATTTAAATTGTATATGCACGTGTTTTGGATTGTAGCAATTAGCTAAAACGGATTTAACTCGTGTATTTTATTTTCTGACGTTTCGAAAACGTTACAGCTCTCATATTCATAGCAATGTTTAGTTCAAACTGCGAAAGCATGGGAAATTATTAAATTATTAAAGTCTACACTACTATTAAGAGGAAAGATTAGTATTTTTGTGTATCTTTGTAATTAATAAACAAAAAAACTACTGTGCCGATTTCAAAAATGCTTTCACCATTAAAAAAAAAGCTACATTGATCTTAGCAATAGGCTATATACATTGGAATGAAACAACTGTTAACGGATTTAACTCGCGTATTTTTTTCCACTTTAGCGTTAGACTATTGTCAGCTCAGTCGTGCTACGATTATGGAAACTGTAAAGAATCCGAAACGTCAGCTAATAAAATAAAATAAAAATACGCGAGTTAAATCCGTTAATAGTTGTTTCATTCCAATGTGTAATAACCGCGAAGGCATCAGAAATTATTACATTCATCTTCTTATTCTAATAGGCTATAGAATTTAAACAACATTAGGGAATTAGTTTTGTTGCTGTACTATAACGAGTTTACATACATACTAGTTACTTATATTTTGGGATGTACTTGTTTGAGCTCAGTTCCGTTACTCGAATATACAGATGGTATCAGCTAGACAAGTCTTTTGTTGGTGCTTTCAACAAAAACAACTGCCGATAAACATCTACTAACCTCCGGTTATCACAACTCGCTTGTTAAAATGAAATATTTACTTCCCAGTTACCTACTGAGATTGTATTGACAAGAACAGTTTTCTCTCCGTTGAAAATAACCTTAATAAGAAAAAAAAGCTTGCTTTAGCTTAGTTTAATTTTTCTCAGCCTTAACGGACAGTAGACTTGAGTATTTGATATAAATTTCTGCTTGATACTTCCATGCGTTCCTGACAAAAAGGGTGTTTGACAGACAGACAGACGGATAACGAAGTGATCAGGGTTTCGTTCTTCCTTTTGAGGTATGGAACCCTAAAAAGCTAGTACATGGTTCATAGTTTTAATTTTATTTGTTCTATGCTTGTTTTTGTATAATAGTATATAATATTGACAATCTCACTTTGAGTGCATATAATGTGACATAAAACTATGTTATTATATATATATGTAATAAATGAATCTAATCTAATCTAATAATTATAGAGTGAGATCTTAGTTACCCTAGACTATTGTGATTTAAGGAAAGATTTTTTAAGGATTGATAGTATAAAATAAACTTAAAAAGGAATGGAATGAAAAGCTGGAAGTGGCCATTTTACTTACCATAGGTATCAAAGGTAGAAAAAAATAATGCTAACGTTTTTCCTTCGGGAACGGGATAAAAAGTATCCTATATCCGTTTCTTGGTTCTAAGCTTTCTCTTCACTAATTTTCGGCCAAATCGGTTTAGCCGTTCTAGAGTTACATCGTAAGACTTATTTTTTAAGTAGGTATATAAAGAAAGTAGTTCTTGCTAAACTATTTAATACTAAAGAAATTTTCATAAATAAAAAATACATGTTATATGGTTTGAGTAATCACTTTATCGTTCTGTGTATAATCCGAAATAACTTGAAGCCATTCAGGCCATACATCTATCATACATTATCCACGGCCGTCGCCTACGTCGTGACTTACTGTCATACAAACTTATAGAACACAGATGGAAAAACATAATTGTATTTTACAGACCATACAGTTCCTAGACTAGTCACTTTCTATATTCGCAAACGCAAAATGAAAAGAAAATTGTATGAAATTTTCATAAGCGAACGAAACCTGATCACGTGACTTTTTTTGGGCTTATGTCAATTCCATACATTTTTCAATTCTTTCTAAGAGAGCAAAGATAGAAATTATTCTATAGTCAATGACGCTATGAAATAATAAAAAAATAAAATAAAAAAATAAAAAAAAAACATTCAGTTTTCTCCTCTTTCGCATTTGATACCTCGTTTGACTGATTTCTAATATTTTTAACCCCTATTTGGCCCCATATATCTCCGTAATCCCTTGCCCGACTACGCTTATTTTCGAACTTAAAAATTCTATAAAGGTCATATACTGTTTTGAGTGTTTTGCCAAATTTCATAAAAAAATTATTAACGATAGGTAGGCACTCAAGTTATTTTCGAACAAACGTACATACTCAGCCATAGGGGAATGAATGCCAAGATAAATGTAAATTCTTGTTTCGCTAGATTGATTTAATATTTTATTCGCTGACGTTTCGATTACCTTATAGTTCACATATTCGTAGCACGACTGAACTGACAATAGTCTGACGCTAAAGAAATTTACCAATCGAGAGTTAAATCCGTTATAGTTGTTTCATTCCAATGTGTAATAACCGCGAAAGCATCAAAATATAAGACTTATTTAGTGGATTTTTAGCTACGAAAGGAATGTACGAATTTTCTATGATAATAATTTATCCCAACTGCAAATATAACTTTGTGTGAAACAAATTTAGTATAATCTAGTAACGGTAATAGAAATCTAATTCATTTTTAATTTGGTGTGATAATTCAAGTGTTTTTTTGATGATTGATCGACGGACTGTCAGACACACGAAATGTGTGAAATTGATAATTATAAACATACATTAATATGATTTTACTTTATTTTATGATTAACTATTGAATAATTACAATCTCTAATATTATATAAAAATCTCGTGTCACTGTGTCTGTGGTCGCACTCCTCCAATTTTCATCAAATTTTGTATGTACTAGTTGTTTTGATCCTGTTAAGACATCAATTTTACTAAAATTCCAAATACATCTTCCATCAATTCTGTTAGAGAATGTTTATGCCTAATTTTAAAGAGAAAATCCTTTGGAATGAAACAACTATTAACGGATTTAACTCGCGTATTTTTATTTTATTTTATTAGCTGACGTTTCGGATTCTTTACAGTTATTACACATTGGAATGAAACAACTATTAACGCAAAAAAATACAAAATAAAATACACGAGTTAAATCCTTTAATAGTTGTTTCATTCCAACTCATCATTTCCTGTTTGTTTGTGAAAAGAAAAAATACGTGTTCGACAATTTTTAATAAAATAATTTAGGTAAGTTATTATGTACCTACATTACTGACGGATTAAATAGACTTTCATAGTACCTATTATTTAAATATATCATGTATTATATTTATTTATTTGCTGACATTTCAGAGCCTTTACATTCCATTATCGTAGCACGACTGAGCTGACAATAGTCTTATGCTAAAGTGAAATAAAATACGCGAGTTAAATCCCTTAAAGTTGTTTCATTCCAATTAATGTTTTATGTTTCTTTAAAAAATATATTACCTACGCGGCGTTGAATACGTTTTATTACTAAGAAACAGAGGTATTTCGAAAAGTGTGGTACCGTTTTTGGTACCCTAATTTTGACTTTGGTGCCCCTTAAATTATAAGCTATTACGTCGAGAGATTTATGTATGACGTGAGACATAAACACCGGATAGAGGCAATTATTATATATCTACACGGTCCCAAAATTGTTTTACGATTGTCTATTATATATATATGTACCTAGGTATATTAAGTTTAATTTAACTGGTGTATTTCAAGTTCGTATTAAGTTTAAGTACTTACTAAATTATATATTATGTCTCGCTGCTTTTAAAGCGACACAAAACCAAAATATGTCCATACTTTATCTAAGATTTTAAGCTACTTATCATTATTTGTGTGTTATATATTTAAAATGAATAATATACTTAAAAATAACTATGTATCAATATATAAAAGACTCTTACTTGATGACTGCCTTATCAACGCAGAGCCTAAACTATAAGGGTTAGAAACTTGAAATTTTGCACAGGTCCTTTTATAACGACAGCACTAAAAAAGGATTTTTGAAAATTCACATTTAAAAGTGTGCTTATAACGCGAAAATGAAATAGCGGGGCACAAGCTTATTTAATACAAACAGACCAACAACTATGACCAAAAATCCGAGTTAAATCCGTTATAGTTGTTTAATTCCAATGTGTAATAACCGCGAAGGCATCAGAGATTATTAGTATTAATTACATAATTAGGAAATGCCCTGAATATTACTTAGTAAACTACAACTTTCCAGTTGCTCTCTCTAATTTCCTTAACCATATAATTCCGGAACATCGGCATTTTAATCAAGTCCATATTAGATTTTCATAATAATTAGTAAAATGAAATGCATATCGACTATGGAAGTATCAATTAATGTAAAGGACATTTTGCCGAAAATGAGTTATTTATATGGTTGTATTCAGAATTTTGTGCTCTTTCGAATGGTATCATTAAAATTTTGATATCTTGAAAAAAATGTCGTTTACCTTACACTTTTTTACCTTTTCTAAAATGATTTTTCTCTCATTTCGTGATGTAAAAGACATATCCTTAATTTACATTCAAATTATTTAACGTATAGCACAATACACTAAAAACTTGGCTTATACATTAATGGTAATTTCGCATTTCTTAACTAAATGTAAATTACTTTAAAGAATAAGTGAATATGCGATTCGTGTTGGCCTTTACGTTAATATGATAATAACTGGAGAGTGTATTTTGTTTTTTACATCAACAAATTATAACGATTATAATCGGACTCTCTCTTTCTAACATACGGTAATACTTAATAAGAGTGAATAGAACGAACTACCATCACGTGCGTTGGATTTCTTTAAAATAGCCACATCGTCATTGTGGTTATTTATGTATTTTTGTGTATCTATATATATTATTAAGTATATAAATTTATGTATTTATTTATGTAGTGTAATATCTTCCTATTTTATATCGTATTTATATATACACATGCTCTCTGTTCATTTCAAAGGTTGACTGGTAGAGAATGCCGTATGGCATTAAGTTCGCCTTTTGTACATAATTTAGTTTGTTTGTGCAATAAAGAATAAATAAATAGATAAATAAAATAGCCGCTGCGTTTATGGTGGCCAACGTATTCCTATTAGTCGAGGTCAGTGGTTCCTAACTTTTTAAATATTGTCACCCGTGGGACTTAGTAGGAAAACTGATTTTACCCTGGCCTTAAAATACAAACAATACATGTATTTTTATGTTAAATTTACCTTTCCTTATTAAGTTCTTTGTACACTGTAGACATACCTCAATGGAATCAATGGCTTAACGGCCTAATAACATTCCGACAAGATAGCCATATCTGGTATACAGAGTGATCCAAAAAAGCAAGAGTCAGGGTGCGGTATTTATGGAGAAGGACCGAAACTCGGGATTAGTGCCAGCCTCAAAAATATAGCCTCAATCTTTCAAGAAGAAGTCTATTTTATTAACAATTCTGCAGAGATTAGCATTGAAAGGAAACTCCAAAACCAGCACAACTACATTAACTCTGACAGTCAAGCAGGCCTACTAGCACTGAATTTACTTAAAATAAATGTAGCTATAAACTAGTTCGACTCTGTCAGAATTACCTAAACGCCCTGGGTAACACCAAAAAAGTCATACTTAGATGAGTTCCAGGGCATTCCAACATAAAAAGGTGCCAATATTCCTCTAATAGGCTCTAAACCAGTCTGCGGTATCATCAGGCAACAAGTCTATGAAGTACTCAACGAGGAATATAAACAAAAAGTAATGGAACTGATATCTACGTATGAACAGAAACAATTAAGAAAACTCATAAAAGGCTATTGCAATAATTTATATAAAGAACTGCTAAAGCTCAAAAGGCAAAATTCCTGTGCCGTAACCACAATAATTATTAGGTACCGGTCACTACAAACTCAACAAACATGCGCCTGAGGGAAGACCATACATGTAGGTTCTGCGAAGAGTCTGAGAAGACAGCCCTGAACATACTATGCTCCTGTGGACCACTCATGCGGAAAGAAGTGTCCATCTCGGTAGAAACGTGCTGCTCCCAGAAGAGATACAAGTACTCACGTCCCAAAGAATCTGGAACTTTCTGGAGTCAACGGGCATAAATAGTGAACTATAGACAACAAAAAGGGCCGGTATAATAGATCAGAAATGGTCGAAGCGCCACAAATGGGCCCACAAACTCAATAATAATAAAAGTTGATTGCTTCCCCTTTTAGAATAGTTGATTTACTCCCAGGTTCAGAACCACGTCTAGGAGTATACAAAACCTAATATTCGACACTCGCATGTAAATCAAAACCTACAGAATACCTCCTGTGAATTCAGAATCATGAAATTGGTACGAAGCAACACTTTTAGTACAGATAAAAGAAAAATTGCGAAAACTACAAATTTCTCGCCACATCATATAAAATAAAGGTTCGTTTTTCCTTTTGAGGTACGGAACCATAAAAAGAAATATTTAAACTCATATACTCAATTTTCGACACTCGCAAGATAATCAAAACCTACAGGGTACCTCTCGTAAACTCAGAATCTTAAAATGTGGTACGAAGTAACGTTTGCATAGATATAAAGGAAAAAAAATACAGAAATTGATTCAACTAATAATAATGTAGCTATATTATTATTATTCTGGTTGTGTATTACTTTATATGTAGGTAGGTGGATACCTTCTCATCGCTCAATAAATTATGGTATTAACTACTAGTCGATTTAAGGAATGTATACTCTAAATTATGTTCAAAGGTGTTTAGTTCTGATTATTAATTTCTTTAACTAAAGAAAAATATTTTAAATAAAAGTCATCCTTATTCTTCATTAATAGAGTAGTGAATTCAATGGTGCTTGATACATACACTCCAAGAAAATTCTACTACTTAAGACCTTTACGTTAAAATGACTTTCATTGTTTTCCATACTCATGTTAGTTACATTAACGCGTAAAAACATAAAACCTAAGCTTTTTTAAAGTAAACGCCAACTGTAACAAAAAAATTAAGGTAAAGGACATGCTAACTCCGAAACCATACGTTGTTAACTTGAGATGATGTCATAGGTTAAAAAACGATGAAATTTTAACCAATTTTGCTCTAGGTTGTGTTAAAATAGCACCAATAGAAAAAAAGTTATGACCAGATTAATTTTCACAAAAACTTCTTTTCGCTCTCCTGAAAAACTGGATTTTGTCCTTTACAGCAATTGATACTTCCATAGTCGATATCTGGACTAGTCGTGCAACTAGTCGGCCGACTGGTTTGCTCGCTTGGAAATTTGTTCTTGAATATGTTTATTGATTTATGTTGTTGTTTCTTGTAACAGATAATATGGTCATAGTAAATTTCTGATGCCTTCGCGGTTATTACACATTGGAATGAAACAACTGTTAACGGATTTAAATCGCGTATTTTTATTTTATTTTATTTGCTTACCTACGTTTCAGATTCCTTACAGTTTCCATAATCGTAGCACGACTGAGCTGAACTATTCTAACGCTAAAGTTTTTGAAAAAATAAAATAAAATACGCGAGTTTAATCCGTTATAGTTGTTTCTGAGAAATATGTACCTATAGGTATCTATGGGATAATCGCAGAGCGCAAGGAAACACGTCCGTTCGTTACACCGTTTAATGCAAGAGAAAGATTTATATCTACCCCACCAAATGTTACATACAAAATATTAACCTACCCACATTATACATATATTACAGTTTCATTCCAATGAGTAATAACCGCGAAAGTATCAGAAATTAATCCAATGTTCGCTTGTATGATAGTCGATCAGTCAGTCACGGATCTCTTTAATGTATCGATGGCATGTTTTAGTATAATTTACCTACTTTTAAACATCAGTAGCTCAGGCCCAAACTAGACGCCGTAAATACTCGGAATAGCCAAATAAAGCAATAAAAATAAATAAAAGACCGTATAATTAAAACTGTATTAGCGGTCTCATTTTTAACCTGTTTTTTTGGCGATATTTATTTATACTACAGTAAGTATGTACCTAACGGTGTTGTGTTACGCTTTTTTTAAATCACTATCACTACATAGTCTATACTAGCTTCTGCCCGTGACTTCGTCTGCGCACGATGAGTACTTCACACAATATCGTTATAAAATATAGCCTATATGTTTGTCTGATGTATAAGCTATATTGTGGTAAAGTTTCATTCAAATCCATTCAGTAGTTTTTACGTGAAAGAGTAACAAACATCCATACATCCATACTTACAAACTTTCGCCTTTATAATAGTAGTAGGATGTTATTCTGATGTATAAGCTATATTGTGGTAAAGTTTCATTCAAATCCATTCAGTAGTTTTTACGTGAAAGAGTAACAAACATCCATACATCCATACATTCATACATACAAACTTTCGCCTTTATAATAGTAGCAGGATCTATACTAAGGAAAAGTTTGTTTGTTTGGATTGAATATGCTCCTAAACGACTGGACCGATTTGAAAAATTCTTTCACTGTTGGAAAGCTACACTATTCTGAAGAAGTCGTGCTACGAATATGATAATTGTAATTTTCGAAATGTCAGCAAATAAACACTATTAGTAAGTCTTCACATTTCACTGTTAGTAAGCTACACTATTCCCGAGTGACATGGAGTATATTATATTTAAAAAATTGGTATCCGTGCGGAGCCGGGGCGGGCAGCTAGTTATGTTGTATAAGTATATATGTGTTTGTCTATATCAATCCGTTGTATACCGAGTACCCATAGTAAGTACAAGTTTTTAACCCCCGACGCAAAAACGACGGGGTGTTATAAGTTTGACGTGTATGTGTGTGTGTGTGTGTGTGTGTGTGTGTGTGTGTGTCTGTCTGTGGCATCATAGCTCCCTAACGCATGAACCGATTTTGATTCTGTTTTTTTTGTTTGAAAGGTGTATATGTCGGGAGTGTTCTTAGCTATGTTTTATAAAAATCGTCTCAGTAGTTTAATAATTAGGGGGGGTTAAAGAGGGGATGTAAAAATAAATGTCTACAAATATACTCGAGTGGGGTATCCAATGAAAGAGGGTTACGAGTACATTACAAAATTGAAATCATAATGAAAATCGGTTGAGTCGTTCACAAAATATTGGGAGTGAAAGTGGGGATGGAAAACCAAATGTCTACAAATATACCCGAGTGGGGTATCAAATGAAAGAGGATCGCGTGTACATTACAAAATTGAAATCATAATAAAACTACTTAACCGATTTTTAAGTAGTTCAAAAATTATGGGGAGTAGGTAATAGTGTAAATGGTAAGCCCAATGTCGACAAATATACCCGAGTGGGGTATCAAATGGAAGAGGATAACATGTACATTACGAAATTCCATGTGAAATGGAAATTAGTTAAAAATAATAATATGTAGTAGGTATCTACGTATGTACTTACAAAAAGTATGAAATAAAAAATAAACCGGGACCGTAGGTTTAGGTAGATTGTAAATATTAGGTAAGTAAGTACACCTAAATGAAAAGCGGTCCCCCCGACATGACGTATTCTTTGTAGAAATATTAATACTTAGGTAGTTAACTAATATTAAGATTTTATTATTGTTACACTTTTTAGAGGGCCTTTTAGTTTTTATGTCGGGGGTTTGTTAAATTTTTAATTTATTTTTTTAGTTTCAACTAGATCAAGGTGTAAATTGTCCAAAGATTTGTTTTAATTATTTTACAACTAGCCGTATTCGAACCCCCGCTGAATTAAGAACGAGTATGTTAAACCTAGGTCTTAGATGTTCTAGATGTCCTATTAGCATTCCTAAGCTGGAATATTTCCTAGTGTTGCGTAATAGAACACATTACTAAACCTAATTACGTATTAAAAAGCTGTTTATGCAAGATTCTAAATGCATAAGAGGTTCCGTACATTATAATTTCTTATAGAGTATTACAGACTAGACGTTCGCCCCGGCTTCGTACGGATTTCTTTTTTTTTTCAAAATAATCTATAGCCTATGTTACTCGTGGATAATGTAGCTTTCGAATGGTGAAAGAATTTTTAAAAACGCTCCAGTAGTTTTTGAGCCTATTCATTACAATCAAACAAACAAAGTTTTCCTCCTTATAATATTAGTATAGAATATAGATTCTATATAGATTAATATAAAGACTTTCTTTGTACCAAATTTAATTTAATCCAGTAGTTTTAGCGTGAAAGCGTAACAGACAGACAGAGTTACTTTCGCATATCTATATATATAAAAATCAATTGCTGTTCGTTAGTCTCGCTAAAACTCGAGAACGGCTGAACCGATTTGGCTGATTTTAGTCTTGAAATGTCCGTGGAACTCCAGGGAAGGTTTATATGAAAAAAAAATGGAAAAAGGGGAAAAAAAAAACGGTAAACGCGGTACGAAGTTCGCTGGGTCAGCTAGTTTATAATATTAGTAGGGATGTAGGTATGGGGGACTAAGGTTCTCTCTCTACGGACCCCTAAAACTGCACCTAAAACTGCATACCGCAGCTTGTCCATCGGTCGCCCAATACGGCAATGCAATATTTGTACATATATACATATATATGTGCTTGCGCAAGGAATCGAAGGCGTTACCGACCGGTCGCCGGGCGATACGGTTTCCTTTAATGTTGTTCTTTAGTGGAAATGTATGGAAATGTATGTTTTTTTTTTACTATGTAGTTTGTAAAAGGAGTTACGTTTTGAAATGGATAAGTACTTACTTACATTTTTTTATTTAAAAAAAAAACAAACCCCTTTAAGTAAATTTATTTATGGCAGGCCAAGTTGGTGATAGCTTAGAATTCAATTTTATTTGTAAAAAATAGATCTCAACAAATAAATTCCAATATATTATTATTTATTATATAAAAATAAGTCGGGTTTTCTTTCCTGACGCTATAACTCTAGAACGCACGAACCGATTTGGCTAATTTTGGTCTTGAATTATTCGTGGAAGTCCAGGGAAGGTTTGTAAGTAGAGAACATCTTTCTATACTCCCATAGGTATACAAAATGATTGACGGTAAGTGACAGAAGACTTTGACAGATCTTCGACAGAACGGGCAGGACGACGTCTGCCGGGGCCGCTAGTATTTCATAATTTCTGATGCCTTCGAAATTTTTCTTATAAACTTTTACGACCACAGCGCCGCGGTGGCGAATAGCGGAACTAGGAGAATGGTATTAGAATGACACTAACAGATGGCGCTATAACGGCCTAATTATATTGAAAGTTATTTTAAACTGTCTAGGCAGAAAGTAATTTTTAAAAGTCAAAAAAAGTATTAAGATTTTACACTTACTTAATAATATTATGTAAATAATTTCTGATGCTTTTGCGGTTATTACACATTGGAATGATACAACTATAAGTAGTACGGTAATTTCATACCAAAATTACCAAAACTCATTTAACTCACGTAAGTATTTTATTTCATGATTACATATTTTGCAGTAGGTAAGTAAGCCTAGGTATAGTTTCAAGTCATTTATCATTATTATTTCCGACATAAAAAAACTACATTTCTTTCGATTCTGCCAAAAATACTCATGCGTAATAAAAATTAAACAACTTAATTTGTACGACACCGTTTTCGATTTAATTCTGTACTATCAATTATTACCCCCAAATCGTTTAGCAGCACATTATCAATTTAAACTTTATTCCTATCGCCTAAAGGTTCAAAACAAAAAGATAACAGCTTTGAATAGTAATGGCCGTGCCGAAAAACCGAAGCTATATCGTAATACCGCCATATTTTCATTAGCAGGCTCGGTCGGCTTGTTACCGCACTTCTGAACTGCAATTGCTCTGAATTGCATTTACAATTGTTATTGTTCATTTAATGCATCGGGGGTGTAATTACTTTAATTTGTATAGCTTACAATGTTATTCGTTTAATTAATTTATGAATGTAATTTGTCATCGTTAGTTATAAGGTATTGGAATGAAACAACTGTAATGGAATAATTTCTGATGCCTTCGCGGTTTTTATACATGAACTAGCTTTTGCCCGCGACTTCGTCCGCGTAATTTTTAACCCCGTTATGGGGTGAACTTCATTAGAATACGGATCTATATCTGAATCTCTAACGTTTTTTAACCTATTATTGATTTCCCTAACGTTTTATGTCATAATGATTATTAACTAACACTCTTATGACCTATCTTTTGTTTTCCTAACATCATATGGATGTTTTTTTTCCACATAATGTTTTATTTCCTTAACGTATTTCCCACTTACCATATTAATTATTCATCCTAATTCTATTCGGTTTTGGCGCCTCGCCGGCCGCTGCCACGGCAAGCTGTACGGTCGCAGTTGAATTAATAAGTATACTGACAAAACCTGGTTTGTTAACGTTATGTCGTAAATATACTTTCATTAAAAGTACCGATACTGACGCTTGACCGGCCGCTGCCGCAGCATGCTCGCTTCGCTCGCTTGTATCGCGTGCTGGATGATCACGGTTCTACCTAACACTCCTCCTCGCTTCGCTCGTCGTCGTACCTAAAGGAGACCTTCATTTGCCGCTGCCGCGGCACGCTCGCTCGGTTTTCGCCCTGTAGGGTCGCAGTTTAAGTAATTAGTGTACTGACAAAACCTGGTTTGTTAACGTTATGTCGTAAATATACTTTGATTGAAAGTACCAATTCTGACGCTTCGCCGGCCGCTGCCGCGGCATGCTCGCTTCGCTCGCTTGGATCGCGTGCTGGACGATCAGTATTCTACCTAACACTCCTCCTCGCTTCGCTCGTCGTCGTACCTAATTTGCCGCTACCGCGGCACGCTCGCTTCGCTCGCTCGGCTTGTGCATTGTTGGGTCGCAGTTCAATTAATTAGTATATTATTAGTATACTGACAAAACCTGGTTTGTTAATGTTATGTCGTAAATATACTTTTATTAAAAGTACCGGATCTGACGCTTCGCCGGCCGCTGCCTAATACTTCCCTTATATTCGTAATAAATGGAGCTAACAATAGTTTAACATGTACAATATGCAAACTAAGTACATAAGTACTTACCTATCTTACTTTCGAAATTGCATAATTTATACAGCTACCACTGAGTTCAACATTTTTTTTTAATCGGACAAAGTTTTTAAAGAAATCATACACGTGAGGTTTAGCTGGCTATTTATTTAAGGATTGATTACCACACTTATTACAAAGATCTAACAAAACAACAAAACAATTTTACAATTCAATTCAATCCTACAAAATAAAACCTTATACCAATTACATACAATATAAGTGGTGTTACGAAATAAAACATTTCCCAGTTTGCCTCATTGCCTGTAATGAGATACTCTCGCAAAGCATACTCCTTGTAAGCTCACTCGGTCTTGAGGATATGTTCAGGGTCATTTTCTCAGTCAGGAGCTCGCGCGAGCTTGCTTTACCTCCGTCTCGTCCCATTCCGTCACCTCTGTTATCACGGCTTTTTTATATATGTCAGCTTTGGTCGCGAAGAACACTTCTATTTCTCTGCGTAATGACACCAGTTTCCCCTCGCAAGTTAAACGGGGTCTGCTTACTCAGGAATATTATTAAATAGTCCTCATTACACGATCCACGGGATATTACATAATAATGCCATTTTCGTTAACACTGAAGAAATCATACACGTAACAGTTTGGGTATTTATTTAATGTCAGGAATGACATTAGCAACCGTTGCTATGCATACCTACATTATACTTTTTAAATATGTGTCAAAATCAAAAGCACTAAGTAGTATTCATATCAATTTGGAAGAAAATCTCCCTTTTAACCCCATTAGGGGGTGAATTTCAATAAAATACGAAACACGTACTCCATCAATTCTGTTAAAGAATGTTTATGTAAAATTTGAAATAGATCGGACCAAGGAATCACGTTGTTGCATACAAACTTTGCACCCCATTTTTAACACCTTAGGGATAGAATTTCGGAATATAATATAGCCTATGTCCTTTCCCAGGCTCCAGACTTTCTTTGTACCAAATTTCATCAAAATCCGTTCAGCCGTTTAGGCGTGAAAGAGCAACAGACAGACAGACAGACAGACAGACAGACAGACAGAGTTACTAACGCATTTATAATATTAGTAGGGATGAAACGATTAGGACGGAAGTAACTCGCGTATTTTTTTTTATTTGATGACGTTTCGTTTTCAAGTTTTGCAATGTGCACGCTACTAAATATAATATAATTTCCTTTGTAAATAAGTTTATTATATAAAATCATGTTACGTTTATTTTTAGTAATGAAACAACTACAACGGATTTCACTCGCGTATTTTATCTTATTTGTTGACGTCCCTAGAGCTTTACACTTCCCACATTCGTAGCACGACTGAGCTGTAAGTCTAACGCTGAAGCGTTAAATAAAATGCGCGAATTAAATCCGTTATAGTTGATTCATTCCAATGTGTAATAACCGCGAAGTTCTTAATAATGCCAGGTGTCTAGTAGATTGTAAGAATAACCACCATCCTTAAAGGGGAAATTAAATATTTAAACCCACTAACGACGAGAACTGGTATGCACGGAAGTGTTAAAAAAAAAAACAAAACTAATCACTACATAGTATAAAACAAAGTCGCTTTTTCTGCTACGCTTAAATCTTTAAAACTACGCAACGGATTTTGATGCAGTTTTTTTTTAATAGATAGAGTAATTCAAGAGGAAGGTTTATAGCACCCGTGTGAAGCCGGGGCGGGTCGCTAGTATTGGACTAAATCAACTGTAACGGATTGAATTTGCCTAGGTATTTGATTATATTAGCGTTAGACTATCGTCAGCTCAGTCGTGCTACGAATATGGAATCTGTAAAGGCTCCGGAACGTCAGCTAATAAAATAAAATAAAAATACGCGAGTTAAATCCGTTTAAAGTTGTTTCATTCCAATGTGTAATAACCACGGAGGTATCAGAAATTATTAAATTAATTCATTTTTAACTTTTAATTTTAAGCTTTGCTTAAAATGGGACTAGATAATTGGTGTGAATTGTCCAAAGATATTTATTTATTTATTTTATTTTATTTTATTCATTTTATTATTAATCAATAGGTAGGTAATTAATATGTTTTTAAAAATAGTAGGTTTTTTTTATATTTTTTTTTACTAATAAATAACTTGTATTTGTATTGAACTGTACATTGTGTTGAAGTGTCGGCCCTTGTGCTAGTTTCTCAGAATTTTAAATTGTGTACATTTCTAAGTGTTTATTTCTTATATTGGAAATCGTTAAAAACCTTTGTTTTATATAACTTTCAATCGTTGATAACTTAACAATTTAGACTTGTTAACACTAAAAACATATCAGTGTTTTAGTTTTATACAAGTATGGGTTTCAAGCATTTGAGTCATTGTCGTCTCAGACATAGTAAATAATAAAAACTTAAGTAAAATAATCCCTAATTTTTACTGCTACAAAAGCTGATTCAATTGATACCTACGTAATAATATTATTACACATAAATCATTTTTCAGTAAATAGACATTATTTATGTTCTTTTACATGTCAGCCTATGATGCAATGTTGAATCGACATTTTGTCTATATTGTTTCGTCGATATGAAGAAATAAGAGACGACATAGACGTGACAAGATTTCTTTTTGTCGACAACTTTACCGATTTTGACAGATCACCGCGAGAATAAGACATCGACATGGCAAGACGTCGACTCGATATTAAAAGAAGTAGGTAGCTGTCTTTATAACTGACTAGCTTCTGCCCGCGACTTCGTCCGCGTGGAACTCCTCCTTTTTTGCAGTCGGTTAAAAAGTAGCCTATGTCTTTTTTAGGCTCTAGACTTTCTTTGTACCAAATTTCATTTAAATCGGTCCAGTAGTTTTAGCGTGAAAGCGTAACAGACAGACAGAGTTACTTTCGCATTTATAATATTAGTAGGGAAGTAGGGATATAATATTTTAAAGTACCTATCTAATTATATGATTTTAACTTACATAAGGCAAAATTATTATATAACTAGCTTCTGCCCGCGACTTCGTCCGCGTGGAACTCCTCCTTTTTTGCAGTCGGTTAAAAAGTAGCCTATGTCCTTTCTCAGGCTCCAGACTTTCTTTGTACCAAATTTCATTTAAATCGGTCCAGTAGTTTTAGCGTGAAAGCGTAACAGACAGACAGACAGACAGACAGAGTTACTTTCGCATTTATAATATTAGTTAGGATAGAAGTGATAGTAAGTATAAAATAAACAGCTACATATATTTAGGCAGCGAGGTTATATTAAGGCGTATGGAATTACCGTTTTTTATACTATTTTTATATAATTACTGCCAACAGGTAATAATTAAAATTGCCTGAAAATACAAAAAAAACAGTACTAAATATATAATTACAAATTGTAATTACTATAAATAGTAACCTCTATTCAGATTGCCTAATTTACGTAATTGTTGTTGAAATGCTATGTCACCAAGTAATCAGCTAATGGTGACAGGGGGGTTGTAGCAAGGTTACTAGGGACGGGGGAGGCTTTCATGGTGACACCTTAGGGTTCCCATGGGTTCCACGATATAGGTTACAGAGAAAGTGCTATTAGTTAGCTCAATATGTCTATATCTTTGTATAGGTTTTGTAATAATAACTATCGGTTTGCCCCGGCTTCGCAAGGATCCCTATTTTTTTTCAAAATATTATATATATATAGCTTATGTCACTCAGAGTGAACGTAGCTTCTCAACCGTGAAAGAATTTTAAAAATCGGTCCTGCCTTTTGAAACAAACAAACCTTTCCTCTTTATAAAATTAGTATAGAGTAGGTAGGTTTGTTTGTTAGTTTGTTTGGATTGAATAGGCTCCAAAACTTCTGAACCGATTTGAAAAATTCTTTCACTGTTGGGAAGCTACACTATTCCCGAGTGACATAGGCTACAAAACAAAGGGATCCGTGCGAAGCCGGGGCATTCCGCTAGTAACAAATATTTAAAGGACTCCATAAAACAGCCATGACTTTTTTGGTATTTCATTATCTAGATTTTCCTAGAGATCACCTTTTTACATGTTTATTTGTCCGAGACATCTGACAATTGACAGCTGTCAGCTTGACAAGGTCAGCTGACAGTCTAGGGTGGATCGATGGTGTCAGCTGTCAGTTCCCGTGGGTCTCACCACATGGGACTATTCCGTATCGATTTTCATAAAAAAGATTATTACGGATTGAACTCGCTTGTGAAAACTTTACAGTGACCTAACGCTCTTGACGTTTGCAAAAAAGTCACTACGATAAATAGCCAAAAGTCATCCCGAACTGCGAACAAATCTTTGTATATAATTGGGGCTGTTGCTATCTCGTCCCGCAACCGCACGATTTACCTGTCAACTGTCAAGACGTCATCAGGTGACAGTATGTAACAAATTACAAGCTTAACAACAATATCTGTCAATGTCACCCATCAATCATTAATGACACTTCAATTCTAAATGGATTAAAAAACAACGTCTATATAAATTGCTGCGGCCCGCCCCTGTATCAAGTTTTATTGGGGCACTTTAATAATACTCAATATAAAAACTTCGCTACTATATTATTATTGAAATAACAAAAGTATAATATATCCTCTCTCTATATCTAAGTAAGTATATCACTACATATAAAACAAAGTCACTTTTCTGTCCCTGTATGTATGTACGCTTAAACTTTTAAACTACGCAACGGATTTTGATGCGGTCTTTTTTAATAGATAGAGTGATTCAAGAGGAAGGTTTATATTATATTAAACGGTAAACTTGTCTCAAAAGAATTTTTGGATTTTATTTTTTGTAGCGTCACGGGTTCTAACAGATTCCATCCATTCATTGATAGAAACAGGTACTTATTTCCTCTCATTTTTTAATGGAAAGTTTACCACTCTGTTACACGAGACAACCACAATGTTACTCTTATGAAATTGAGAAGGGTCAATACTACTTTGATCTTTTGTCAGTTCAGAAAAGTAAACAAATTGTAGGTAATTAAACAGAACTTTAAAAAACAATATAAAACACTTTGCTTTAATAAATTCTTGGTAATCCCAAGTAGTCGCTTATCTGCTTACAGAGCAAATCATTCATCATATCCGTCAACACATCATCAAAAGCAAATCATTACGGCATAGGTGACAAGTGTAAACCTTCATAAATCATTTATTGATATTCTATTTCACTTTATCTAATTACATAACATTACGTGATAGACAAGGACAGGTATTTCAACTATAATAGCCTCATGAATAAATGATTCAGTACGTAAACTATGGTATTTCTGTCGAAGCGCCTATAGACATTTCATTAGGGAAGTGACGCGTGGTTTATTTTGCTATTAACATTGTCGCAGGCGTTTTTATGAAATGGTTTATTTTTGGATCGTATAGGTATTACAAATGTCTGTGGGCTAGTAATTTATGGCTGTAAGTATTAAATATTAAAATATGTTTATATGATATATTGGAATGAAATAAATAGGTATACCTAAGTAAAGGAGTACATTCGCGTAACTAGGTACTTTATTTAATTTGCTGATGTTTTAAAAACTACAATCCCATATTTGTAGTCTAACTCATTGCAATGACAAATGTCATAGGCAATGTCATTGTGTTACGTAAGCAAATAAATAAAATATGCGATTTAAATCCGTTATAGTTGTTTAATACCAATGTGTAATAACCGCGAAGGCATCAGAGATTTTTTTCCTTTGTACAATGAAACCAAAACATAACAGCCAAGTTGGAACTCACAAACAAGTAAACAAAGGATGTAAGCAAAAAATTCTTGGAAAGATATTGGTAGCTTGTCAGCAAACGTCTGGCACCATACTTGTTAAGGAAGAGGCAGAATGAGGTGGTGACAAAAGGAGTAGGGTAAAGAAGTTATAATTAAAAAAAAAAAGTTCAGGGAGTGAGTGGTTATATAAAAGGAGTGAAGAAAAGAAGAAAGATTTTTATGTGAACACTATAGAAGAGCGTTGGCACGCGATAAAACGGAAATGAAAAGAATTTATAAATAAGGAATATGCAACAAAAAGTTATTGAATGATAAGAAGTGATAGCTAAATAAATATATATTTACCTAATTACAAAGCGCCGAAAGATATTTATCAAAATTACATTAAATAAAGTAAATGTTCAAAATTCAGTGAATTAGTACTGATTTATAATTGAGAAGCAATAAAAAGGCATTCATGAAACTAGAAATAGTAAAAAAATGTGTTACGTAAATTAACATAAAAAATGAACAATCTTTGGACAATTTACACCAATTAAACTAGTGTAATATGATTGCTAATAATTATGATTAAATAAAGATAAGTACTAGATAGTGATCAAAAAAAAAAAAAAACTAGTCAGAAATATATAAGATGGGTACTCAACGGATAACACATAGGTATATAAGACACCCAAGAATTGGGTACAAATGCTTGACATATTAACATCAGCCTCTAGCGGGATTCGAATCCGCATCCTTCTTCATTCTGAGCACTAGACCAAAAGGCAGTCTAGGAATAAAAGTACTGTAGAGACTGAAGAAGATGCAATGTCATTGAACATAACAGATGAACTTTGTAAAATATGTGACGGGAAAATTGAATGTGCACCAACTGCTATACTTTTGATATCACTAGTTCATACTTTATATGGGCATGCGGCCCCAGAACCAAATTATTTTGGAAAAAGAGATACACAGAAAGAAGAAAAGATAGAAGGAAAGGCTGGTCAGGATAGAGAGCCTGAGGATATGGAGGAATATGATTTTGTGGTGGTTGGAGGAGGGACAGCAGGCTGTGTAGTGGCTAGTAGGCTTTCAGAGAATAGAAAATGGAAGGTAATCCCTACTAATATTATAAATGCGAATGTAACTCTGTCTGTCTGTTACGCTTTCACGCTAAAACTACTGGACCGATTTAAATGAAATTTGGTACAATGAAAGTCTGTAGCCTGAGAAAGGACATAGGCTACTTTTTAACCGACTGCAAAAAAGGAGGAGTTCCACGCGGACGAAGTCGCGGGCAGAAGCTAGTGTGTTATAATTGAATAAAAAATTTAAACGAACCAGTTTTTAGCGTAATATTGGGTCTGATTTCCTACTAAAAGAACATTTTCTAACTATTGGAGAATATTTTTCAACGACTGATTCGTAACTATCTTTTTAACTGCTAAACCGATTAAGTTTTTAGGTCTTTTGGCCCGACGTCCTCAAAAAGGATAAAATTCCTAATTGTAGGCACACAATTTTTAACGACCATCACAGCTATCTTTTAAACGCCTGAACCGATTACATTAAAGATACCTCTCGATTAGCCACCCTTAAAGAAAAACAAAAACGTTCGAGACAACTACCAGCTGATATTGGAATGTACAACTATTAACGGATTTAACTCGCGTGTTTTTTTTTATTTTATTTGCTGACGTTTCGGAGCCTCCATAATCGTAGCACGACTGAGCCTAACGCTAAAGTGTTGTTTATACAGTTACGCCAACTAACCAAAAAAAAAGCGTTAGACTACCTAATGTCAGCTCAGTCGTGCTACGATTATGGACACTGTAAAGAATCCGAAACGTCATCAAACAAAATAAAATAATTTAAAACACGCGAGTTAAATCCGTTAATAGTTGTTCATTCCAATATCAGCTGGTAGTCGTCTCGAGCGCCGAATTTCAAAGTGACAAGTCTGAGCGCAGCGTAGCGCCGACTACTGCGCGAGTTCGTCGTTGGGGATAAAATTAGTGACTTTATTTAGGTCATAAGGGTAACCTTAAAAAGGTCTAGAACGTTCTAGGTGCTTCTACTGGAGGCTGGTCCTGAGGAACCCAAGATGGCCCTGATCCCAGGTCTGACCAGCGAGCTCCACGGCTCCAGCATCGACTGGAAATACACCATGAGACCCAAAAAGGGGTGAGACCTTTGACCCTTACAACTTACTTTGACAGTAATTTCTGATGCCTTCTCAGTTTATAAATATTGGAATGAATCAACTATACTCGTAATAACGGAATAATTTCTAATTCCTTCGCGGTTATTATACATTGGAATAAAACAACAAACTTTATTAGGTATAAGACTATTGTCAGCCCAGTCGTGCTACGATTATGGAATCTGTAAAGGCTCCGAAACGTCAGCTAATAAACTAAAATGCTAAAGTTAAATCCGTCTCCGGTTGCTTCATTTCAATGTATAATAACGAATTTAACTGGGCTATTTTAATAATTTCTGATACCTTTGCGGTTATTACACCTTGTAATGAAACTGCTAGAACTGATTTACTCACGTACCTAGGTGTTTAACTTTTATGCTGACTTTTCGAAAATTTTACAGTCCTAGTTAAGTTCACTTTAGCGTAGACTATAGTCAGCGCAATCGTGCTACGACTATGGGAGCTGTAAAGTTTTCAAAACACTTTCAGTCTATAATTTTGTATTATTTACCTACCTAAATATTTTATAAAACATATGGATCTTATCAAAAACATTAATACTTACTGCACATTTCTGTTATTTTTACTTGGCTAAAAAAGATAAAAATAAATACCTAAGTACCTACCTACATATATTATCGGTCTGAACTATAAGTTATTACAAAATATAATATGAAATTTGCAATCACTTTGGATATTAATACATGAAAGTACTACCTACCTATTATTAAAATCAAAATTAATGATTTTTAGGTTTCGGTACCCAAAGAGTAAAAGCCGGACAGTCCTTGAATATTGAACGAATCTATACTTATATAATAAAGAGACACTTTATTATATTATTATATATTATATAGGAATTATATTATACTAGTTTCTGCCCGCGACTTCGTCCGCGTGGATCTCCTCCTTTTTTACAGTCGGTTAAAAAGTAGCCTATATCCTTTCTCAGGCTCCAGACTTTCTTTGTACCAAATTTCATCTAAATCGGTCCAGTAGTTTTAGCGTGAAAGCGTAACAGACAGACAGACAGACAGAGAGAGTTACTTTCGCATTTATAATATTAGTAGGGATAGCATAGATTTCTCATTAATAAATATTTAAAATCGATAAATTTTAACATATTATATCTATAAGCGCAGTATGTCAATTGTCGATGTAGCTCATTTCATTATTTAGAACTAGGCACAGACGGCGGGTGAAACACCTGTTAGCTCAACGCGTAGCATCTACTAGTTTTTTATAGTATTTTTAGCCTAGCCCACTTACAATAACGTAAATATTACTTTGTGATGCTTTCACGGCTATTACACATTAGAATGAAACATTTAAATGGATTTAACTTGTATTTTATTTGTACTTTATTTTATTTTCTGACGTTTTGAAAACTTTACAGTTCCCATATTCGTAACACGACTGAGCTGACGATAGTATAACGCTAAAGTGTCATTTAAATCTGTTTATAGTGATTTCATTCCAATGTATAATAACCGCAAAGGCATTAGAAATTACCTATAATCGACCGCGTATTTTACTTTATTGGCTGACGTTTTAAAAACTTCACAGTTCTCATATTCCACCACCCATTAATAATAAGGTCCTTACTCCAGGTTCTGCCAGAATCGAGGTGAAAGAGGCTGCGAGATCGTCCAGGGGAGAGTCCTCGGAGGCACTTCATCCATCAACGACATGGCTTACATGAGAGGAAACCCAGCTGATTATGACGAGTGGGCCCTCATGGGTAACGAAGGTTGGGCCTTCAACCAAGTCCTACCATACTTCAAGTATTCCGAAGGAAACTATGACAAAGACATTTCTAGAAACAAATTCTACCATTCCACTCAAGGTCCTCTTGACGTAGGAAGATATCCTTATGTCGATGATAATGTTGATGTGCTACTAAGTGCTTTCAATGAACTTGGATATAATTATACTGATATCAATGGAAGGAATCAGTTAGGATTTATGAGGATACAAACTATGTCGTATTTTGGAGAAAGAGTCAGCACTTATACAGCTTTTATAGACCCAATTAGAAGGGTTAGGAGTAATATTGCAATTGTTACTGAAGCTCTAGTAACTAAGATCATTTTACAAGATGACGGCGCAGATGACGTAGTGGCTACTGGTGTAGAATATATTAAAAACGGTACAAAAGTTAGTGTGGTAGTTAGAAAAGAAGTTATAGTTAGTGCTGGTGCTATAAACTCTCCTAAATTACTTATGCAGTCAGGTATAGGTCCTAGGGAGTATTTGGAATATTTAGAAATTAAATCACATTTGAACCTACCTGTTGGTTCTAATTTCCATGATCATGTATCTATTTGTTTACCAGTTATTAGGTTAACTAAAACTGCAACCACTTCAAGATTTCCGGAAAAGTTGAGAGATGTCTCAAGATATTATGCAAAGGGTGTAGGACCCTTATCAGCTAACTTTCAAGTCGTTGCCTTTTTCGAAACAGGTCTGTCTGACGTTCTAAGCACTCCAGATATTGAAGTGAGATTTAGAGGACATGATTCCAATATGTATTATGATAAAATTGATATGTGTTTGTCATTATTAACGCCCAAGAGCCGAGGTCAAGTTATACTCAACGCTACAGACCCCATTTTCGGAAAACCACTTATCTATCCAAATTTTTTGAAAGATCCAACCGATGAGAAGAAGTTGCTGGAGGGCATACAGGAAATAGTTAAGCTTTTTGATACCGACGTTTTCAAAACGGCTGAGTTCGAATTTGATCCTAAACACATTTTAAATAATGAGTGCAAAAATCATGAAAAAGTGTCAGAACAATTTTGGTCTTGTATTATAAGGCATTTCTCGAGCCCGCTACATAATTATGTTGGTACTTGCAAAATGGGGACTTCTAAAGACCCTGAGTCAGTTGTAGATGCAGATTTAAAAGTGTATGGAACTAAGAATTTACGAGTCGTTGATGCTTCTGTGATACCTAAAATAACTAGAGGATCAGCAGCTGCGCCTGTTGTAATGATAGCTGAAAAAGCAAGTGATTTAATAAAAACAACTTGGTATTGATTAAATAGTTTTATTGACTTAGTGAGATTATCTTAAGAAGTGACCTTTAGATTCCTTCCAGTCTTTTAACAGCATTTTCGATGCTTTCTCTGCGATCATCATAGTTGGTGCAAATATTCCCCCCCGCACGTGAGTTGGCATGACTGACGCGTCTACAATCCTAAGACCTTCTATACCATGAACCCTTAGATTAAAATCAACTACGGAGTCTGTGCTATTTTCTCCCATTCGACATGTTCCTACAGGGTTATTCATTGCTTTAGTATAATGTCTAGCTATACAGTTCCATTGGTCTCTGTTCTTTAGTCTATCACAAGGGAACAAATCTAATGGTGCAAACTTTATCTCGTTCTTTTTCATTTCCTTCGTATCGAGTAACTGCAACGCAATATCAATACTGTCAACAAGCATGTCTAAATCTTCAGTTTCTTTCAAAAAATTGGCTTGTACGACCGGTCGGCCATATTTAGGATTTCTTTTATTAAGAATAACTTTACCAGTACTTTTTGGTTTTAGTAAAACAGGGTGTATATTTACTAAGTTATAATATGGCAGTGGCAATTGAGTTTCTTCTGCTGCGTGAACGCTCACATTGTTTACTAGAAATTTGTCACTTCTTATGTAATTACCATCTAAGCTTAATTCTACATCTGGCGCGTTCTCGTTTTCATATAACTGTATGAAAGCAGATAACTGATTGATGCCTCTCGAAGCCAAAGGCCCGCTTCTACTTTGGAACCAAGTCTTAAAATCATTGATGATTTGAATTTCAGTGACAGGTGCCACATCACCGATGGCAAAAGCTAATCCCCCAGTGGTAACCTGATCTCTATAATTCTGACCAACTGGCAAATCAACTAAGACACTCACATTTAGTCTTTTCAATTCTGCTTTAGGTCCAATACCAGACAGATGCAACAGTTTAACATTATTTATAGCTCCACCAGCTATGATAATTTCTCTTTTAACATAAGCTGGCCTTTCTTTGCCCTTCTCAAATTCATATATTATACCTTCTACAGATTTCTCCTGTTTGTCTATAACTATCTTCGTAACAGTAGCCCCTGTCATTACTATTAAGTTCTTCCTATGTCTTACAGGTTTTAGGAAAGCACTATTGGTACTTAGCCTTGTGTTGTTGAATACAGCGAATTGGTTGAAAACAGCTGCTTCTGCGACATTGGTGTTTATGTCTAAGGTGCGAAGGCCCATTTCAGTAAATGCAGTCGAGAAGACCTCTAAGTATTTGTCGATGTGTTTGAATCTTTGTAAACGCATTTCGCCTCCGCGAGAGTGGTAGAAAGAATTCATTAGGACGTCGTAGTCACCTAAAATATTAGATTAGATTAAATTTAATAATTCCTGATGCCTTCGCGGTTTTTACATATTGGAATGAAACAACTATTAACGGATTTAACTCGCGTATTTTTATTTTATTTATTTGCTGACGTTTCGGATTCTTTATAGTTTCCATAATCGTAGCACGACTGAGCTGACAATAGTCTAACGCTTAAGTGATTTATACAGTTATGCAAACTACGTTATATCTAAATTACAAATAAAATAAAATAAAATACGCGAGTTAAATCCGTTTATAGTTGTTTCATTCCAATAGATTAGATTTATTTTTTTCCCAATCTCTTCGAGCGTTTGAGACGCCATTTTTGTCGTCTCTAGCTATATCTATAATGGTTGCTGATAATATTGTTAGTTATCAATGAAACAGTATTTGTACAAGTACCGGAGATTTTACTTAAGTAATTTTTACTTATTGATTCTATTCTTAAAAGTCTCGAAGATCCAATATCGAATTAATACAAAGAGTAAGAAATGTCGTTAAAATCTAATTAAGTATAGTAATGATTCGTTAATTGATTTAGTAAATTTGTATCGTAACTTAACCTTTATATTTAGAAAAAGAATGTACTAAATAACACTTTTGTATAACACCCCGTCGTTTTTGCGTCGGGGGTTAAAAATAGATTGTTGTAGGCATAGGATTGTTTGTTGGTAAAAAAATCTAGTAAGTACCTAAGCTAGTTCTGTGTGGGTTAACGATTATAATAATTTCTGATGCCTTCGCGGTTATTACACATTGGAATGAAACTATAATCGGATTTAACTCGCGTATTCTTATTTTATTTGCTGATGTTTCGGATTCTTTACAGTTTCCATAATCGTAGCACTGAGCTGACAATAGTCTAACGATCCGTCATCGTCGTAATGCTAATAAAATAAAATAAAAATAAGCAAATTAAATCCGTTAATAGTTGTTTCATTCCGATTATAATGTAGATTAGCGTAATTACGAAATTAATTTGATGAAGGTTGTTGAACTTTTTGTAATTATACTCGTGCCAACAATTAAATGTTACAAAATTTTAGTACGGCATTCCAAACGTTTAGTTCTGATTAAATTTTTAACACCGCTTAATTGGAGTTGAACTAATTTTTATTTTATCCAGTTTAAAATGATGCTAACCTGTTACTGAGAAGAACATCGGTCAAACATTTTCAAATCATAATAATTTCTGATGCCTTCGCGGTTATTACACATTGGAATGAAACAACTATTAACGGATTTAACTCGCGTATTTTTATTTTATTTTATTTGCTGACGTTTCGGATTCTTTACATCTTAGGTTTTAATTGTACTGTATAATAGTAAAAAAATTTTTGCGTGAAATGTAACTTTAGTATTTCATAATTCAGAATAGGGTACCTAGTTTTTCAAAATTTGTAATTTAAATATAAGGTACCTAGTTTGCATAACTGTATAAATCACTTTAGCGTTAGACTATTGTCAGCTCAGTCGTGCTACGATTATGGAAACTGTAAAGAATCCGAAACGTCAGCAAATAAAATAAAATAAAAATACGCGAGTTAAATCCGTTAATAGTTGTTTCATTCCAATTTTCAAATCATTTTTTTTTAAAAGTTAATACATAGGTACAGTTCAAAACAAATCTGATGCTTTTTTGGAGATATTCTTTGACAGAAACGAAAAACAAAAATGACAGAATTTTTCACTAAATCCGGAAAGTTAGCTTTTAACAATACTTCTATTAACAATAATAATATCATATTAGGTACTTACATGACCTCCAGATAAAGGTATCTGGAGGTAAGTACTAGGTAAAGACCTATTACCTACCTCAACTTTGTAAAATATGTATTTACTAAACAAATAAGCAAGTACTTATATAAGTATGTTTGTATAACAGTATATAAATAGAACACATAATTTGAAATTCCAAATGTGAAAACGTAGCGTGCGCGTGACCTTCGAGACCACTCAGGAAGCACTATCAATGTAGTTACTACATTCTGTGACCTTTACTGCCTAGTCAATAAGGTCTAATAACGGTTGTACTGAATGCCATGAATCGTTTATTTTGTCTGTCTGCATTCTGAGACGTGGGTCTAGAATGAATTATAAAATATATAAAAAGGTAAAGATATATTGAAAACATAGTAGGTACTTGGTTAGTACGAAATTTTGTAAGGTTTTTTACATTTTGAAAATCGAAGAGTAAATCTTTTTTTTAAATGACTGTTTTTAGATCCGGATAGATAGAAAAAAAATAGGAGAAGTAAATCTAATTATCTCTACCTAATCAATAAATAAAATAAATCTTCGAACAAATCATGCCAATTAATATTAAACTAAGCGAAACTATGGGTTAGACAATGGATAATGAATAAATACGTATACATATCCAAGACTCATCACAATGACATATTATCTCCCTAGCAGGATTCGAACCCGCAACCACCAGCTCAGTACTCAAAATTCTCTGACCACTTAACCAACAAGCAGTCAGATCAAATTTCAAACAAACATTTTTAAAAAATTCTAACCGGTTTTTTATGTAAACTCAACCCTTAAAAACAATCTAACTTCTCGTCAATAACTAAAACCTACATAAATGTTGATGACCCTGACTCCAGATCTTACCATTATCTTCAGAAGCCTTAAAATACTCCATCAGGTTCCCAAACTTCCAATCCAAGGACCCAAGGGCACCTTTATGCCACCCATCATAGTCCACTTTCGACCCTCGGGTGTACTTCATGTCATTGGTCACAGAAGATCCCCCCAGGACTTTCCCAGTCCTGACCTCGCAACTTCCTCCAGGTCTCGAGAGACAGGAGAAGCCATTGCGTTCAGTTCTGTAGTTCCAGAGAATTGGCCGGTAGTCTTTAGTTGGGACTGCTGGAATGTCATAGTCTATGTTCTCTTCGTCACCAGCTTCCAGAAGTAGGACCTAGGTTTCAAGAGTAATAATAAATATCTTTGGACACTTCACAACAATTGATCTAGTCCCAAACTAAGCAAAGCTTAAGACTTTAGCATACTATTGTCAGCTCAGTAGTGCTACGATTATGGCATCTGTAAAGAGACCGAAACGTCAGCCAGTAAAATAAAATACGCGAGTTAAATCCGTTTAAAGTTTTATCGTTCCTAAGCAAAGCTACTATGGGTACTGGACGGATAAATATACATAAATACATATAAGACATCCAAGACTCAGGTACAGATGCCAGTGCTCATCACATTGACATCTGCCCCTAGCAGGATTCGAACCCGCAACCTCCGGTTTCGCAAGTTTAATCTGTTATAGTTGAATTCCAAACTCATTTTGAATTTGCAAAAATAAATATTTTTAATGTTGTCACGGTTATTATAGCTAGCTACGTAAGAATAATCATTTATGTTTTATTCCTAAAAACAATTCATGGTTTCCTTCATTTATTTTCGATACCAGGAAGTTATAACACCAACAAAATAATAAGTGTTATAGCGATAAATTATAGCGATAACAATAACATGAGTTATTCCACTTAATCGAATGAGACCGCAATTGGTAACATAGTAATAATATATGACCAAATTAGTTTCATGCTCTGTATTAAGAACAATGCACATTAGGACTTGTTGAAGCTATACAATCGCGATATAGCGGCCGATTCAGTCGCGATTCAGTAGCGATGCAGTCGCGATTCAATCGTGATTCAATAGCGATTCAATCGCGATTCAGTCGCGATTCAATCGCGATTCAGTAGCGATGCAGTCGCGATTCAATCATGATTCAATTGCTATTCAATCGCGATTCAGTCGCGATTCAATCGCGATTCAATAGCGATTCAGTCGCGATTCAACTGCAGATTTTTGCTACAAAACTGGACTATAACTAACTTATGATTTTATTTTTGAAACAGCAAGGCTGTTGCCTTAACTATTATAATATTAGTTAGGTAAGTACCTATATATTTTGTTAGGTGAAGCAAAACCTATATGTTAATTATATTCAATTACTAACCCTATGATACACTGCGTAATAATTCCATGTAAGAAAAATATATGTATAGGTATATATTATGTACACGTACTTAAAATAATTATAATTAGTAAAAGTATTAAAAAACAGATCCCATAAGAGTTACACAACATGACATCCAACACGGGTCAATTAGTAGTAATTGAGTGAACCACGCCCAGGAATGAACCTGTGACCGTAAATCTAACGAACTATGTCAAGGGTAAACAAAAAAAAAAATACAAAATCACGTAGCTCTGGGGTGACTGGAATCTCACTAGGCTCCAGAACGACCGGACCGATTTGAAAAATTCTTTCACTTTTGGAAAAGCTACATTATTTCCGAGTAACATAAGCTATAAAAAAAGGGTTCTGTGCGAAGCCAGGGCGGACAGCTAGTAAGTACTAATATAATAAGGAGGAAAGGTTTGTTTGTTTGTATGGCTTGAATAGGCTCCAAAACGACAGGTGAAAGAATTTTTCAAATCGGAAAAATTCTTTCACTGTTGGGAAGCTACACTATTCCCGAGTGACATAGGCTATCAAAAAAAAACAGAATCAAAATCGGTTCATGCGTTAGGGAGCTATGATGCCACAGACAGACACACACACACAGAGAGAGAGACAGACAGACAGACAGACACGTCAAACTTACTAACTTAATAACACCCCGTCGTTTTTTCGTCGGGGTGTTTTTTAACCAAAAAGGGATCCGTGCGAAACCGGGACAGCTAGTAAGATATATTATTGTAAAGTTTTATCAAATTCCATTCAGTTTTTCGTGAAAGAACAAACAAACATCCATACATTCTTACAAAGTTACGTTTATTAGTAAGTACCTAACTTTGTATGTTGGTGTGTTTGTAAGATTTCGTGTTGGTGATAAGAGATGGTGGTATAAGTGAGAGTGGGAGGTGTTATCAGCCTATCCAATTATACCACTTGCCGTAATAAGGTACCTAGGTATTAATATTATGACTAAGTCTAGACTGTACATTTAGGTAGCTATGTCTATTTCTTCTTTTCTATTGATAATAAACCGATTTCCTGTTTTTTGGTTTATTGAAACTATTGATTAGGTATTTTGTTTTTCGGTGTACGATTTAAAAAAATATATCTTTCTGTTCTCCGGCCAGAAAGCGCTAACTTTCGGACCGCTGCGCTAAATGAAATTTCCGTTTTCTGGCTTCGTAGAACAGAAAAATAGTATACTGACCTCGGCCAGTAAATAAAAAAGCCTCAGATCACATTTTTGTCAACCTCGGCTTCGCCTCGGACGACAATTACATGTGATCTGAGACATTTTTTATTTTACTGGCCTTGGTGCCTAATGTGCTATTACCATATCGACGAATACACATATACAAGACTAACTACTTTATTTTTAATCACGATTTTTTTAAATATTGTGACAGAGTGGACTTTTCAGCGTAGGTGACGTTTCGGTTTACTATTCTGTCACGGCATTCTACAAAAAACATAGTATAAAAAAATGCTGGTACAAAATTTGTACGTTTATTCGAACTTAATGAAATTGTAATTATCAATAGGTACTCTTTTAGTCGAAGGACAGGTTATTGTCAATACAAAAGAAAAACGACCTATGTGTCGTAATTAAAATGAGCATGTGTCATACTGTACTTAAAGCACTTATATCCTTTTTCATTTGAACCGTATCACAGTTCCCATAACTCCAGTTTTTTTTATATATAAATTGTGAATATTTTCATGACCCGTTGACCTGGTGACCGTGACTTTGATGTAAAAGGTCGCGGGTTCGAATCTGGCGTGTTATAATAAAATATAATGATGTTAATGACTGGACGCAGGATATAGCTGTATAGATTATTAATACCTAATTAATTTGTAATTTCTGATGCCTTTGCGGTTATTACACATTGGAATGAAACAACTATTAACTTTAGCGTTAGACTATTGTTAGCTCAGTCGTGCTACGATTATGGAAACTGTAAAGAATCCGAAATGTCAGGAAATCACTACGTATAAAACAAAGCCGCTTTTTCTGTCCCTATATCCCTATGTACGCTTAAATCTTTAAAACTACGCAACGGATTTTGATGCGGTTTTTTTTAATAGATAGAGTGATTCAAGAGGAAGGTTTATAGCACGTGTGAAGCCGGGCCGGGTCGCTAGTAAAATATAATATACGAGTTAAATCCGTTCATAGTTGTTTCATTCCAATGTTACCAATTCGTGCAATTTTTTCAAAAATTAAATATTTCCACTTGTCGAATAATATTATTTTGATAATATTTTCTATGACATATACTTTCTCGCACCTCAAGAATCTTATAAGCTAGGTACCAGTGAAGTTTTATTCATATCTAATATCCATTAAAACACCAATTTATACAAAAAACCCATAAACGTAAGACCTTCCAGTTTTTAGTTGTTTTTTTCCTTTATTGAATAGCAAATATATATCGATATATAAATAGGTATTGAAGATAAGGTAAAATATATATTATTTTTGCTCATTACCGTGCGAAGTATTTTAACGACATCTGGTTAGAAAAATAACTCGATAATTTATGTGACTGTTATTATAATATTATATTATTTTTCATTAAATTATAGTAATTATAGTTGTTGAAAATTTGTTGCGTTATTCTTGAGATTGTAACCGCGGACACATACATACTTAAATATGTATACTAGCTGTCCGCCCCGGCTTCGAACGGATCTTTTTTTTAGAGCCTATGTCACTCGGGAATAGTGTAGCTTCCCAACAGTGAAAGAATTTTTCAAATCGATCCAGTCATTTTGGAGCCTATTCGATCCAAACAAACAAACAAACCTTTCCTCTTTATCATATTAGTATAGATATAGACTATAGGTAGTATAGATTAGTTAATATATAAGAATTCAACACATAAAATGTCTATCACTACATATATTATTATAAAACGAAGTTACTTTCCACTGCACTTATATCTTTTTCTGTCCTCCGGCCGGAAAGCGCCAACTTTCTGGCCGCTGCGCTAAATGATTCGTCGAACAGAAAAATAGTATACTGACCTCGGCCAGTAAAATAAAAAAGCCTCAGATAACATTTTAGTCAACCTCGGCTTCGCCTCGGACGACAATTACATGTGATCTGAGACATTTTTTATTTTACTGGCCTTGGTGCGTAATGTACTATTAAAGTACGCAACGGATTTTAATGCGGTTTCTTAAACAGATGAAATAATTCAAGAAGGTTTATAGCAAGGGCGTGCATTCCATATAGGCACAGTGTCATTAATGTATGGAGTGCCTACCCTGACGACATACGCTCCCCCCACTGCACGCACCTAGTTTATAGTACCCGTGCTGTCTATAATAAAGTGACTGTATATGTATGTCTACCTTCCAGTCCTGAACAGCTGAGAGTCTATTCGCAAGGACACAGCCCGCCGTGCCGCCACCCACGATGATGAAGTCAAACACACTGTTCCTTATGTCTTTCTCGTCAGCTTTAGTCCTGGTTGCCCTTGAGAATAGATCCCCGGAGCATGATGATACGATGACGCTTGGAAATAAAGTAATCATCAGTATGGGGTTTTTGACCGTTTGAGACGCCGTCTTTTTATAATAAAGTTAGGAAAATAATTTCTGATGCCTTCGCGGTTATTACACATTGGAATGAAACAACTATTTATTAACGGATTTAACTCGCGTATTTTTATTTTATTTTATGTGCTGACTTTAGCGTTAGACTATTGTCAGCTCAGACGTACTACGATTATGGAAACTGTAAAGAATCCAAAGCGTCAGCAAATAAATAAAAATAAAAATACGCGAGTTATATCCGTTAATAGTTGTTTCATTCCAATGTGTAATAACCGCGAAGGCATCAGAAATTACTAGAAAAGTTAGCTTAAGTAAATCTGTTTTTTTGGTAGGCAGGTTTTGCTGTAATAATAATAATAATAATAATAATATCTTTGGACAATTCACACCAATTGATCTAGTCCCAAACTAAGCAAAGCTTGTACTATGGGTACTAGACAACGGATAAACATACATAAATACATATAAGACATCCAAGACTCAGGTACAGATGCCAGTGTTCATCACACTGACATCTGCCCCTAGCAGGATTCGAACCCGCAACCTCCGGTTTCGTAGTCAGGGGCTCTGACCACTAGACCAACAGGCCGTCGTAAAGGAATTGGATAGTGTGCATAACTCAATCCTTCAGGTTATTTTAAAGTTAGTTCCCTTTAGATTTAGGTGTGTGATATTTCGAAACCTTTACTGGCCCCGTGGTCTAAAAAACCTTATACGGAAATATCACGTAGGTTAGGTATTTATGTTTTGTTCGATACAAGGTTAATAGTTAATTGATTGCATTTGGTAGGAAATTGCTTTAACCGGAATTGTATACTTTATATTGGGTAAGTTACCGGTAATTTATGTTACAGATAAACGTTTAATTAGTTAACTAACGAATAAATTTATTTTAAATATCAACTACAATGTATCAATCGAAATTCGATCAATAGTTTTGGTTCAACACCAGTTTTGAATATTTGTACCAAGACAAGAGTAGAAAAAAAAAATTGAAATGTTTTCAACCCTTTAAATGACACAACATTATTGTGAGGACATTTGATATAAAAAACACATTAAGTCCTACTTCGGTGTTTAGGTTAAAAAAAACGAACGATATGAAGGTCCTCAAATTAACCTATTTATTAAAGCGACAAGAAGTTGAGCAAAACAAATATTAACAAAGTAAATTAAACAAAAAACCTTATCTTTATGTTTTACTATGTTGAAGTATTTTACTATTTATTTATATAGCAAATAAAAACTACTTCCTATCTTCATAGCAAACTGAGTTAACTATAGTTTAATAGTACCATGGGGCGTAGACAAGGTGCCAACGTTCAACGTTAACGTTAAACGAAACGACCAAAATGTGTGGGATTTGACATCCGCGAACGTTTGTGACGTACGTGACAGTCGTTCGCGGATGTCAAATCCCATACATTTCGGTCCTAACGTTTAACGTTAACGTTGAACGTTGGGCACTTGTCTAGGGCCCATGATATAAAAAAACACATTAAGTCCTACTTCGGTGTTTAGGTTAAAAAAAAACTAACGATATGAAGGTCCTCAAATTAACCTATTTATTAAAGCGACAAGAAGTAGAGCAAAACAAATATTAACAAAGTAATTTAAACAAAAAACCTTATCTTTACGCGTGTTTTACTATGTTGAAGTAAGTATATTACCATTTATTTATATAGCAAATAAAAACTACTTCCTATCTTCATAGCAAACTGAGTTAACTATAGTTTAATACATAGTACCTTGGCGTAGACAAGGTGCCAACGTTCAACGTTAACGTTAAACGAAACGACCAAAATGTGTGGGATTTGACATCTACGAACGACGGAATATATAACCTATGTTCCTCAAAGTGAACGTAGCTTCTTAACAGTGAAAGAATTTTTCAAATCGGTCCAGCCGTTTTGGAGCCTATTCAATCCAAACAAACAAACCTTTCCTCTTTATTATAAGTATAGAAACAGAGTGATAAGTAACAAAAAATACAGTGATATCATGACAATGTGGTACTGGTACATATACTATTTAAATTGATTTATACTAGGTATTTATAATATAGGTACTAATAATATTATAAAGAAGAAAGATTTGTTTGTTTGTTTGGATTGAATAGGCTCCAGAGCTGGACCGATTTCAAAAATTCTTTCACTGTTGGGAAGCTACACTATTCCCGAGTGACATAGGCTATTAAAAATCCGTGCGAAGCCAGGGCGGACAGCTAGTACTTTATAATATTATTTGCCACTATAGCAACCATAGATATAGATGTAGACCACAATGACAGCGTCTCAAACGTTTGCACAATCTGTCAACAGCCCAATCAGTGTCAAATACAGATAAATCACAACATACCTGATAACAAAGATAATCGCTACCCCCATGGTCGCAGCCTACAGCGCGCAGCTACCTCACTCGACTGTTTCTTAACATTGGAAGCGAGAACCGGCGCACGCGCCGCCGTGTCGAAATAGGATGCTAGTGTTAATATAGGATTCTTTACGTATGAAATATTGGTATAAAACCATTTTGGTTGAGCTAAAATGGTACTGTTAGGAAAGTAAAAAAAAAATTTTTTTTTTGAGTAAAAAAAATATCGTTTTTTTGCTCTTACCTAAATTATAAAAAAAATATCATTTATTTTTATTTACAAATTATTAAACTGTACCAATTAATGTAATTCTTTCGAAACGTAAAAAAACTTTCGCTTTAACAAAAACGGTCGGAGTAGTAAGTATAATTATGCTACTCGTAGTTTGAAGAAAACTGCTTATGTTATCAAACGTAAAACAACAAATTACTGCTTGCTTATAAATAGCAATGTATGTGATAATAAGCGAAATAATGCTTATATTACTTAAAACGAAATCCGGATCAAGATATTGCTTATATAGGAACTTCTTACAATAACAAAATAATATAAAATGCTTACTTATGTGATTTGTTAAGCAACAATGTATGACAAATACTCTCTGCTTTATCTATCTATCCCTACTATCCCTACTAATATTATAAATGCGAAAGTAACTCTGTCTGTCTGTCTGTCTGTCTGTTACGCTTTCACGCTAAAACTACTGGACCGATTTAAATGAAATTTGGTACAAAGAAAGTCTGGAGCCTGAGAAAGGACATAGGCTACTTTTTAACCGACTGCAGAAAAGGAGGAGTTCCACGCGGACGAAGTCGCGGGCAGAAGCTAGTATACCTATATGTAAAAGGAGAAGCTGAGTTAATGACTGACATATCAACGCAGGGCCTCAACTATAAGGGTAAGAAACTTGAATTTTTACAGGGGTTCCTTTTAAAACGTAGGGAATTTTTTTGAAAATTCACTCCCTTAGGGGGTAAAATTGGGGCGCTTATCGCGCGCAGACATAGTCGCGGGCGGAAGCTAGTACAGAATATTGTCTTTCCCGAAGCGTGAACGTCAATTAAATCCCATTACATTTTATCGCATAAGTCAAAAAAGTACAAAAAAAAAAGCTAATTTCAAGAAAAAAAACTGCATTAGCTATAATATACAGAATACTCTATAATAAAGTAGAATTTACGCTTGTTTAATTCTTAAAAAACAATACTCATACATTTCCGTTCAACATCACTCATTTAACATGTTAATGGTCGAAGTTGATATATATACATCTTTAACCGACTATGTTGCAAGAAGTTCTGTGTTTTATACGATTTTAATAGGCCACATAAAATAACAATTGACCTTGTAAGAAAACAACTATGAAAACGAATAATATATTTAAACTCGCGTATTTTTTATGTTCTGGAAAGTAATTTAAAAAAAATATTATATACTTAATAATAAATTGTAAATTTTCGAAACGTCGGCAAATTAATTACGCGATAATTTCTGATGCCTTCGCGGTTATAACACATTGGAATGAAACAACTATAACGGATTTTACTCGCCTTTAGAACAGGGTATTACCTACTTTTAAAAAAAATCGATATAAGTAGGTAAGGTAGTTTGCATAACTGTGCACTTTAGTGTTAAACTATTGTTAGATCAGTAGTGTTATGATTATGGAAACTGTAAAGAATACGAAACGTCAGCATATAAAATAATATAAAATAGGCGAGTGAAATCCGTTATAGTTGTTTCATAATTTTGACAAAAAATATACAGTGAAACTTGTTTAAGAGGGACCTGGATAAGTGAAAAACCTCCATATCTGGAACACATGCTGAGGTCCCGGCACCTTGGCTATGAATTACCTCTGTTAGTAAGACAAAAGCAACCTCTTTATCTGGGATAAGTTATTTCTATTTTCTTGTCATAATTACCTCTATAATTGAGAAGTCGCGTGTATTTATCTCTGTAACTGGGATAAAGTCAGTAGGTACACATAGGCTACCTCGGACCTCGGATGTCTCCTAAGCTCTCTCTTTTACCTACTCGAACTTCTCTAAATCGGCCCTAATATAACTTAGTTCTAATGCGGTTTCTCTATTAATTGGGTATTTATTTAAAAAAGACCGAAACGAGGACAAAGTCTTTATTATTACGAAAAAAAACTAAAATTAACGTCAGTGCCCGAATCAGTAAAATAATCTGCCTCCAACTTTTAATAATTTTGTAAACGTCAACAACGAATTATTAGTTTCAGGAGAACTGTCTTTAAACCACATTTTTGATATTTTTTATGGAAAATACTGAGTTGTTTACAAAATAAATACGTTGCTTTATTGAATACACCTCTATAACAGAGATTATCTCTTTTCTTACCTCTGTTAATGAAACCCTCTGTAAATGAGACAGGTATTTTTTTATACCTACATATCTGGGACACTGCGTAAGTGGAATACCTCTTCAAGTGAGACTAATTTACAGGTCCCGTGGAAGACCCAGTTAACCAGGTTTCACTGTATATACAATATACTTATAGGTACCTTGTCTTAAATTTGTGCTAAATTCTACGCAGTTATACCAGGTAGGTACCTATTTATAAAAATAACGGCCAAGTGCGAGTCGGACTTGCGCAGCGAAAGTTCGGTACAAAACTAGATACCTACCTATATAAGTTTTGAAATATTTTTATTGTATGATGTTACTAAAAAAATATGGTTTTCGTCATTTTTCATTATAGGTTTTGATTCCATTGCGAGTGTCATACTCGTACATTAGAGTATTCGGTATGAATTTCAGCTTGATACCTTGACGGGATCCTGAAAAATAGGGTCTCGATAGACAGAAAGACGGATAACAAAGTGATCCTTTAGTTCATTTTCCCTATTGACGTACGGAACCCTAAAAGAGTGAATTTAAATATAATTTTTGATAGGTAACGTAGGTACATACGTCACAATTATATACTTATGCCAATTTTTTTTCTAGACATACTTTGCGTGACAGAACCAAATTATCCACGAATATTTTCAATTGAATTTATGCCAAGTTTTCATTTCATTTGGCGACTTTCTACGTATAAAAATATATAGGTTCAATTAGGTTTACTTTGAGACTAGGCCAATTGGTGAATTGTCAAAAAATGTTTATACTTCAAATCGTTCAGTCGATTAGGAGCCTATTCAAATCAAACAAACAAACTTTTCCTCTTTATTATATTGTGTACATTGTACCTAGTATAGAAGAACGACCCACAGGTATAGAAAAAATTACAAAATAAATATTTAACAGCTACCATACAACAAACGGCGTTTTTTGTCAGATAATGGTTTTTCGACTTGGCAGGTTTGTAAGCTATATTTACTGTTTTTTTTGTATTGGTAAAAAGGGCCCCTTGTGTACATAAGTGATAAAAACCACTTGAATCCTTATCAGGTTTCTGCCACTTGAAAAGATTTCAAGTGAGCTTATCATATAAAGCAGTTATTAAACATAGTTAATTGACTTAACCTGAAAACATAGGGACTGTCAAGTAAGTAAATAACTATCATATATACTAGCTTCTGCACGCGACTTCGTCCGCGTAGAACTCCTCCTTTTTTGCAGTCGGTTAAAAAGTAACCTATGTCCTTTCTCAGTCTCCAGACTTTCTTTGTACCAAATTTAATTTAAATCGGTCCAGTAGTTTTAGCGTGAAAGCGTAACAGACAGACAGGCAGACAGAGTTACTTTCGCATTTATAATAGGTATTAGTAGGGAAGTAGGGATTTATAATTATATTATTATGTAATATTTAATGGAATGAAACAACTTTAACGGATTTAACTCGCGTATTTTATTTTTATTGGCTGACGTTTCAGAGCCTCTGCAGATTCCATAATCGTAGCACGACTGAGCTGACAATAGTCTTATGCTAAAGTAATATTTATGTAAAAACTAGCTTCACCCCGTGACTTCGTCTGCGCACTATGGGCACTCTAGTTACCTATTTCAATAAATCTGATATTTTTAGTTATTAAACTTACATTGTAATTTTATAACACTTTCATCGCTTGACTATCGTCTGTTTAGTCGTGCTACGAATATGGGAACTGTAAAGTTTTCGAAACATCATCATAAAATTATATTACGCGAGTTAAATCCGTTGTTTTATTCCAAAATAGATCAGTTTTTTAAACATGGTAAAATAATGGTTTTTACATTGACGTATTTTCCCTAATTAAGTTTGAATGTGGGTTTTTACTTTACCTAAGTAAGTATATTATATCGTAAGTAGATTAATTTATTTGACTTAAGTGATTGGTTTTCAAAAATAACCTAGAAATAACTAGAACAGTCCAGTACAAATAATTTATTTGGCTTAAAAAAATACATTTATTTAAAAAAATACACATGATTACAAACATTCATAGGTAGTACCTACCTACATATTGGACCTAAAAAAATACTGCTTGTTAGAAAGAAACAACTTTAACGTATTCAACTCGCTCATTTTTATTTTATTTGCTAACGTTTCGAAAACTTTACAGTTCCATTCAGAATCAGCTAGATCTGTAGTTTCTTGGCGTATAGTAGGAGAGCTAAATGACAAGTTTTCAGCCTCAAATACTTACCCAAAAATTGCTGTCAATTCGGAATATAAATGTCAAGACATAAACATGACATTTACCTACATTAAACAATTTGACATTTGCGCAATTTACGATGTTTTTTACCTACTTGTGTAAAAATGATGGAATCCAGAATAAACAATTTCTGATGCCTTCACGGTTATTACACATTGGAATGAAACTATCAAAAGATTTAACCCGCGTATTTTATTTTATTGGCTGACGTTTCGAAAACTTCACAGTTCCCATATTCTTAGTATGAATGAGCTGACCAACACTATCGGTTGGACTATCGTCAGCTCAGTCGTGAGTTAAATCCGTTAATAGTTGTTTCATTCCAATGTGTAATAACCGCGAAGGCATCAGAAATTATTAATTAATAAATGATTTTCAAACTAGGATTAAATCGAAACAAGCAGTTGGAATGAAACAACTATAACGGATTTAACTCGCGTATTTTATTTTATTGGCTGACGTTTCGGAGCCTTTACACATTCCATAATCGCACGACTGAGCTGACATTAGTCTTCTATACTAACATTATAAAGAGGAAAGGTTTGTTTGTTTGAATTGAATAGGCTCTAGAACGGCTGGATCGATTTCAAAAATTCTTTCACTGTTGGGAAGCTACACTATTCCCGAGTGTCATCAATATATACATAGTATAAAATAAAGTCGCTTTCGCTGTATGTCCGTATGTATGCTTAGATCTTTAAAACTACGCAACGGATTTTGATGCGGTTTTTTTTAATAGATAGAGTGATTCTTAAGGTTTATAGCCCCCGTGTGAAGCCGGGGCGGGTCGCTAGTAGGCTATAAAAAAAAATTCGTGCGAAGCCGGGGCGGACAGCTAGTACGAATATAATTTAGATTTTTTTAGAAACATGCAGGTTAGGTAAAATAAAACAATGCAATGGTTCATTCCGCTGATATATTAAGTAGTATTATTTTTATTTTGAGTTTAAAAACTGAATTGGCAGTCTTCCTAGTCTGGCGTTCAAGGGCACTTCTAGACGAATCTATCCATTACATGAGTAGAATGGAATGAGCGTTCGAGACGCTGTCATTGTCTAACTATATCTTCTTATATATAAAAACTAGCTTCTGCCCGCGACTTCGTCCGCGTGGAACTCCTCCTTTTTTGCAGTCGGTTAAATATTCTATAGCATATGTTAGTCAGGGTGAACGTAGCTTCCCAACAGTGAAAGAATTTCATTAAAATCGGTCCAGTAGTTTTTGAGCCTGAATTCATTACAAACATACAAAAATAGGTACAAATACTTTCCTCTTTATAATATTAGTAGGGATGAATCGCAAAATGTGTTGGTAAGCGCATAACTCGACAACGCCTAGACCAATTTGGCCAATTATTTTTTTTAAATGTTCGTTGAAGTGCAAGGATAGTTCCGGCGAGAAAAAATCGAATAATTGCCGGGAAAACCCTAAAAACAGCCCTTTTCTTTTCCCATACAAACGTTGTCTAACTAAAGTTACCTAATTTGAATTTAGAACGGGCAGGATGACGTCTGCCGGGACCGCTAGTTATATATAACTAGCTGTCCGCCCCGCCTTCGCTCGGGTCCCTTTTTCTATAGCCTATGACCCTATGTCACTCGGGAATAGTGTAGCTTCCCAACAGTGAAATAATTTTTGAAATCGGTCCGTAGTCAGTCGTTTAGGAGTTTAATCCAAACAAACAGACCTTTCCTCTTTATAATACTTTTTTTTTATAGCCCGCTAAAACATCGCTGACATTTTTATTTTATAGTCTAAGAACGGCGTTTTAAACGTTCGAAAATCCACCAAAATAATAGGCACCTCAACAATAAATGAAAAAGATAAGCACCTGAAAATTGAGGGGGGGTCGTGACGTCACGGTATGGTAGGTATACCTAAATTGTACTATAACGTAATATCACGAGCCCCAACCTTTGAATTTTAGAAGCACTTGTCTTCGTCAGATTTCGTTTATTTAAGAGAAGAAAAACGCGTCCAATATTTTTTAATAATTAACTGACGGACTATATCTATATCCTAACTAATATTATAAATGCGAAAGTAACTCTGTCTGTCTGTTACGCTTTCGCGCTAATACTACTGGACCAATTTAAATGAAATTTGGTACGAAGAAAGTCTGGAGCCTGAGAAAGAACATAGGCTACTTTTTAACCGACTGCAAAAAAGTAGGAGTTCCACGCGGACGAAGTCGCGGGCAGAAGCTAGTAATTATATAAAAATTAATTGCTGTTCGTTAGTCTCGCTAAAACTCGAGAACGGCTGAACCGATTTGGCTGATTTTAATTTTAAAATGTTTGTAGAATTCCAGGGAAGGTTTAAAAGGTGACGAAGTTCGCTGGGTCAGCTAGTTTATATATATATAGGTTATAATGATTATATAATGATAGTATATATTGTTCTCAGTTGTAATCCCTATTTAATAAATTAAATTTACAAAGTATACTAAGTAGGTACCTATATTTGGGAAATCACGATTAGGTAGGTATAGTTAGGGCTGCCACTTTCAAAAAGCGGAAGGTTGTAAATAAAATAAAAATAGATTTTTATAACCATGATTTATTGATTTTTCAGAGCTCAGGGTTGGTTCAAATAGACAAAATTTTTGACAGGTAATTTTAAAATCAAATTAATCTTAATAATTATTTTCTTCACAAAGTTGACTGATAAGTAGTATGGTATGGCACGTTTAGTTTTTAAGTACTTATATCGATATTAAACGAATAGCCCGAATATGCTGACAGCCCGAGCCGAGATGCTGTCTCTTTGGGAGGCCCTCAGGCCCTAAATCTCAAGCTTAGTTATCCATCTGGAAGTTAGCCAATAGTCTAGTTCTGCAGTAAAACCCTGCAGTAGGCTAACAAATGGAGGAAAATGAGGCACTGAGGTCAAATCCAAAGAAATAACAGCCCTAAAACACACCCAAGGCGTGGACTTGGAATGTAAAACGCGACATCACGACAAAGTAATAACAAAACCGTCACGCCTTCAAAATGAACACTGAAAAACACCTTCGCAAACAGTACATCGAATAAACAATTTTATACAATACAAAGTAAACAATCACTACAATGAGATTACTATATGAGTAGGGCACTTAATATTTCAAAGCAAGCACCAATTCCACAATATAAAACTTTGTTACGCTACAAGGTATATAGAAAACATGAATATTTGGCCGGCGCGCCTATCCTGACCTAAGGCATCATTGAGCCTAAATTAATATCTATTATCACATACGGAGATTCAACTATTTGGTTTTTCACGTATCTTGTGGAGGTGTTCGCAGAGGCCGCAGAGGTCGAACCGTTCCTTGCCGACGAACGACGTAATCTCCGGCTCCCAGGAACAACTTTTCATCTTGTTCCGAATGCATCGCTTGTTCGTTTCGATCAGGTACCGTTTGCTCGGCTGCGTGTTTGTATACTCAAGCAAACTCTCCCCGTGGACCAGAACAGCGTCGAACTCGTTAGCCGGGAGGAATCCCTTGTTGTTCGTAACGAAGCAATTGCCGCATCGCCTCGCCTTGAAAACTTCAGCGCCATCAGAGTTCGAAAAAACCGGCGACCGGGGTGCGATTAAGTATATCAACGCATATTTATCCCCTACTCGCAATTCGTCTCGGATGAACGAGAAACTCGACTCAGGAGACAGGCAGTAGGATGCCAACACGTACACGGTCGTATAAAATAACACTATAAGCACAGTCTTTTGTAATTTGGACACTTGTCGCCAACACATTTCGTGTACATGGTTTTTTGCGGACAGCGTGCGCGTACATCACCGGCGAGCGCTCGCAGGCGTCTGGCGCGGCAAGATGGCGACAGTGTTGCCACTCTGTAGACGATTATGTCGCTACAGACTTGGAAGTATTCCGTGCTTTTGTTATTAAAAAAAAGGTATATATGCTAAGTTCCTGTTCATTATTTTATTTCGAGAATCAGAGTAGAAAGTAAACGTAACTACGCACTTGAAGTAACAGGTTTAAATAAATAATTTAAATATCTCGTTGATTTCAAATGTTTATGATTTATCATAGGATTTATTTAGTAGCTAGGTATGGAAGTAAATAATGGCAACTGACTTTTTTTTAAATAAGAATTATACTTAATTAATTTTGGAAGGTGTTTTTCATTGGAATCTCTGTTTATGAATAATTTTAAATTAGTGATGCGGTAAATTTGTATAGAAATGTTCATTTGTGTAAAAATGTTTATCTACATGAGGGGTCTTAACTATGCAATTATTGTCTACTAATACTTCCTTCCTTTACTCCTTCACTAAAAGACACTAAAATAGTTTACAGTGAATAAAAATTCCAAACTCAAAAATTTCCAAAATCTTGCGACAAAACCGCTAAACTGGCAGCACTGAATAGCGACCGGTCGATACCCCTCGCGCTTCGCATTGCCCCGCGTGCGAATAATAGACCTATTAAATACAAACTCTATTACCGACACTTAAAGTTCAAATTCGCATGGTTGTTACGAGACACTTGTCGATGACGTATAGAAATGGCGCAGGGTCAGAGCGTAAATGGCAGAACTTGTTCAATGAATAGTTAACTTGCGACCTTATGTCGTGTACTGTGGTTACAAAGTGCTTTGTCGCGTTTTTGAGCGCTTGCGTGACGTGCGATGACGTCACGCTACGTGTTGTCAAAACTGGCGCCGCTTGTCGAGACTCGAGACGTTTTGATTTTGAAGTTAGAATGCTAATTGGTAATTAATTACGAAATTCTACTTAATGATTTTTGTACGTAAAGTTTGAGTGGAAAGGTCAGTCTCGATTTCAAATTGTTTTAATAAAAAAAAGCGCTTATAAAATTAGATAAGTAGGTAGGTAAGTAAATAAATATAAGTAGAAGTTAAAAAAAAAATTGGACGCTACATCTCTTCTTACTTAGACATACTTACCTACCTACTTAAGACATTTACGTAGGTAGATACATATAGGTAGGTATTTAAGACATTTTATTAAAAAATGTAGTGTGTAGGTAATTTCCTTATAGATAGGGGTAGGGGAATACCCCGACAAATTCAAACTCATTAAAAGTTATAATCACTAACCTACAATAATTTCTCATGCTTTCGCGGTTATTACACTTGTAATGAAACAAAATGGCCCCACTTTCAGCTTAGCGAGCTGTCCAACCTTTCTAAATTAATTTTTTACTAGTGGTCCACCCGGGATTCCCACGGATCCCTAATTTTTTTCAAAATATAATTTAACCTATGTCACTCGCCGTTCTGGAGCCAATTCAATCCAAACAAACAAACCTTTCCTCTTTATTATATTACCTAGTATACCTAGATAGTACCAATCATAAAAATATCTGCTTTTCTAAAATCACGTAAGTCCGGGATCTCTCACTATTATAAAACAAAGAAGCATTATTAGTGCTAGGCCATAACTAGTTAGTAATCCTAATGCTAAACCTAGTGCTAATTTAAGACCTAGGTCACGCAGATAGTTGTCTGATGTTAGGCAAACATAAGGCAATGAAATAAATTTAATAAATATGACATTTGTCGTAAAATGTAACATTAGTATTTCATAATTCAGAAAAGGGTAGTTTTTCAAAATTTGTAATTAAAATATAAGGTAGTTTGCATAACTGTATAAATTACTTTAGCGTTAGAGTTTAGACTATTGTCAGCTCAGTCGTGCTACGATTATGGAAACTGTAAAGAATCCGAAACGTCAGCTAATAAAATAAAATAAAAATACGCGAGTTAAATCCGTTAATAGTTGTTTCATTCCAAATATGACATTTATGATTGCATTACCGTTTTCGACAGCGGAAGCCATTTTGACCATCCGGTGGCCATCTTGAGGGGACTTCAATTTCCGGTAAAAGATTCTTACTAATATTAGAAACTCGAAAGTTTGTAAGAATATGTATGGATTTGTGTTTGTTACCTTTTGACGCAAAAACTACTGAATAGATTTTGATGAAATTTAACAATAATATATTATATACCTAAGTAGGTAGCTTATACAATTATAATTGTAGGTAATAATAATACTTAGTCATCCTTTTCCAAATAGGTAGGTACTTACTTATTAGTCATGTTAATTTAAATACATATTTCATTTAAGTAGGTATTTATTTACTTTTATAAAACTAAAGTTATTAATTTATTTTTGGGATTCTAAAAAAAGGGTTTATAATTATTCTCGACGTCAGAAGCATAAGGTCGTATTTGAATTTACGACGAAAAAATCACTTTTTAACACCGATGATCTCAGCTTGTCTAGCTCTTTCTGTACAACTGTCAAACGTATTTCTATCTCTTCTGGATGCAGAGATAATAGTGTTGCATAATGTCGTATCTAGCTTTTTCCATTGATGTCTACAAGTGTAAGGTCATATTTCGCTAACCGACCCTATTCCATTAAAATATATTGTAAAAAATAGATTACATCAACAAATACATCCTTATGCTTGTAGTGAATTTTAGTTCAATTGATTCGTATTTATAGTTAAGACCTTCAGCACATTCGTCACAAGAGGTCATAAGTTGCAATACGACATTTTGCCTCAAAAAAAACTGACTCCAAAAGCCGTACAACTACATAAAGCCTTATGCTTCTTATGTAATATTAAGAAATCGTAGTTTTATCTGAAGAACCGACATTATGCTTCAAATAAAATGAACTTTATCCAGTCGTATCTGAGATATTTTTCACTTGATGTCGAAAGTAGTTATTTTTTACAAGCAGAAGGTCGGATCACCGGTTTTTTTTTATATAAAATAATTTATTTTCTATTTTTTGTATAACAATGATAAAACATTTAATGTGTAAGTGTAGCCAGTTAAACGCTCTAAGGGATGAAACTCTTAGGTTTACTATATTCTTTACAGATTTTGTCAAACTTAACAGACAATTACCGCAAACTTTAAAACGCTCTCCTGAAAAGTTGCAAAATCACACATCCGACCTTATGCTTCTAACGTCGAGTATTATTCTTTTCCACTAGAATCTTAGATTTACGACAATTATTTTTCTTTGTGAATACAACGCCATCTAGCGAGTAGTAGCAAAACGACAGTCAATCGAACTATTTCAAAGTTTCCACTATTCCCCGCTAGATGGCGCTTATGGTCACATTTTACACAAGTATTATGATCTAAGACGACATCCGACGCAATTTGTATATGAGACCTTAAGAAGTATGTCGATTGTTGTCATAAACAATTATAATTGAAGTAGATCAGCTGTTAATTTAAGTAGGTAAATATTTTAAGGATGTTTTAAGGAAAAATAAAAAAAGAATGCATACCGCAAAAAAAAAAAAACTTTTTGTGGTAGGTACTTATTGTAGGTACGTCCTATGGTATAAACTTTTGTATGATAGTTTTGGATTAAAATTAATAAAAACAGTGGCACAATTTTTTAAATCAAAACTGTCTCCTAATTCCTTAAAACCTTCCCAGTTCCCATAATCACAGCGGAAACATTTTTAGTACCAATAATTAAAATTACAGTACCTAATTATTCGGTACGAACACAACCTATCATTACACATACAGAATCTCTCCCATTTATCAAATGGTTCCGTACAATAATTAACTAGTAGTGTAATAAATTATTGGTTATCGGTAACCTTGTGATTTATGGGTGATATAAAGGTAATAGGCGCAGCCTTCACCGGTATTAGAGCTGAGAAAGCTTTATAACAGTTATTAGTTCAGTGGTTTAAACAATTACAACGGATTTATTAATTTTATGCCGACTTATGTACGATAGGTGTTCAGGGGGCCTAGACAAGGTGCCACCGTTCAACGTTAACGCTGAACGTTGGCACCAAACTGTATGGGATTTGTTTAGGCCCCCTTTTTTTTGTTTTGACAATCTCAAATGTAATTATACTGTAAGACTTTATAGAAAGAAATTAATCTAATCTAATAATTATACAAGTGAGAAGATTCCTTCACTTATATATAAATTCCGTAATTTTTCCATTCCTTTCATTCGCTATTGATTGGCACTTGTTTAGGCTTAGACATTGGTCAAGCACAAACATGGGATTTTCGTTAAATGTGGACATTTGTCTTTCAAACTAAGATGTCTGATAGAGGCTAGTAATCCTTGGATTCTTGCCCCATAGGCATTTATGGGGACTGTTGGACATTTCAGATAACGTCTTAAGACTGACTGACTGTAGTGTCCGTATTTTGTCACGTACGTCACAAACGTTCGCGGCTGTCAAATCCCATACATTTTAGTCGTTTCGTTTAACGTTAACGTTGAACGTTGGCACCTTGTCTAGGCCCCTAGGTGTGTTTTGGGAATCTAGTTCGTTATGATACAAGTGTGGTATGTTGATCATTACATATGAGGTGGTGGTATCATAAGCATCTGTCGCACGTAAGTACCGAGCACGTTAAGAGAGCCTAGCATATAATTATCAACCTATACGAGCTTCACACGACGTTTTTTACACTTTAAGTAACTATAAGGAAAAAAAATGTTTTTTAAACTTGTGCCTACCTACTGTTATGAATTTTTTAATCATGTCAAGTATAGGTTGTTTATGTCAAAACAATTTTTTTTCGTACGTGCCGCTAGCAAAGATAATTGATAAACAGCCAGTATTGTCTATGACTATAAATAATATAATAATTAAAATTAAAATAATTTAATATATAACTATAGATCAAACTTACAATTTGAAATTACAGCACTTGTGAAATCTTGTATACTTATAAGCCTAACAACAAGTTTATAAGACCCCTTAACACAACTATGTCGAAAAGAATATAGTATATAATATATATGTTAATAACCCATTCATATATCAGGAGTGTGGTCTGTCGGGACCATTTGGCGTTTGTCCAAAACTCGTTATCGGTTTTTACATATTTAACGATATATTTTTATTTATTACCTTTAAATTTATATTAATTATGGCTACGATAGAAGTGTGAAGATATGTGTCAGTGACAATTGGTACCTATACGTGTCGTAATCTTATCGAAAAGGGGTAGAAGCAATCGTGTTAAAAATTATGGAAGTATCTTACAGTTTGAAAATGGTGGAAGTGTCGGTCCTCGTGAAAAAGGGAAAAAAGACCAAGAGGTCGTAGTGAAAAAGTGTATAAGTGTCTTACTACGCTATTGAAAAAAAATAGAAGTGTCTTATGATCCTATTGAAAAAGGGCTTATGTGTCTTAGTATCGAAACGGGTGAAAGTGTCATAGATTACAATTCTAGTGAAAAAAGACCTTATTTAATGACTGATATCAACTCAGGACCTAAATTATAAGGTTTAGAAACTTAAAAGTTTGCTCGAGGCTTGCTTTTATAACGTAGGGGAGCACTAAGAAAGGATTTTTTAAAAACCCTAAGGGGGTAAAACGGGGGCGCCAGTTACATAAACTAACCAAATTAATATACCTAAAGGCGTTTTGACTTAATACCAATATAAAATGAAATAGAATAATTAAACTACAGATCCCTAACGCGTCCCTAAAAAACTGAAGCGACAAACTGATCGTATATTAACGTATAAATCAGCCACGGGGACTGACGCGGCCGACGCGACTGACGATTTATCGGGTCAGTCGCGCTGACAGCTATTTGTTAAACGTCAGCGACAAAATGTGTAATTGTTTGTCACTGCAATGCAGGTTTGATAAAAAATGTTGTAATTATTCTGGTGCATAATATAATGAATATTTGTTTACGATTAGATTAGATTTATTTCATACTGTAAGTATTATGTTAAATTACTTTTGTTTAGATTAGATTAATTTTACTCAATAATTATGTTAGATTACTGTTATCAGATTAGGTCAAATCTATTTCTCACTATAATTATTGTTTTAGATTACTTTAATTAGATTAGATTAGATTTATTTCAGACAGTATAATACTCGTAATTATATAAATCATTAGAAAATAGAATAGTTTCGATGAAGTTAATTTGCGCGAAAGGAACAATAAGAAATTTTCTATAATGGATTGGACTTAGATTATATTTTTAAATACGTATATATTATTATATTACAAGTTGCTACCCGCGACTTCGACTGCGCAGGAATCTTTACACAATAAATAAGTAGGTACTCTTTTAAGATCCAAGTATTTGTAATAAAATAATTAAGTAATTTGATTTAAATGTTTGTCCACTTTAATTAATTCCAATTTACCTACAGCCCACACTTATAGCGATTAAATGCAATCTGTTTTAAGCTTGGTTAAATCTGAAATGTCATTAAAGTTGTAGGACCGTTATAATAAAGGCTTAAAGGTCACTTAAGGCTGTACAAGAGGGTCGCAGCTGGACAAGTATCGTTTAGCTAAGACGTGATCAGATTTGGGACCCTTTCTAATGTTTGAAGAAATTTCAAGTAAGATATTGGAATGAAACAAGTAAGTATAAACGGATTTAACTCGCATATTTATAATAGGTTCGTCCGCGTGGAACTCCTCCTTTTTTGCAGTCGGAGTCTAGGAAAGGATATAGGCTACTTTTTGCCTATATCCTTTCCTAGACTCCAGACTTCCTTTGTTCAAAATTTCATTTAAATCGGTCCAGTAGTTTTAGCGTGAAAGCGTAACAGACAGACAGAGTTACTTTCGCATTTGTAATATTAGTAGGGATATAGGCTGACGTTTCGGAACCTTTACAGTTTCCATAATCGCACGACTGAGTTGACAAGCAGACTATTGTCTGTAAGATTCGCTGTAAAATACGTTTAGAATGAAACAACTTTAGACGGATTTAACTCGCGTATTTTATTTTATTGGCTGACGTTTCGGAGACTTTACAGATTCCATAATTGTAGCACGACTGAGCTGACAATAATCTTATGCTAAAGTCTTATGCTTAATAACCGCGAAGGCATCACAAATTATTACGTATATAGTTGTGTCATTCCAATGTGTAATAACCGCGATCGCGTCAGAAATTATTAGTAGATATAGTTCACAAAACGTGAACATAAAAGCAAAATACGGACCCTTCAGGGCTTACTAAACGTCAATTTGACAGTCTTAAGACGTTATCTGAAATGTCCAACAGTCCCCTTAAATGCCAATGGGGCAAGAATCCAAGGATTACTAGCCTCTAGCTATCAGACATCTTAGTTTGTCAGACAAATGTCCACATTTAAGGAAAATCCTGTGTTTACGCTTGACCGATGTCCAACCCTAAACAAGTGAAAATCGATAGTATTGAACGAAACAAATGAAAAAATAGGGAATTTACATTTAACGAAAATCCCATGTTCAGGCTTGACCGATGTCCAACACTAAACAAGTGCCAATCGATAGCGAACGAAACAAATGGAAAAATTACGGAATTTATAAATATTAGATTTTATTAATTAATTTCTATAAAGTTCTACAGTATAATTACATTTGAGATTGTCAAAACAAAAAAAAGGGGGCCTAAACAAATCCCATACATTTTGGTGCCAACGTTCAGCGTTAACGTTGTTGTTGTTTCGTTTAACGTTAACGTTGAACGTTGGCACCTTGTCTAGGGCCCTAGGTAAGATTTAACAATACGTAACAGCAAAATTACTATAGGTATTAGGTCTTCAGATAGATTCTTTTCTTGCCCAGGTACTGGGTTTTAAAAACCCAAAGGTTTCCAAACGTAGTGGCGTGCATACCATTCAAGTACAATGTCAAAAAATGTATGCCTATTCTGTGCCTAGTACGAGTAACCACTGCACGCACCTGCTTCAACAGTCTGCGTAAAACTAAATCTGTGTAAAGTAAAGTAGGTACCTAAACTTTTTTTTTCTTTTTTCTTTCAATTTAACCGCAACGGAATTCTGATTAGATTAGATTAGATTTATTTCGAATCATTTTGCGCTGTTAATTGTGTGTTTAAAAATACATAGTTACTTACATTTTTCATGATATCTTGATTCATCCATTAAGACTAAGAAATGACATACCTGTAACAAAATAAAAAAAAGTAAATAAGCAATTCATATAATAACTACATAGTATAAAACAAAGTCGCTGTCGCTCAAATCATTAAAACTACGTAACAGATTTTGAAGTCGTTTTTGTTAGATAGTGATTCAAGAGGAAGGTTTATGGCACTCATGCGAAGCTGGGGCGGGTCGCTAGTTTTGTGTATGACGCAAAAACGAAAATATGAGCATGAAATTAAACAAACATAAGTAAGTAATAAATTTTCTTAAAATTCGCGTAAAAGTCATTGTAACAGTAGCGGGGCGGACTTAGTGCCGTGAGTAATGTCTCTCAGCTGACATTGCTGTCTAATGGCGGCTAATCCTAGCTCTGACAACGGATTATTCAAGCGCTCTTTACAGTTCCCATTATCTTATACGTCACGAGAAAAATAACCTTAAATTATAAAGAGGATTCTAACCAGACTGCGTCTTTCAGTACGCGGTCGCCACTCAATCAATATCTAGCCGTAATTGCATGTAAGTATAAAGAAAGTGGTAAGTCCTGAAGTTATGGTAAAATTTTATTTATTTTATGGTGTGAGTAGGTACCTAAAATATTGTAAGACTTAGGTCAATTTAATTTTACATTTTTGCCTATTTTTCAATATCCTGGACACATTTAAATTTTAAGACTTATCTTTTTCGAACGAGCGAAAGCGAGGTATGAAATAGATGATTAATGATAATCATTTCTGATGCCTTCGCGGTTATTACACATTGGAATGAAACAACTAAAACTTTAGCGTTAGACTATTGTCAACTCAGTCGTGCTACGATTATGGAAACTGCAAAGAATCCGAAACGTCAGAAAATAAAATAAAATGAAAATACGCGAGTTAAATCCGTTAATAGTTGTTTCATTCCAATACTTAGATGATTATGAGTTCTCAAAATCTAAAATCAACCTTTCGAGCAAACTACCTACTAATTTCATTTAATAAAAAATCATTTAAGTAAGTACCTACATTACAAATGAAACAACTATTAACGGATTTAGCTCGCGTATTTTTATTTTATTTTATTTGCTGACGTTTCAGATTCTTTACAGATTCCATAATCGTAGCACGACTGAACTGACAATAGTCTAACGCTAAAGTGATTTATACAGTATTCCAATAGGTACCTACCTACTAATTCCATATAAGTACATTTAAGTACATTTCCTCATCATACGGTACGATATGTTTAAAGCTTTATTTTCACGTATAGTGCAATGGACACTCACTCTCCCCCGGGATGCAGCTAACACAGGATTATGCAGCTAACGTGCATCTAAATGCATTACCGTGTCGTATAATATGTAACAATTAACTTATTACGAGCTGAATTAATTAAAACGAATTCCTTAACTTAATAGTTATTCGGTGGAGTGAAACAACTATTAACGGATTTAACTCGCGTATTTTTATTTTGTTTTATTTCCTGACGTTTCGGATTCTTTACAGTTTCCATAATCGTAGCACGATTCAGCTAACAATAGTCTAACGCTAAAGTTATTCGGTGGTTTTGTTGAAGGTTGACTTAATGAGTTGCATTAAAAAGTAGATTTGAAAATCAACCTTAGATCTATACTAATATTATAAAGAGGAAAACTTTATTTGATTGGTTGTAAAGAATAGGCTCAAAAACTACTGGACTGTTTTAAATTTTTTCACCATTCAAAAGCTACATTATCCACGAGTAACATAGGCTACCTATAGAATATTTTGTAAAAAAAATAGGGATCCGTGCGAAGCCGGGGCGAACGTCTAGTAGGTTATAATACTTGCATATCGCGCGCAGACGAAGTCGAATACAGAAACTAGTAAAAAATAAAAACAAATGGTGAACGCGTTGTTTAATTAATTTCTCTGGAAAAACCGTTCTGACACATAATTATGACGTAAAGAGGAAATATACGATAAACGTCTTGACGTGATATGACTTAAAACTTAATGATACATTACAACCTCACTTCATTAACAAGTAGAAATTATCACATACTATCCTACAATTACCCATTGAAACCTACATAAGACGTTAATTAAAATATCACCATAAAAAGGGGCAATTTTTCATATAAGCGTGCAGTGAGTCAATGACAAGATGGCGCCGGTCACAAAATGGCGGCTAATGCCACTGTTTTTAGTTTTTATGGCTGTAGGAGTGGTTAAAGTCCGATCATCTGCTGAAGTAATGAAAAAATTAACAATTGGTTTCGCTAAGGCTTTGGATCAATGTAAAACTGAGGTCAGTATCTTACTAATATAATAATTAAAAGTGTTTGATTATTTACAATATGTTATTTTACGTAATTAGGTACTTTTTTTAATAAAATTTGGCGCATCGATAGCTTACGGACTGAGATTGGTTAATCTAAAAAAGTAAGTTACTATTTTTTTGAAAATTAAAGTACCTAATACCTAAAAAAGAAGGATTTTTAGAGATCATCCAAAGTGCAACGGAATTTGATAAAAATTTGCTAAGCTTATAAATTAAATAAAATTTACCTAGCACATTACTTACTACATTTTTTTAACTCAGAGCTTATGCATAATAAATATAATGTTTTTTTTAAGTTCACCCCTTAATCTGGTAACATTAGAAGGTGGTACTTTGAAATCCACGTTATGACAGTAAAAACAAGATCCTACTTCTAAAAAGTCATTTTTAAAGTTCTAGAAAATACAATTTCTAGAAAATTGATTTCATGTGAAGGATTTCATACGGCTTGTGGTAAAAGGGGACTAATAGAATTATAGTTTGAGGTTTCCTTCAAACTATCACATTTCTTACAGTCTCGAACAATAAGCACTTATGGTTTCAGCTGTGCTGTAAAATTATCGCTAAACATAACTTTACATTACGGGTAACTTATTACAAATGCCCATCATGTAATATGATATATTTATTTAACGCTACCTTTGTTTCAACCTTTAGTTTTACTTTCGCCATCGCGTATTGTATTAAATTTTAAATTTAACAAATCATATCTTAGTGCACACTTAGAAACTTGAAAATTTGTACAGTGTTCCTTTTACGATGTGACCAAAGAATTTAAGAAAATTCGCTGCCAAAGGGGGTAAGGGTGTTTATAGTACGCAGTTTGCCGGGCAGGATAATAATTATGTCCCCGGATTCCAAGGACATGATGAGAGAAATGATACCAGGTACAGGTTGACACTATGCATGATGTCTAGCCTGAATAAATGATTATTTGAGTTTGAGTTTGAGAATATCATTTGACGTTAACGTTGAACGTTGGCACCTTGTCTAGGCCCCCTAAACAGAAAACTCCTTCAATGCACATGGACATATTAATCAGATTTTCACCTCTCCTGAAAAAAACACTAATTGCATCTAGGTGCGATATGAGTTACATTAATAAAATTACTAATCATTATAAACAAGAAGAAAATAATTGAATTATATTTCTGTCTACAGCTAGGAATTCCAGACCACATAATGCAGGACTTCTACAATTTCTGGCGCGAAGAGTATGACCTGGTGAACAGAGACCTGGGCTGCGCTATCATGTGCATGGCCGCTAAATTTGACCTCATCACTGACGAGACATGGGTGCATCATGGGAAAGCTCATGAATTCGCGAAGCAACATGGTGCAGGTATATTTCTTTATCGTCATCTGACAATCCTTTGTCCTGATTGGCTGACTGACGGATAATCGCACATCGTAGAATCAGAATGGGAGATTAATCCCTACTAATATTATAAATGCGAAAGTAACTCTGTCTGTCTGTCTATCTGTCTGTTACGCTTTCACGCTCAAACTACTGGACTGATTTAAATGAGATTTGGTACAAAGAAAGTCTGGAGCCTGAGAAAGAACATAGGCTACTTTTTAACCGACTGCAAAAAGGAGGAGTTCTGCGCGGATGAAGTCGCGGGCGGAAGCCAGTTCTTTATACATATTTATGATGATCAAACAAAGAATAAATCTTAATTATAATATTATGAAATCAGCCGATAAGATAGGATTTTCAGGAATTCTACGTGTAAGGTGAAAAAGGAGGGCAAAATTTGTATAAGACAAACGCGATACCTTGGTCCGAACTTTTTAAAATTTTGCCTAAACATTGTTTTACAGAAGTGGTGGACGATATGTTTTTTATTTAAAGAAAGGGGTGGAAAGTTATTTTCGGGGTGATTTGCTTCAAAATTGTTGTTAATGCTGAGTGCTTTTGATTTAATTACATTTAATTTGAAACATATTTCAAAAATCTACCAGATTTAATTAAAAAAAGATTGAATATTATATACATAACAGCTTATAATCCTATCAGATCCATCTTCGACTTCTACGCGGACGTAGTCGCGGGCGAAAGCTAGTCTAATTAGGTATTTATAAACCAAAACTGAATACATTTTTCATTATTATTTTAATAAAAATCTAACACTGTCTAAAGTTTTTCCAATTCGCCACAGTCTTGGTAAAAAAGGTATATCTGAACGGATTTCGATAACTCTTGTCTTCTCCAGACGACGAAATGGCGAAGCAGCTGGTGACCATGATCCACGAGTGTGAGAAGGAGTTCTCCAGCATCAACGACGACTGCAGCCGGACCCTGGAGGTGGCCAAGTGCTTCCGGAAGAAGATCCACGGCCTCAAGTGGGCTCCCAGCATGGAGACCGTTCTTGAGGAGATAATGGCTGACGTCTGAGACCTAGAAGCCCAGGGGGCGTAGACAAGGTGCCAACGTTCAACGTTAACGTTAAACGAAACGACCAAAATGTATGGGATTTGACATCCACGAACGTTTGTGACGTACGTGACAGTCGTTCGCGGATGTCAAATCCCATACATTTTGGTGCCAATGTTCAGCGTTAACGTTGAACGTTGGCACCTTGTCTAGGCCCCCGGTTATCTTTATGACTGAGGTCTGATCGTACCCAGGGGCCTAGGGATCTTAATGACTGAGGTCTGAGCACCCAGGGGCCTAGGGATCTTCATGACTGAGGTCTGATCTTACCTAGAAACCCAGGGACCTGTGGTGGCTATCATTTTTAATTAGGTCTTTACAATACGTATGTGGAAAAATTTTGGACAAAATTATTTATGATTCCTTCGCAGGAGTTACCATTTTTTTTTATATATATCGCATATATTGTAAGTATTAAAGTGACGTAACTCCGAAATGTGACAAAGCGCAAATTTAAATTTAAATGTAACGACTTAAAATTCTTAATGAAATAACGATATATTTTGATTTGTGTCACTATATTATTAGTACTAAAATAAAATAGCAATAATAATATGTTGCCATCACAGGCTGGGTTTAAAATGACAAATGCAACGCAAAATGGACTCTGAGTTTTATATAAATAGTCCTTTTTACAATAATTAACTCAATTGTAATGTCAATTCGTCAGCAAAGTCTTAGAATAATTAATTTATTATATTAAGTTAATAAAGTAATGGTGCATGTTTTTGTATTTGTTTCATTTTAATAGGATACTAGCAGTTCGCCCAGGCTTCGCACGGATCCCTAATTTTTTTCAAAATATTTTATAGCCTATGTTACTCAGGGTGAACGTAGCTTACCAACCGTGAAAGATTTTTTCAAATCGGTCCAGCCATTTTGGAGCCTATTCAATCCAAACAAACAAACCTTTCCTCTTTATTATATTAGTATGATAATTACTTTCGCAGTTATTAATATGATAATTTTATTTAGACTCGAAATTTTGATTCGAAAACTATATTTGTAGTTGAAGACTGAGATTTGTTTAGTTTTGGAAATTAATAAAAATATATAATACGCGATAATTAATTAATATTTCTCAAAATTCATACAATATATTTACATTAGGTAAGTAGGTATGTCAAATTATATATAGATAGGTATTCATAGTTATTGAGATAATGAGATTATACAAATAAATAAAAAAATATTCATACAAAAACATACAAGTAAGTTAATACATTTTCGCACCGGTAAAAAAATATATAAAACAAAGGATTCATTTATCAGGTAGCATGTGTGTTTGTTAAATAAATCTTCGCCCTAGCCGTAAGGGTGGATAAATATTATCGAAGTAAACAAAGAAATAACTTTTAAGAAATAAATTCTTATGAAATAGTACATTACGCACCAAGGCCATTAAAATAAAAAATGTCTCAGATCTCATGTAATTGTCGTCCGAGGCGAAGCCGAGGTTGACAAAAATGTGATCTGAGGCTTTTTATTTTACTGGCCGAGGTCAGTTTACTATTTTTCTGTTCGACGAAGCCAGAAAGCGGAAATTTCATTTAGCGAAGCGGCCACAAAGTTGGCGCTTTCTGGCCGGAGGACGGAAAACATATTTTTCACCACGTCTTAAAACGTACCTAAGTATAAGACTATTGTCTTAGTCTGCTACGAATATGGGAATTGTAAAGTTTTAGAAACATCAGCATATTATAATTAATTTACGCAAATCCGTACATATAAAATGCTTTGTCCTGACCGACTGACGCACAGCCTAAACAAGGGCGTGCATTGTATACAGGCTCAGTGTCACTAATGTACGAAGTGCCTACACTGGTGCCATACTTAAACTCCCCCCACTGCACGCGCCTGTTGGTTAGGTTTAGGCTGCCTAAACCTCTGATCTTAGAGACCTAAAACTTGAAGGGTGTGTTTTTTGTATGACAAAGGCATCCGATAAGAAAGGATTTTACGAAATTTTACCTTTAAAACAGGGTTTCTTAACGTGGGGTCCATGGACCCCTTAGGGGTCCGTAGCTTGTATGTCAGGGGTCCGCAGTAGGTCAGCCAGTCTAAGCATATTTATTAGTAAGTACAGAACATATCGTATTTTTTTTTTTTTTATTTCCAAAAATATTTATGGGTTGGGGTCCGTGGTATAGTTAAAATTGTAAAAGTGGTCCGTGACTGCAAAAAGGTTAAGAAACCCTGCTTTAAAAGATTGAAAGGGATGTGATATTTTAGTTCTATTTCAAAATATGCATAAATATTATTTCAAAAGAATTTGTAGTCATATTGGAATGAAACAACTATTAACGGATTTAACTCGCGTATTTTTATTTTATTTTATTTGCTGACGTTTCGGATTCTATACAGTTTCCATAAGCGTAGCACGACTGAGCTGACAATAGTCTAACGCTAAAGATAAAAATACGCGAGTTAAATCCGTTAATAGTTGTTTCATTCCAATGTGTAATAACCGCGAAGGCATCAGAAATTATTAATTTGTAGTCATTTTATAATTTACAAATTAAATAAAAGAAATGCAACTTAAGTTTATTTACCTACTATAACATCACTTCATAGTAAAACAAAGTCGCTGTCTGTCCGTCTCTATGTATGCTTAAATCTTTAAAACTATCCAACGGATTTTAAAGCAGTTTCTTTTAATAGATAGAGAGAAAAAGAGGAAGATTTAAAACACCCGTGTGAAGCCGGGGCGGGTCGCTAGATTTATAATAACAAAGACTTGAAATACTATCGAGGTACGTAAAAAATATTTCCCTCCTCAATTGGAAAAAGTCGTGATTTTATCTCCTTTGTAATCCAAATAATCCAATAACTCGACAAAACGACACTGGAGGCGACAAACGGGGCCGTTATGTCTACCGCCACCTGCTACTGATTTTATTGTTTACCCTGCTTTTTAGGGGAAAACAAAAAACAGTTTCCTAAGCGCATTTTATTTTATTTGCTGACGAACTAACGATCTTACAATGAATTCAGCTCAATCGGCTACCAATATGGGCACTACTATTTAGTTTTTGAAACGACATCAAATAAAATAAAATACGTGAGTTATTAGTTATTCCGAAACGTCAACAAATAAAATTAATAGCGTCAATCCAATATAAGCACGAAGGCATCAGATTTTTTTTTATGTAGTAGTAGGTATCTACCTACCTACTCGAATACGAACTTATTGACAATATTTTGTAAAACGTTTGTCAATCTTTTATCGATTGTTGATTAAATGAGGACCTAAACTAAGTCCTTATTAAAACTGTCACTTACTGTAATAAGAAATGCAATAAATACTTTGAGTTTGATTGCCACTTCTTTAACTAGTTATTAGGAGTCAGATATACCTATCTATCGCTGACATCATTAATTAACGATAATCTAGATTAAGTGCTTATTAGGTAACCTATAATAAATCTAGATAAACCTAGTATACTCAATTCACATCATAGCCGTTTGTTAAGCGACAGGTTTATCGGTAACACTCAAAACTTAACTTGGCATAACTACCTGCAAAACATACTTCAAAATCATCCAAACGAAACTGAACCTTATTTCAACGTAATAAAACTCAAAGTGATTCAAACACCACTCCAACTCACTTCTAATTAAAATCCAACCTTACCCGATTTAAGCTACAGTTCAATTTGCAATAACTCCACTGTGGCATTAAAATAAGCTATCAACGTAAGTGACTTGTTTGGTGATGGAGAAAATGAACTCCTAGCATTGGTTATAAGGTTTATATTAGACTGGCAGTATTGTTACGAGTAGAGGACTAATTTATACTAACAATAGACAGAACATCGATTAAGGGTTCCTAGATTGGCTAGATCTGATCTAGGTCTAAGTGTATTGTACTGTCCAGACTGATCGCAAGTTATGGGTTCGGTGAGATAGCTGGCGCGTGCATTGTGTGGCGCCACGGTAGGCATTCTAAGAAAATGTCCGTAAAAAAGGGGGTGGTGGGTCATGCGTGTCCTAACCTCTTTCCTCCCTTTTGACACGTCGATATGGTATTGGTAGGACCTAGAAACCAGATATTTTAGGGTTGCCATCTCTAAAATTTGGCAACCAGGACAAGACAAGACAAGGACGTGAAAACTCCAGATTTTGGATACGAGAAACCGGACATGTCAACAGCTTTTTATAAAAAATAATATCTACTTACGAGTATAATAAAAAACAGTGTTTTTTAATTATGAAAGAAATTAAATATACTTTTTAAAACTCGGATTTATTAGACTTCAACATCTTGTTGCCAGACTTATTATTAATGCTTACCTAACTAAACGAGAAAATTAAAAAACATGATAAATCATAAAATAATTATTTTCAAATACAGTAACAACTAACAATGTCATACAGTTCTACTAAAAAATTTGCTAGTCATCAGATTTCAGTAAGAACTTCGCTGACGATGACATCCATCTTCGGAGCCCAGTTGAGCTGGTGGATGTTCGTTCGGAAGCACTTGGCTATCTCCAGCGCCCTCAAGCAAGGGTCCTCCACTGCTTCATGAAGAGACTCGCATTCATGAAGGATAGTGATCAGCTTTGAAGCTACTTCAGATGCTGAAAACGAAAATTAGATAACATGGAGTATTTTATGAAGCAGCTATAACGGATTTAGCTCGTGTGTTTAATTTTCTTTGTTGATGTTTTGTAAACGAATGATAGCACCAAATTGGATGATTATTTTTTTATATGTTCCGTATTGTCAGAACAATTTTTTTTATATGTTCCGTAGTGCCTGATATTTGATGGTATGTGACAGAAGACTGGCAGTTCTTTGTCGAAACAATCGAAGGGGCAGACGTCTGTCAGGGCCACTATGTCTATTATGCTTTCCCTCAAACTCCCAAACTCACAGGGAATTCCTATCTTTATTCTATTTTTGCTCAAACATCCAAACTCACAGGTAATTTCTATCTTTATTCTACTTTTCCTCGAACTCCCAAACTCACCTGCCCCATGCTTAGCAGCAAATTCCTGGGTGTTCCCATGGTGTAACTTCCCACTGGAGTCCAGAAGGTCAAGCTTCTGGCTCATACATATGATAGCGCAGCCCATATCTCTGTTCAGGAGGGAGTAGTCCTCCTTCCAGTAGTGATAGAAGTCGCTGATGATGTGGTCGGAGAGGTTCAGCTGGAAGGGTGTTCAGAAGTACTGATTGTAAATACGAGTAGATCGATAAATTGAGATGCTCCTTTTTTAGAAGTCGGTTAAGAAGTGGATGTAATGATGTAGCAAGCAAGAGTGGAAAGTTTGTTTGTGTATTTTTATCTGGATCAAAAATTAGGTCGTAATGACAGACAAGAATAGTCCACTATTTTTTCTTTATCCATCAATTAGGTACAGTTGAGTATCAAAAAGTATTGCACACGTATTTTTTCTTTTCTCAAACAAATAAAAAGTGACAAAGTAAAGCGCTTCTAAAATTCGAGAGTGGGGGCATGTAACGTCAATTGGCCCCAATTGAATATACACATACAACCCTTTTTTGTATTTTTCATTTTATCATGAAAAACTGACAGAAACTTTTGGGTACCACCCATAACATTTAGGGGTATGAAAGAGAGAAACCAATTCTCAAAACTAGTACAAGATTTCATAAAAATCGGTCCAGCTGTTTCGGAGGAGTTTGAATTTTAAATACTTATAGATAGATTGATAATCTAATTGACGGACTAGATAAAATTTGGTTTTCAATACCCACTCGTCATCCCTAAACTAGTACAGAATAATTTTCAAAATATAACTTATTCACAAAATACAATTTTAAATACCTCATGCTTGCATTCATCCAGGACTTTTAGGAAACCAGAAGTTATTTGCTTCATAGTATCAGTCGATGCTGTTATCTCCCTCGCACACATAGCGATCAGCACTAAAACGAAAGAGACAGAAAACCTGGCCATTCTCGTAAGCTGCTTGGACAAAAAGTGGTTTCGACTGACACTGTTCGTCATTTATAAGGCCTTTGTTGGATGGTGTATTAATTAATGGTTGATTTAATTGCGAATATGGATTTAATTTGTGGTTTGCGCGACACGTGAAAACGTGATGTTCAAGGTTTCAAAACAATTTTGAAATTAATGATGATAGGCCGAATTTGTACTTAAAAAGTACTACAGAAGAAATCTTTACAGTTACTTATTATTGAAATGAAACAACTATGAACGGATCAGCTCAGTCGTGCTACGATTATCGAAACTGTGAAGTATCTGAAACGTCTTCAAATAAAATAAAAATACGCGAAATCCGTTAGTTGTTTCATTCCAATGTATTATAACCGCAAAGGCATCAGAAATTATTATATTAATGATGTTAGTCCAAATTTGTAGGTACAACTATGAACGGATTTGTCATTTATTGTCAGCTCAGTCGTGCTACGATTTTGGAAACTGTAAAGTATCCGAAAGTTAGCAAATAAAATAAAATGAAAATACGTGAGTTAAATCCGTTTATAGTTGTTACATTATAATGTGTAATAACCGCAAAGGCATGAGAAACTATTACCAAAATATTTTTTTCAACAATTAAAATTTAATTAAATTAAGGTGGATATTGAAATGAAATGCGAAGGTACCTATCCAAAATTAATAATGTGGATTTCATAATGAGTAGGTACGCAAAAAGTATGGTTGAAAAAATGTTTCATAAAAGTATTGACAACCTCAAAAACTCGATGTTGTTGGGTCATTTTTAAATTTTGCATACATGTCCCATTTTTTTTTGTAGCGTCACGTTTCTAACAGATTTTACATAGGATTCATAGTGCATAGTATCTATGGGCGTGCATTCCATACAGGCACAGTGTCACTAATGTATGGAGTGCCTACCCTGGCGCCATACTGCACGCGCCTGATAGTATCAGCATCCATTCATTGATAGAAGTAGGAACCTACTAAGTATTCATTACCTCCTATTTTTTCATTGAAATTTTACTACTCTGTTACCAGAGATAACCACAATGTTACTCTTAAGAAATTGAGAAGGGTCAATACTGGATCTTTGTTTTTGATGGATGTTATCGATATATATATATATTATGTACTAGCTTCTGCCCGCAACTTCGTCTGTGTACGATGAATATTTTACACAATATCGTCATAAAGTAATTGTGATGTATAAGGTACCTTTAATAATATTATTGAAAAGTTTCATCAAAATCTATTCAGTAGGTTTTATATGAATGAGTAACAAACACACTTACAACTTTCGCTTCTAAAATATTAGTGTAATTGGACATTTTTTTTTTGAGTTTCTGTCTTTGTTATTTACAAAAAACATCAAAAACCTGCGCAAAGTTTGAAAATGACCCTGTTGCGATTTCGTACGATATTCATAAAAGTACCTACATAATAATATATATTATATCCCTTTCAAATGGTATTTAAGGGGCCCTAGACAAGTGCCCAACGTTCAACGTTAACGTTAAACGTTAGGACCAAAATGTATGGGATTTGACATCCGCGAACGACTGTCACGTACGTCACAAACGTTCGCCGATGTCAAATCCCATACATTTGGGTGCTAACGTTTAACGTTAACGTTGAACGTTGGGCACTTGTCTAGCCCCCAAGGAATTTAATGGAATAATAATTGGACTTATTTATTTCATCTTTATGTAAGTATATATCACATAGAAGATAGGTTTTCTGGTTTCTGCTCAAACAGGAGAAATATTTTTTTTATTAGCCCAGAACTTTTAATTAAGTATTGCGTAAACGTGATAAAATGATTTCATTAGCTTTTCCAAATGTTTCTTAAATAAATGATAAATAAAATAATCATGGTAATGCATCAACAAAAATCTCTTTAATAAACATATTAAGTATACTGACAATAATAACATCATTAATAAACGAACACACTAAAAATCCTTATAATATAATCATTTGTCCATTAATCGAGCCGGTCAATAATTTAAACCTAACTTATAAAAATATTTTTTCTACATTAGTATCAAAATATCACCACAGTTCTAGTCCGCTCTAGACAAGTATCAACTTTTTCGTTTCGTTCGATTGCTGTTATCGATTAGCATTTGTCTATTACACTAACTAGAACTTTGGCCAAACGTATTAGTATTCTATATAGCACGTACTAAGGGACGGTCGCGGAGTACAGCGAAAAATGGATGTTGCACTTTTTCTATTTATCTCTGTCGCACGCGCGTAGTAATAGCGCCCTCAAGCGCGCACAGTGACCTTGAAGGTGCGACAGAGACAAATAGAAAAAGGGCAACGTCCGTTTTTCGCTGTGCTCTACGACCATCCTTTATTAAAGTACATTCATATTTTATTTTATTTGTCCTGGTTTCAAAGAGATACTAGATGCTAAAGCTATTGCCTTTTGTTCAAACTTCAGCTAAAACCTCTCCAACCACGAGATCCATATCTGGAGCCCAGTTCAGTTTATGTATTTCTGCTTTGAAGCATTTTACAATTTCTAGAACCTTCATGCAGGCGTCGGGGTCATCAACCACTGAGTTTTCACAACCATGAATCAGGTCTACCAACTGTTTAGCCATAGCATCGTCTGAAAAATTCAGTAAATTACAATAGTTAATCATTTCTGTTTTCGCGATTATTATACAATAGCTGCCCCTACGCGTGGATTCCTATTTTTTTTCAAATATTCTGTATTCTATAGACTATGCAAGGTACTCAAGGTGAATAAAGCTTTTCAATGGTAAAAGAATTTTTGAAATCGGCGTAATAGTTTTTTAGTTTATTACAAACATAGACAAACAAAAATACTAATAATTCCTCTTTAAAATAGAAGTTTAATTATATAGAATAATTATTTATGAGAGATAAAAGTCTGACTGACGAAAACTTTACATTTTCCACATTCGTGGCCGACTGACCAGATGACAGTCAAATCCTACTACTATTATAAAGGCGAAAGTTTGTAAGTATGGATGTATGGATGTTTGTTACTCTTTCACGTAAAAACTACTGAATGGATTTGAATGAAACTTTACCACAATATAGCTCAGAATAACACATAGGCTACAATTTTTGACACTAGACTAGACGGGACGAACCTGAAGTCCACGCGAACGAAGTCGCGGGCAAAAGCTAATACTAAATAATTCCATTTAATTATTTATTCCAATATGTAACCGCAAAAACCCAAGATATTGTGTCTTTTCCTTGAAAAGCTACCAAAACTATCAATGATACAAGAAATAATCATTAACCGGTAACAACTGATAAAGTAGTAAACTTAAAATAATTTCCTCACCAGCGCCATGTTTTTTGGCAAATTCTGCTGTGTTCCCATGGTGCAGTTTCCCTTCAGGATCGACCAGGTCTAATTTGCTGGACAAACACATTATAGCGCAACCAGTATGCCGGTTGGTCAGCTCATAGCCTTCCTTCCAGAAGTTGTAGAAGTCCTTGTTTATGGACTCTGGCAATTCCAGCTGTATTTCATAAAAAACTCCTTAAATTAATCCAATCATTTATTGGCAGACCTCAGATAAGTACACGTTATAATATTATTATGAAGCACTACTAGCACTTCCGAAGAACCATTATTGCTGAGAATCGACTCAAAAAACTCAGCAGAAAGACTTATTTTCAATACCAATTTATACAATTTGAAGTTAAATATTAAACAAAGATGTTTTATACTACAAGTATACAAAATCAAAAATACATTTATTAAATTTGGGCTTTTATAAGCTGACGGTCAGAAGATACCACAATACAAACAGAACAAAGAACGTAATATAAAAGACACTATGATGTCTCCAGACAACTTTCGTCCCAAAGCAAAAGCATGTGGTTATCTCTAAAGTCCCTCTTGCAGACCTGAACAGACCGGACCTCACAAACAGCACGTTCACGAGTATGACGTGTATCTTAGCTATATTAAAGGGAAGGTGGGGACTAGTTATGACATTTATTTAATGAATTTTTTGATCTCAGCCATTGCCTCCCTCAAGCATATTAGATGGAATTTCTGAGTTTATTAAATTACTGACCTCTTTCCTGCAAGCATCCAATGCTTTACCAAAATTCTTCGTCATATCTTTAATAATATCTTGAGATCCATTTACTTTCAAAACTATCGTCACCATCACCAATATTATCAACTGCTTATACTTCACCATTTTCTTTGTTACCTCTTTTAATATCTGGTCATATATGACCACCATCGTCGAGTTTAAGTATGTTTCCTTTCTGCAATTTTGATTACCGCCTGTTAATTAACACTGTGTATTTAATTAATCATTACATATTGTCTTTCGTGTTAATTACAGGTCTGACAGAGAGACGGACACACCTTATCCGGTGTGGTTGGTGATTACTTGGCTCCATATGTTATTAATTTAATTGTAGTAAAACTGTGAATGAATTGGCGTGAGGTATAATCAAGTAAGACACGGTTGTCGCGGATAGTCGTCTTGGAAATATTACAATGAGGTAAATAAAATTAATTTTCCGTCCTCCGGCCAGAAAGCGCAAACTTTGACGGACGGACGACAATTACATGTGATCTGAGACATTTCTTATTTTACTGGCCTTGATGCGTAATGTACTATTGTGGTAGGTATGTACGTTAGTATTATACAACTTTTTTTAGGATGTAAATTTAAATTATAAAATTGAGTGTTTTTTACGATTTGTCGAAAGTATAATAAAGCCCATACCGTGTCTACACACGGTATGGGTTGTCAGTTGTCACGGATTGTCGTCTTGGAAACATTACAATGAGGTAAATAAAATTCTGGGGTGTATGTATATGTATGTTTGTACTATAAAACGTTTAATAATTTCTGATGCGATTATGGAAACTGTAAAGAATCCAAAACGTCAGCAAATAAAATAAAATAAAAATACGCGAGGTAAGTTTAAGTTCAGTATCTATTTACTACGATGTATTGACATTCGATCACGTGGACACAATTAATTTATCAATCAATCAAATCACTTTTTATTTTTTAAACAGATAAAGTTTTCGTAGTTTGGCTTCGTGAACCATAAGTTGGACGGCCTGTTGGTCTAGTTGCGGGTTCGAATCCTGCTAGGAGCAGATGTCAATGTGCTGAGCACTGGCATTTGTACCTGAGTTTTGGATGTCTTATGTGTATTTATGTATGTTTATCCGTTGTCTAGTACCCATAGTACAAGCTTTGCTTAATTTAGGGCTAGATCAATGGGTGTGAATAGTCCAAAACTATTTATTATAAGTCTTTTTTCAGAAAAGTAATAAATTTATCGAATGTAAAAGTTATTCAAAAAGATTAGTGAATTTGTGATTAATGTTGTTTGCGTGTTGAAAACTTCTATTATAACCCCATTTTGTTTCCGTGCAACGTTTAATTTGACTTCATTATATATTTTAACTAGCTTTTATCAGCGACTTCGTATGCGCATTACTTTAAAAACTATTATAAATTATTGCTTATGTGTTATTTTGATGTAGGAATGTCCTACTTAGGTAATTGTTAAGTATTTAAAAATAATTTGATATTTTTTGCATGAAAAAAAAAAAATACTTATAAATAAATCCATTCGGGACCTAATTCAAAAATGTTTTTTTTTCTGGAGAAGCAAAAACTGATTAATATGTAAATATGCGCAGCAGGAGTTATCTGTATAGATTTATGCTTTTTATATGAAGCTAGAAGAGTTAGTTTAAATCTGTTTTATTATTAGGTAGGTGCTATAAGGAATATGATGGTGTGCATAGCTCAAAAATTTAGTTTTTTGAGTGACCTCTATTGACGTTACTTTACGTTACCGTCAATAGTAACGTTACTGTCACATTTAACTGATACTAAGGAATCTGTTGTAAATTATTGTGGAACGAAGCAAAGTAGAAGAAATAGTCTGATAAAACTAAGTAAATTTAGTCAATGCGTAATATATTATTTAATTCAAGAAGAAAATACCTAAACTACAATTAACGTACAATTTTATCTCTAAAACAATAAATTAGTATCTAACGTTAAACCCAAATTAATAATTTCTTTTTGAATGAATTCCAGTAACAAAACAATAATCGAATTTCTTTACTTACAATAAAAACGATTATAAATTATTTATTATTTAAATCCTTTAAGCGATAGTTCACTACAAGAAAATATTATCATTTGTACTTGAAACATTGCCAGAGTTATTTAAGATTTAAAAACCAGCTGTTTGTAACTTACTATAAATTAAATACCTAATCGTCATTTTCATTTTAATGGTATTATGAGAAAACAGAAAAACACTAAAACTTTTATACAAATTTTGGAATCATAACTTTGACACTTCCAAAGTTCCATAATAATAATTCACCAATAATTGATCTAAAACTTTTTTGCTGACTACCTAATTTTTATTAATTATGTTACCATTCCTATGAAATCTTGATCAGTCAAGACAATTTAACAACTTTGATAAGTACCTACATTTTATGAAAGTAACAACTGTGTTACCTAATTCTCATTAACATAACAACTTTGTTACCTAAATATTACTTACAACTTCGTTACCCAATTTCAAATTGTCTTTAAATCTAAAAACCTAAGTAAAAACAGTAAGTTACAAACAGTAAAAATCAGCAGATCAGTATTTCTCCATGACCGCTTCAATCATTGCCACTTCAGGAGCAATGCCTGATTTCTTCGCGTCTCTCTTGAAGCAAGCAGCGACCTTCACCACGCGATTGCAGTCGTCTTCGATGTCGTCAAACTGCTTCTCGCAATTGTGGATAAGTTCGACCATTTTAGCGGACAGTATGTCACCTAGGAGTAACGTGGTACGGGGTTAGTAATTTTAAATTTTTAACATAGATAATCGGGTCTCTATCAACGCGACATTGTGACAAGTGAGAATTCCAAAAATTTAAAGTAAATATGAAGCCAAAAGGCGTTCTTGTCGGATAAAAATAATTGTCAATTAACAATGACAATTGTCGCGTGTAAAAGGGAACTGGAAGATAATCATGAAAATTCTAAAATTTTGAAACTGTAAAATTTACGAAACAAAATAGTTTTACTTAAGTACCTTACTTCATAATAATTTCTGATGACTTCGCGGGTTTTATTACACTTTAGCATAAGACCATTGTCAGCTCAGTCGTGCTACTATTATGGATACCATAAAAGGCTCCGAAACGTCAGCCAATAAAATAAAATACGCGAGTTAAATCCGTTTATAGTTGTTTCATTCCAATGCCTTACTTATACTTTAAAATATATCAATAAATTTCACTTCAAAAAGTTGAAAACCTCTTATTTGTAAAGCCGATAGGAAAAGATATAAAAATAAACTAAATAAACCGCTGTTTACCAGAATAGAAAAAAAATACACATGACACATGTTGGAATCGTAACAAACACGACACAAGGATTACATAAAGCACGTTAAACCGTTTAATTATCTGATAAAAATATAGTTTATTCATAAATATTACATTGTCAGACTGAATGCATGAAAGCTGAAATGCAGTTGCACCGTTGCACGCGATTGCAGAACAAATGGGGTCGTTAAACTTAAAAATGCATCGTATAAAGGTACGGGTTAAATTTGGGAAAGTAAAATTAGGGAATGTTAACTTTATTTTCTATTAAAACACAAAAAATTTTATGATGCCTTCGCGGTTATTACACATTGGAACGAAACAACTATAACGGATTTGCTGATGTTTCGATAACTTCACAGTCCCCATATTCTTAACCAACTGAACTGATGAGTCTAACACTAAATTATGAAATTATGAAATTTAACTATGTACTAGGTACCCTGTTTAGAAATACTATAAAAAATGTATGCTCTATTCTACTCATAACTTACACTAGCGCTTATTGAACTATTAACTTATTCCAAACTTTTATTTAGTTTCACTGTCCCGTTGTCTATCTGTCTGTCTGTCGGTCTGTCTGTCCTTTAGAATTTTTGACCATTATCTTTTATTACCTATCTCATTTACTCATTACAAGCTCCTATTTAATTTCACCTGTCCCGTTGTCTGTCTGTCTGTCTATCCGTCAGTATGTAATCAAATCTCGCAAATTAAACTCAACACAGGTTTCCAATCGACCTTAAATTTTGTCTGTCTATCTGTCTGTCCGTCAATATGTAGGTACTAATCAAATGTCGCAAATTAAACAACACTTCCCGGTGTCAAATCGCCCCAAAAAATTTTAACCTTAATTTTTATCACCAATCTCACCTTTAGGAAAACTCTTGACGTAATCATGCATGTTTTCATGATGCATCCTAGCGTCATCTTGCAGCAGGGAGAACTTGTTGGACATGCACAAGATAGCGCATCCTAACTCTCGATGCACCACTTCAAAGTCGTCACGCCAGAAATGCTGGAATTCCTCTAAAACGTCTCCTGATAAACCTGACTGGATTTGAGGAAAATTTGATTAGTGAATTTTGAGTAATGAGAAAAATTTGTTATGGATGGATAGTTTGATTTACGAATTCTCTGAAAGATCTGTTAGGTACTCTGCAATTTTTTCCACTTATTCAGGCAATATTTATTTGCCGTTTTTATTAACATACCATTATGTAATTGGATGTAGTAGTTTTATTAATACTGATTATTGATAATCATGTTTTTGAAGATGCAGTAAGAAAAATCGTTATAGCAAAATAGCATCAAAATCATTCACAGCCTTTTGTCGGCGGACATTTTTGTTTCTTTTTTATCATTTTTATGTATTTACGTGATTTATTTTACAATAAACTATTAATGATTATACTGTTTCTTAAGTACCCCCGTGAATTTTCAAGAAATTAGTGCACTACGTTCTAAAAGGAACTCTTGTGTAAAATTTCAAGTCTCTAACCCTTATAGTTTAGGCTCTGCGTTGATGTCAGTCATTAAGTCAGCCCTTTTCTATAGTTAAAATATTTGACTATTTGCCTCACAAAAATCATTTAAAAATAGTCTACCTCTTCTCTGCACTGCTCCAAAGCCTTCCCAAAGTGAGCAGTGACGTGACTCATCACCTCAGCAGTACCTTCCACCTGGTGACCAGCCACCAGCACAGCAGCAGCCACCAACCAGCACCAGATACTGACCATTTTGAAGAACAAACTGACAATGCGCTTGCACTCATAATCTTTCGATTATATCGTAGACAAATTTTTTTTAGGTTACTTATTGCATATCATTAGCTGTTTCTACTTCTGCAGTCGTGATAGCTTCTTTTGCTGTTGTTTAAGGTTTGTTTTCGTTTGTTTTGGTGGTTGTTAGTTTGTTTTCTGTAATGCTATGGTAGGATAATGGTGGCTAGCTGCAAGTCATAGCTTCATGGTTTGTTGATGGAGGTGATTATGGGGATTCAATTGCTTGTTAGTTAATGAAGGTCGTATGTGTGTTTACGTTTTAGAGATCCGTTAATAGAATGTCCTTTCTTCTCTCTTCACTGTTGCTTTATCTTTTTCATAATCCTTATAGTAACGTGTATATGATAACGCAGTTGACATTTTTTTTATTACCGAACACTTCAATTTAAGCTTCGCTTTTATTTGATGGATAACTTTTAGATTATAATAATTTCTGATGTCTTCGGGATTATTACACGTTGGTTTGAAACAACTGTAATGGATTTAAATCGCGTATTTTATTATATTTGCTGATGCATATAAATAATAATCAATAATTCTGAAAACTTTACGGTTGCCATATTCGTAGCCGACAGTGTAACACTTTTACTCCCTCTCGTTTTACGTATTACCATCTTAAAAACAACAACTGTCAAATCGGTGTATTAATGTAATGGAAATAGACTTCAAAATTTTCTATAAAATAAACTTTCTACCTACTCTTCTATTCAAAATGAATTCGATGTGTTAAAAAGAGCCTAAGGTTGCACGGATTAGGTATTTTTAGGGTTCCTTACCTCAAAAGGAAAAACGGAACACATATATTTTAAAGTAGGGTTGCTTATACGTTTTAAAAGGGCTATTTCTTAACCTTTACGTCCCTAAAGGCAAAATTGAATAGTTTAACATTCATCCCACGAGTCTCATATCACGGACCATTGGGTCTGGAATCACCTTCCTGGGTCCAGGGCCAATGATGTATGGCTGAAGGATAGGCAATTCCTCCACAATTGGTGCATAGGAATAAGAATTATTTGAAGACCTAAATTGTTGTATTGCATTTAATAATGTCAATTGTTTTGTTTTTGATGACTGTTAGAATTATGGAAAATGTAAAGATTTCGAAAAAATATAATAAAATACGCGAGTTGAATCCGTTCATAGTTGTTTCATTCCAAATGATATTTGAGTTATTTTTTTAAGTAAGTAGCTATGCACCTATGTGCGGATGAAATCTTTCAAAGTTAAAAGTAATTTTATAGTTTTTTTAAAGGTTTTATTTAACTTGTAATGTAATTATGTACTTAAGTATGTAAGGGTGAGATCTTGCAGAATTCGTCGATCAGTAACGCCCATAGTGTAGTTGGAAGCACGGTGCCTCGCGTTAAGGGGTTCAAATCCCACTAGGATTTCGTTTTTTTTTTAAATCTCATTAGTACTAAAATTCCAAACAGTTTCGTATCATTACTGAATAATAGTTCAAGTCACGTCAACACGTTCTTTCTAATAGTACAAGTATCATCAATCTTGCCCGCCGGGGACTAGGCAGAACAATCTGTCAAATGTAATGAGGTTATTTGACAGTAAGGGAGGCTAAAGGTTGCCAAGTTTGCGAGGTAATTTTGGAGTTTTGAAAATTAGCTTTGCATGTGCATATGGATTTTATGTGACTGTTTGGTCCCTCAGAGTCATATTAGTACTAAGATGGTAGTATTATGACTTTAGGTAATTTATTATGGATCTTGTATGACTAAGAGTCATATTAACAACTTGGCAGTAAAGCCAGAAGAGGTCGATATCTTATAAGATAATACTTATATAAGAACAGTCACACACTATCCCTACTAATATTATAAATGCGAAAGTAACTCTGTCTGTCTGTCTGTCTGTTACGCTTCACGCTAAAACTACTGAACCGATTTAAATGAAATTTGGTACAAAGAAAGTCTGGAGCCTGAGAAAGGACATAGGCTACTTTTTAACCGACTGCAAAAAATGAGAAGTTCCACGCGGACGAAGTCGCGGGCAGAAGCTAGTAAGTAGTTTATAAAGTTTCCTGTTATCTTATGTTCTAAGTATTTTGAGACATAGTGCTTTAAAATACTTATCATAATGTTAATACTTATTCTATGTACTTACTAAAGAGTTCTACCCGTTAGGTTATTTACCTCATTTATTTTGATAGACATCTTCATGCACCGGAGAATTTCCATACATCTAAAAACTCAATAAAAACGAATGCTACAAATTTCATATATGTAAATAAAAGAAAACCATATTACCTCCAAGTGACAAGCACCTGCGCTAAACAATAACGCTACTTATTTAAAGGGAAAAATAAAATTTAGGGGAGATAGGGGAGGGATGGGCACTTTTTCACGTAACTAATTATTAAAAATTAAATTAACAATATAATCAAAATTTACTTCCAAGGTGAGTTGCGCAATGTATTTGGCTAGATGTTACATAAACAACAGTTTACAAATTATAAGCAGTCTCTAAGTTATACCATGATTTCAGAACCATGTCAAATGTGCCCAAAGCTCCCTATGGTAGGGAGGTACGGGCACCGGCTATGGGAGGTTTGGGCATGACATATAAAACACTTAATATTTATAAAATTATTAAAATATACAAAGTAAATTATGGTCAAATATATAATCTCAACTTATATGTAATTACAAAAGTAATCAAAATAGGCTAATTACGAGCTTGCGGCTTCTTCAATACATAATGAAGTTTTGAAGAATACATCATGTGGGTACTTCGCAAAATTTTCTTCTTTTGAGGTAAAAAAATGTGAAGTTACCATTTCAATGAAGAATCTTTTATGTATCAATGTTTCAGATATCTTTGCAAGTGAAAGCAACAATATTTTTTTTTATATATTTTCTTATATTGCATTGGGCATGCCCAAACCTCCCTCAAAAAAAGTGGCCATTGCTCCCTCTGCATATTTATTGATTTTAATATTCTCGTAAAAAAAATTAGTTATATATTTTAGCGTGACTTGCAAACTAATTTATACCTTAGCACATATATAATTAAAAATAATATTAAAAAAGAACATACCTTCAGCAGGTATTTTTTTCATTTACTTTAAAATCATAACAAAATAGTTACATTGATCGGTGTCGAAACTAAATATGCGCCTGTATTTCACAAATGAACGAAATAACACGTATTCTATGGATGAACATTGTGGTCAGTGGGTAGACTAATGTACCAAAATAGGGAATTAAAAATATATATATTAGAATTGGAAATAAAGGGGGGTGCCTATGTCTCCCGACTGCCCGTCCCTCCCCTACCTCCCCTACATATAAAGCAAGTTTTGGGGAAATATTTATTTCTCCCCTGGCAACACTACGTGACGGGAATCGCGAGGCTGGCAACACACGATTAGTCATTGTCTATACCTCCCCGGTTTTATGGTATCTGTGATTTGAAATGTATCTGTGGCGTGTGGAGGATGTGAAATGTTTTTTTTATCTATGTAGAATAAATATTGTATTTCTACGTAATGACAAAAGAGATTAAATTAAATGATTTTGAGTTTTGACAGACCGTTTTAATTTTTAGCAATATTTATTTCGATAAAAATACATACAATACCTAATCATTATACCTATGAAGTAATGAAAACATTTACTCTGATTTAAAGTAAACACAGCATAGTTTCCTTTTTAAAATTACTAACAATCAGTTAATGCAAATTAAGACATATGAAATATGTATGACCCCATACATTAAGTTAAAATGAATTCCTAAGAGAAACTGCTATAATGCATCATACTGTCAACGTATTGCAACTTCAAACCAACTTACATTTACCGTTGAATTCAAGAGATATGAACGCAAATGCAGTTCCTCGAACGCAAAGATAAATTTGCCTTTATGCACTTTACAAAGTTGCATTCAACTTGCATTTAAAGTCGACTTTGGATGAAATATTATGTGGAATAAGTTTGTTTTAACTATTAGCAAAGTTATATTTACAGTTTATTTAACTGGAGGTTTCATTTGAAAGAAGTTTTGTATAAAGATTAACTTTTCAATTTACAAATTAGCTTATTATACTTGCTTTGTAGTAAATGACTTAAGGTCTTTTTAAGAATTAAGTAAGTCCATATTAGTTATTTGTCAAATAACTTGGTTTTTATTAAACCTGTGCACCAAAACCATCTTATAACTACATAATTATAATATATTAATTATATTATAATATAATTACATATTAATTATGGATCTTAGAGCGTTTGAACCGCCATCTTTGTCATTTCTAGATTATCCATAATGGTTGCAAATAATATTTTAAAGTAACAAATTAACAGTAATTTGATAATTTGTTATACCCAACAGTGTGTACAATGCAAATCTATAAATGAACAAATATTCAGTATTTGTACCAGTACCAGGTTATAATTTTAATGCAGTTCTTTTACATTTCTGCTCTTAAAATATATAGTCTGAGATGACAGATAATTTCGCTTAAGATTTTGTCCTTAAAAATAGTCTAAAACGGCGATGACGGTATCTTAAACACTGGAAGATTCATCCTATAACAAAATCCGGGATCAAACGTGGCTAGGATTTTGTTGAGGGGGCAAGCGTAGACAAACTAAGAATATTCGACACTCGCAAGGGAATCAAAACCTACAAGTTACTTCTAGATCAGTAGACTTCTCCTGCTCGTATCTCTCTACGCCCTTGATCAAACTTACCTGGCAATGGTGTGGAGATGGGCGCTGGTGGCTAACTTGACCAGTGGGCGGTGTGGTGGTCGCGATGGTCTGGTGGGTGGGCTGTATATGTAGTCCCCAGACGGAGCACCAGTCAGCCATGACCAGTGCTCAGACATGGTCACTGCTTACTCGTGGTCACTTGTACTCATTAATGGTCACTTGTGCTTACTATCGTGGTCACTAGCACTTAATAGTGGTCACTCAAAAAAATCAAAGTTTTGTAATGGTTTAGTAATTATGCTGATTCTTGAATGATTTTTTTTTAAGAATGTAAATAACGATTTATTAAATTAAATGTAATGTGATTCAAGGTATTTTATATTGTAATTATGTCTGATGACCTCGCGGCCACTACGTTTGAATGAAACAACTATAACGGATTTAACTCGCGTATTTCATTTCATTGGCTATCGTTTCGAAAACCTCACAATTCCCATATTCGTAGCATGTAGCTGAGTGACGAGCTAAATTCGCTATAGTTGTTTCATTCCAATGTGTAATAACCAAGAAGGCATCAGACAATATTGAGGTCTTAAAAGTTATCCATACTCTATAATTCACTAATATTATAAAGAGGAAAGGTTTGTTTATTTGTTTGGATTATATAGGCTCCAAAACGACAGGACCGATTTGAAATTCCTTTACTGTTGGGAAGCTACACTATTCCCGAGTGACATCCCTACTAATCCCTACTAATATTATAAATGCGAAAGTAACTGTCTGTCTGTCTGTCTGTCTGTTACGCTTTCACGCTAAAACTACTGAACCGATTTAAATGAAATTTGGTACAAAGATAGTCTGGAGCCTGAGAAAGCACATAGGCTACTTTTTAACCGACTGCAAAAAAGGAGGAGTTCCACGCGGACGAAGTCGCGGGCAGAAGCTATAAAAAAAAGGTATCCGGGCGAAGCTGTGGCGGACAGCTAGTATTTTATAACGAGCTTTTATTTTGAAAGTCTTTTCAAATTCGATTATCGTATTCCTCACGTACCTGAGCCCTCTTGAAGGGCGTAAATCAAAGTACCTAAACATAATTTTCCAAACAGTAAAATTTTCAAAACCTCTCAAAGGGATCATCACTCAAGGTTTCTTCGAAAATCTTATTAAATTTAACATCGAAGATGGATAACTATTTAACCTTAACTAAACCAAACGGAAAGGAACCTTAAATTTATTCAGCATTGAATTCAAAGTCGAACAAAAGTTCGAGATAGAGAAATTTCTTTCATTGCAATTTATACTTTAGTACCTGAAAAATAGAGTTCACAAAAAGTGACCCGATGCAGTATTTAGTTCTTTATAGAAAATGGTGTTATTAAGTATCCCCCTTTTCGATATATATTATGAATCAGGACTTTTGTGGAATATATCCGTTTAACATATTATATTATGTGACAGTCACTGAGATTTAAAATGTATACCTATATATAAATAAACTCGTCATGATAAAACAAAAGATTTATAAAGAATTTGATGCCTTCCCGGTTATTACACATTGGAATGGAACATCTATAACTGTTTTGAAAGCTTAGCAGTTCCCATCTTCGTAGCTCGACTGAGCTGACTTAAGCGTTACACTATCATCAGTAGTGCGAAATATAAAAAAGTCAGCAATTACAATAAAATACACGAGTTAAATCCGTATTAAGAGGAAAAGTTTGTTTGTTTGGGTTGAATAGGCTCCAAAATGACTGGACCGATTTTAAAAATTCTTTTACTTTTGGGAAGCTACATTCGCCCTGAGTGACATAGGCTATATAATATTTTGAAAAAACTAAGGGATCCGTGCGAAGCCGGGGCGAATCGCTAGTGCAAAATAAAGAGTTCAGACGCACTTTTAAACAAGTCCAAAATCTTAAGGGCCCTTTTAGACGTTCCCCTTTTTGAAATAGGGGATGAAAACTTTCATTTTCTTGTCGATAAGCACTCCATATGTACAGGGAGGTGGTAATAAATCTTGAACTATAAGACGGTGCGGGAATCCATTGCGTCACAAGCTATTGTATTATACGTCATGCAGTTTCGGTGATTATACCACACTAGCTGTCCGCCCCGGCTTCGCACGGATCCCTTTTTTTATAGCCTACTAGCGGTTCGCCCCGGCTTCGCACGGATCCCTAATTTTTTTCAAAATATTCTATTACCTATGTTACTCAGGGTGAACGTAGCTTCGCATCAATGAAAGAATTATTAAAATCGGTCCAGTAGTTTTTGAGCCTATTCATTACAAACATACAAAAATAGGTACAAATCTTTCCTCTTTATAATATTAGTATAGATATAGATGTCACTCGGGAATAGTGTAGCTTCCTAACAGTGAAAGATTTTTTAAAATCGGTCCAGCCATTCTGGAGCCTATTCAATCCAAACAAACAAACAAACCTTTCCTCTTTATTATATTAGTATAGAAGTATAGATATGCGGTAAAGTGGTGCCGTAATAGTGATTGGAATTTTATAATTATATATTTGGTCTTTTGCTGGGAATAATATGCCAATTAGAAACTAATGATGAAGAGGTATTTAGAAATCTATGTTCGAAATAGATTGGTACCATAATTATCCTACTACTATTATAAAGGCGAAAGTTTGTAAGTATGGATGTATGGATGTTTGTTACTCTTTCACGTAAAAACTACTGAATGGATTTGAATGAAACTTTACCACAATATAGCTTATACATCAGAATAACATATAGGCTATATTTTATAACGATATTGTGTGAAGTACTCATCGTGCGCAGACGAAGTCGCGGGCAGAAGCTATAAGGTTAATAAAAATTTAGTTTATTTTGATAGGTATACTAATATATGTTTATACCTAACTTAGTTTTTTTTATATTTGTTTTTGATAGCCTATTAGTCAATCAAGAGTATTTGTACCTGAGTCTTAAATGTTTAATACATATTATTATTATGTTTATCCGTTGTCTAGTACCGTAACAAACCATAGTTTGGGACTAGATCAATTGCTTTGGACTGTCCAAAGATTTATGTATTTTTTTAAGAAATCTTTAAACTGTTACAATTTTATTGACATTATTGCGTACCTATTAAATCTTTTTTAAACAAAATTATGAAACTGAAATACTGTCATACCTATACGACAATATCGCTTACCACCAGCAATAAAAATATTCAAAGCCAGTTAAAAAGTGCATGCAATACGTTGCACATTTCAGGAATGCAATTGCGTTTTGTTTCGGCTCGGGGGTTGCATAAGTGATGAATCGCACACGGGTGCGGTTAGGGTTGTTTTTGAGTGTTTCCAATTGTACTGTTCGTAAATGGGGTTTGATGGATTCCCTCGCAGAATCGTTTAATTTAATTAAAAAGTTTTTTTTGGCATGTTCTTGAATGTCTTACAATTATCTATTTAGTAGCTTCAGGCCGCGACTTTGTCCGCGTGGAACTCCTCCTTTTTTGCAGTCGGTTAAAAAGTAGCCTATGCTCTTTCTCAGGCTCCAGACTTTCTTTGTACCAAATTTCATTAAAATCGGTCCAGTAGTTTTAGCGTAAAAGCATAACAGACAGACAGAGTTACTTTCGCATTTATAATATTAGTTAGGATTAGGATGTATGTTTTTCCGTTGTCTAGTACCCATAGTACAAGCTTTGCTTAGTTTGGACCTTAATTAGTGTGAATCGTCAACAAATATTTATTATTATTTATTTTTATGTGGTTGTGCTTAATGTAAGAGGCTTTTTCTCGATCTCATAGTTTAAGAAAGGAGATACTTCCGTTTTTACGATACTAATGTACAATGACACAAAAATAAATCTATAGTAATATTATAAAGAGGAAAGATTTGTACCTATTTTTGTATGTTTGTAATAAATAGGCTCAAAAACTACTGGACTGATTTTAATAATTCTTTCACTGTTGGGAAGCTACGTTCACCCTGACTAACATAGGCTATAGAATATTTTGAAAAAATAGGGATCCGTGCGAAGCCGGAGTGAACCGCTAGTTTACTATATTTTCGAACAGCGAAAGCGTTTAGAAATAAGCCTAACAACATTCCCCCTTATATAACAACGACCTTCAAAACATGAGACAAACGCACCGTCTGCGACCCTCGACGCGCCGGAGATTTTCCCCACAATTAAACCAAGTTTATTATCTCTGAACGGCTCCTAAACGCCTCAGGATTAAGAAGATCTGATATCGAATGGGTGTGGCATAATGGCATTATAAACCTGACGGAGATGCGTGTTAAAGATTCAAAATTTTGACTCTGTTTATTTACAGCTCATAAGTTTTATTTGTGAGGAGAATGATAATCTAATAATGCTCGTTTGGTATTGTGACATGATCCGAAATATGTCGTTACTTTAACAAAGATTTTTACTGTCACATTTAAATATGAATTCGCGTAGTGACACACTTAATTGTTATACCGTTTAAAATCTTCGAAATACTCGAATAATACAAATATATATAAAAATCTCAGTAGGTAGTTTAATAATTTGATCATACAACAAAACATGGCTAAAAATTTAGTAGGTATTAAAAAAGTTACAATTAGGGTGCCAAGTAGCCCCCACGTTGGGCGCCAATTTCAAAAACCCTTTTATCTTTTTACCTAATTACTTACATTCAAAGGTATATAACATAGTAAGTATAAAATTACAGTGCCCTCTCAAACACTCGATAGCCAATACAATCAGTTTGATGAATTCGGAGGTACTGAGTAACAAAAGGCTCCCTCCATGTAAGAGGGCCCTTGTGAGGTGCATTTGGTTTATTGCTGAGGTGTAAGTAACAATACGCACGAGCGTTCAAGTGTGGAATAGGTTATTACGATTGAGGACTTGCACGTAATATTAAATACTCATTTTTTTTAAATTTTTTTTTTGTGTATTTCATTTAGTAAAATTTATGTGACTTTGAAAAGACAAACAGATGTGATTTAGTAAAAAAAAAAACAAAAAAAATATTCAAAATAATAGATAATAAATTAGAGCTGAGCTGAACATTATTGAGGAAACTACTTTTTTTTTAAAACTCAATCATATTTATTTATATTTTGCGAGTTAAATTCGTTAATATTTTTTTTTCAATATCTTTTCCATTGTTTGTAATGTTTAGATTAGGGTTCTTTTTGGGTTATGTACCTAATAGACAAAAAAAAAATCATAATTGAGAGCACTTCAAAATATTTTGAGTTTAAGAGCACTTCAAAAATAGTCATATTATTATTACGGTTAAGGTTTCGCCCTAAATGCAATTTTATTTTATTTCCAAAGTAATGATGATTTATTTAATCAATTTGTGCAAGATCCCCCAGTAGGAATGCGCCCTGCAGATATCGGAATGTGTTGTCCCTTTCATACAAATAATGGGGTAGTTGATCATGTTGAAGGTGTTTTGGTGAGTTGAAAATAAATTAAACTAGTTTCATCTAGCTGTTTCTCTTGTTTTTATTTTTTATCACGTTAGCACTATAGGGGAGGGAGTCTTTGCTTTGCTTACTTTTGTTGATAATGGGGGGGGGGGGGTAATTAATAAATCTGCTTACGTAATAATTAAGTGACTTCTAATTGCAAAAAACTCAAACTGTGTGAAAAATTACAAAATATACTATATTACACGAATTAATAGCTTACCTAACATTGTACCTACTCCATACTTTTCTTTAATAAAAAAGGCGGCTATTTTTTTTTTCTGTTTAAAGAAAAATAGCGGATCTCTAAAATTTTTTACAAAACGCAATATCTAGTCAAACACAATAAACTGAGCTTCATTAACGCACCGACTGGATTACCCTGAACATGAAATAATGAAAATTGATTCTTATCACAACTACATAAAGATCAATCTCCCTCGACAACCTCCGTGAAGGGGTGAGACCCTAGTTAGACTGTCTGTATTCGTTTTGTCCAGATAAAATTAAAATTTACGCAGCACATTTGCATACGTTTTGAACCATAGAGAATTTAGTTTTTTTTAGAACAAACTGACGTCACAGTACAGTAGTAGGTATATACTATGGTCCGACGCCCTGTCTGCAAAAATCAAGTCACGTGATTTAACGACCAATCTAAGGCTTGTCCCGAATTGTTAACAAAACTTTATATAATGATATATTATATAGTTCGGGCTGTTGCTCCCCCCCTCTTGTAGCACAAACCTCTCACCTATTTGGTGACTCAATAATCAGTTGTTTACGTTTTGACCAATGATTTTATTTTTTTATATTTGTACAAAAAAGTATCTTCTAAAGTCTACTTTACTTATAATTAATTCAAAATATACCAAAACACCCTACCAATTTAATAGTGCGTTTTCACGTGGCGCCACTGTTGCGGAATTAGTTTAAGTTTGTACCGAGATCTGTTAGTTACATTTTTATTCACCGGTATTTGTAAACTTGTATAAACTGTGACTCATTGTAAAACCCCACGCACACAGCTAGACATAGGTAGTGTTGTATACAGATTTGTGATTGTGTGTGTAATAGGAGCGTAATTATTATATGTATTAGAAAAGTATTTTATTATTATATTCAAATTAGAACGCTTTGTTTTCAAAAGAAATAGACTTAAAGTTAACCTTAATTTACGATAAAAAAAATTGACAAATTTTTTATCTTTAGCGTTACACTATCGTCAGCTCAGTCGTATTACGAATATGGAAACTGTTTTCTAAACGTCATCAAAATAAACCACATTAAATCCGTTCAATTTCTATACTGCAATCATTTTTTTTTTAATGTTAATCAACATTTGCCCATAACAAAAAATATATTACAATGAAACTAGACGGACTTAACTCGCGTATTTTATTTTATTAGCTGACATTTCGGAGCCTTTATAGTTTCCATAATCGTAGCACGACTGAGCTGACAATAGTCTTATGCCAAAGTCTAAATAAAATACAAAAATCAATACAGTAGGTGCATTATTTGACAGTGCTCCCCCTGCACGGCGGCGGTTTATGTGAAATCGATGCAGTTTGTAAACACTTGCACTTTGTGCACCCAAACTTATAACAAATACGACATTCTGCAAGTTATAACAGTTGTAATACAAATAATATAGATAAGTAGGTAAGTTTGTTTCCTTACAAAACCGTTTTTAAATTATTTATTACGATTTTTGTACCGTCTATTTTTTTTTGGTAATTTTTAGCTAGTTTTTGATGAAAATAGGTTTTATTGCAAACAAATTCAAAAGATTTTTTGTACCGTTAAAATGTATTTGTAACTTTTAGGCACTTGTGTTTTCGTATCAATTAGATAGCATAATAGGTTACATTTTAAAATTCAAATAAGAATCATATTAGAATCAGCATTTGATGACACTTAAACTCACTCACTTTAAAAAAACACAATTTTTTAGGTTATAACCCAAACTTCCACATCAAAACATTGTCATAACCTCAAAACACTATTTCCACCGTAAAAACACAAAACTCACTCAAATGTACTGTTAAACATAGCAAAATGTCAGATTAACTTATTGTTACGTCATTTTAACTGTCACTGTCAGAATTTTGAGGTTATTTTTGATTGTTTTTGTTGAATATTGCCGCGATGTGGCGTCTGGCGGGCCACGTTGAGAACTAACCTAACTTAGCGTCGAGGGAAGTGTAATGTACTACAGACAGTTTTGATACTTATTGCGAACTTATGTCGCGAACTTTACTATTATTTTTTTAAATAAAAATCAAAAATATATTTATGCAATGGCTTTTACAAGTCTTAAGAAGATCAGAAGAATTATATATTATGATGTACTTATCAATGGAAATTCGATTGATATTTTTCGTACAATACCATGTTTTTTAATTATACCTAATTATTTCATGTTTCTTTGTAATTATGTAGATATTTTGGAACATTTAACGCGCGTATATATTTTATTTGCTGATGTGTCAAAACTTTACTGAACAGTGAGAATATTTGTAGCCGACTTAGCTAACGATAATAATATTATAGTTTTGTTCTGAAGTGATTTGTCAAACCAACTAGATACCTACGTTATTTTTGAAATTATAAAATTTAACTACTACTCTGCTTTAAAATATGAAACATGTTTCACATAAGTAAATGAATTATGAAGTTGGCTACGATTTTTTAAAAAATCAGCAAATAAAATAAAGTTAAATTTGTTAAGTATAGTTTTTTTTATTCCAGTACTTCGAGTTTTGTTACTCCTAAGTTTTAGTATAAGTACACGTATGTGAAACAACAAATATTTAAAAACTATTTTCCAGACTACATTTTTTATATTTTTAATTATGCTGTAAATATCAGTATATTATTAAGACTTTAAAGTCGTTTTAATAATTTTATTACCGGAATGCTCATTAAAATATTTATTGTTCCTTGTGGCGAAGCTCTTATATTCCCTCATTAGTTAAAATATCAAATTAATTAATGATTTTATTTCATACTCTCGTATTATTATAAATGTGGTTTTACTGCGCGCTTTTATTGCATTTCTTTTTATAACCTACAAATCTCAATGGTACTTAAATTTATAAATTTATACCTAGTTAAAAGGATATCATTTTTTAAATTATAATGAGACCATTTGCTTTATATTTTATTAAAACAGGATTTATTTAGGGAGGTCCCTCCTTTATTATTATAATTAGTTTAAAATACTTTCTAATACTTTTTTGCCTTTGCGGTTAATATACATTGAAATGAAACAACTATAAACGGATTTAACTCGCGTGTTTTATTTTATTGCCTTATCACTTGTAGAGTTATATCGTCAGCTCAGTCAAAAAAGGTACCTTAAAGTATTCTAAATAAAATAAAATACGCGAGTTAAATTCCTTTATAGCTGTTTCATTCCAATGTATAGCCTTTTAGGTTTCTGATGTCTTCGAGGTTATCATAAAATTTATAAAATGATTAGTATCAAAATTATTTGGTCGTTGTACAAACCGCCCTGCGCCCTTTCATTTACCGTGTGGAGGGGCGACCTTGCCCCGCGTGCAGATAACAACAATGCACACAATGTATTATACAATTAATAATTAATTATTATAGGTATTATACAATGAATAATTTACTGTAACATGTATTATACAGTAAATAATTCGTAATTATATGTATTATAGAATAAACAATTAACTGTAACTTGTATTATACAGTAAATAATTGGTAATATTATGTATTATACAGCCAATAATTCGTAATTATATGTATTATAGAATAAATAATTAACTGTAACATGTGTTATACAGTACATAATTGGTAATATTATGTATTATACAGCCAATAATGCGTAATTATATGTATTATAGAATAAATAATTGGTGATAATAATTATGTATTATACAACAAACAATTGATTTTAATAAGGATTATACAATGAATATTGATTAATTTTCTGTCCCTATGTAATATCCCTATGTACGCTTAAATCTTTAAACTACGCAACAGATTTTGATGCGGTTATTTTTAATAGATAGATTGATTCAAGAGGAAGGTTTATAGTACCCGTGCCGGGGCGGGTCGCTAGTAATTTATAAGTATTGGTAATTTCAAAAAGTGCATAGCTATGCACCCTCTGTTTTGGCCTCAGCCTCTGCAGCGGCCCCTCACGCCCCTGCACATTAAATTACTGCACGCGTGCACTTACGCAATTTGGAGATGCGTTAAGAAATTTAATTTCATCTAAAATTAATTTTCATTTGAAAATAAAAAAAAATATGACTAATGGGGAAAACGTATTTTGATAATTTATAATCATTTCTGATGCCTTCGCGGTTATTACACATTAGAATGAAACAACTATTAACGGATTTAACTCGCGTATTTTAATTTATTTGTTGACGTTCCGGATTCTTTACAGTTTCCATAATCGTAGTATTTACATTGTCAACTGAAATATTGAAATTACCCTCAACACGGTTCTTGTTTATTTTACTCTTCTGAGTGACCTAAAAGTTTTGCAGCAATTTAGTTAAAAACTAATTTACATTAATTTGTTTACTTCAAGGGTGTTTTGGTAAAATTTGTTGAATACACAGCGACGTTGAACTTATGTTCTCAATGGAAGAGATCTCTTAAGGAAATAAGTTTATTTGAAACCATTTATTAAATTATTTTGGCGAGGTAATACTAATTCTCTACTGAGTTGATGTAATTGTGTATTTTGTTAATAGGAAAAAGAAAAACTAAGCTTAATTCAAAATAGAAAAAACATTTTTTTTGGTAACATAATGGGTCTGTTATTTTAGATTAGAATTACATTAATTTATTTGTTGTTCCGAACGATAACCTAATAAAATACACGAGTTAAATGCGTTTATAGTTGTTCCATTCTAATTTTTATATTTAATATAAATATACTTAGATCGTGTGGAAAATAATAAAAATTTCTGATGCTTACGCAGTTATTACACCTTGGAATAAAACAACTATAACGGATTTAATTCCATTTTATTTAACGTTTTAAAAATCGTAACCAATTTCATAGTTAAATTTTATTTACACATTTAAGTGATTTTCAAACAACAAATTAATGCGCAATACGCTTCATCAAATATAATAGTTATAATATATTATATAGGTAGGTAGTTAGGTATATCAACAAGCTTCGTCTTAAAATATACACAAACGAAGTTTTTCATAGTTAATTTATTTATGAAATTCCGTTCGAGACAACTACCAGCTGATTGTTACCGCGAAATACAAGTTTTACCCCCGCGTGAGTAATTACCCCCAGGTTAAGAACCTAGGAACTAGGTTCACAAACAAATCAGACAACTGAAAAATCTTTGTTTTGCAGGACCTTTTTAACAAGTAATTTTCAAGTACAAATAAGCTTCAAGTACGTTTAAATTAAATGGTAATACTTATCACCCTGGTTTGCTCGTGGCGCGTGCCTGCGCATGCAGCGGGGGCCTTGTTAATTCTTACCTGAAACAAGGATTTCTTTAATTAGTGTAAAATTAAAATGAGGAAAGAAAAAATGTGTCGACACGTTGGAAGGAATATAATGGATTTAGCTCATGTTTTATTTAATTGCTGACGTTTCGAAAGCTTTACAGTTTCCGTATTCGTAGCCAACTAAGCTGGCTGAGAGAGTTAAATTCGTTATAGTTGCTTAATTCTAATGCGAAGGCATCAGAAATTATTATCTATTATTGATATTTTTTTTCTATATATTCTTACTCGTACCTAAGTATTTAAATAAAACTTGACTAACTAGAACGACGACTATTAATGTTCGGGAGTAGGGGCTTGTGACGTCACGTTATCGTACAATTTATACCATGCCGTAACGTCACGAGCCTCCAGAAATTTCCTTTTATATACCCAGCCGTTATTCCTATTAAAAATTTATTTTAAGTTCCTAAAAAATAAATAATATACATATATTTTTATATTAAACGTTTCATACGCTACAGTTCCCATATTCGCAGACGTTCATATTTGACGGTAACCGATATTGAATTTTCACACAAAATTGTCCCCTATTTTCAAATCACGGCGATCGCTCGTAACCGCTGAATTCAATTTGACAAATCACTTTTCGGTGAATAATATTCATATCGCTGTTGACAGGCAAGAGAGCTAGTAAAAAATAGATGTGGCTTTTAAAGGCAAAGAAAAGGCTTTTTAGGGTTCCGCATTTAAAGGGTAAAACCAAAAAGGGACAGACTTCCACTCAATAGGGCCTACACAAGGTGCCAACGTTCAACGTTAACGTTGAACGTCACAAACGTTCGAGGATATCAAGGGGGCTAGACAAGTGCCCAACGTTCAACGTTAACGTTAAACGTTAGCAGCAAAATGTATGGGATTTGACTTTTGTGACGTACGTGACAGTCGTTCGCGGATGTCAAATCCCATACATTTTGGTCCTAACGTTTAACGTTAACGTTGAACGTTGGGCACTTGTCTAGGGCCCCAAATCTCGTACATTTTGGTCGTTTCGTTTAACGTTAACGTTGAACGTTGGCACCTGGCCCCAAGGGTAGAACAGTGCTCTATCACAGGGACGCTGGTGTAAGTCCGTCTGTCACCAGGCTGTATCTCATGGACCGTGGAAGAAATCCCTTAATGGGATAAGTTCACGTTTGCATAAATATGAATTTGTAATGTATGAATTTGTAATGTATGAATTTGTAATGTATGAATTTGTAATGTATGAATTTTTAATGTATTTGTTTTGCAATAACAGTTACTACTATTACTAGAGTAAGAAAGATATTTTTCACAGATTATGTATTTTTGTTGCCGCTAGGTATACTTTAACAATCCTTATCCTTACTAATATCCTTACTAATATTATAAATGCGAAAGTAACTCTGTCTGTCTGTCTGTCTGTCTGTTACGCTTTCACGCTAAAACTACTGGACCGATTTAAATGAAATTTGGTACAAAGAAAGTCTGGAGCCTGAGAAAGGACATAGGCTACTTTTTAACCGACTGCAAAAAAGGAGGAGTTCCACGCGGACGAAGTCGCGGGCAGAAGCTAGTACTTAATAATTTCTGATGCCTTCACGGTTATTACACATTGTAATGAAACAACTATTAACTTTAGCGTTAGACTATTGTCAGCTCAGTCGTGCTACAATTATGAAAACTGTAAAAATCTGAAACATCAGCAAATAAAATAAAAAATACGCGAGTTAAATTCGTTAATAGTTGTTTCATTCCAAAATCATCTTTTCACAAAAACGGGTCAATTCTAAAAGTGTGTAACTATTGAAAACCTCTATTAAATTCATGTATGTAAAACTCATATCTCACGGTGACATATTTCAAAATATAGCGTCACAATAATAAAACGAGAGTACAGGGGCCTATCTTAATAGGATATCAAGCGCTCGACATTTTGCACTTTCCGCTAGACATTTGCCATAGATCGAGAATTGTATAGAACTTATACCTAGGTACATACTCAAAAATCAAAATGTGTTTATTAAATTTAGGCTTTAAGAAGGTATGTAGGATTTTTTTTGATAAAGCATTTTCTATTATTGTTATATATTATATAGGTAAATTAATAATCCCTACTAATATTATAAATGCGAAAGTAACTCTGTCTGTCTGTCTGTTACGCTTTCACGCTAAAACTACTGAACCGATTTAAATGAAATTTGGTACACAGATAGTCTGGAGCCTGAGAAAGGACATAGGCTACTTTTTAACCGACTGCAAAAAAGGAGGAGTTCCACGCGGACGAAGTCGCGGGCAGAAGCTAGTTCTTTATAATTTGAAAACAACGTTTATTACTACCTATTTAATAATTTTACAACAAGCGCCACAAACGCCTAAATAATAATCTTCCTGGCAAAAAAGACATACCCATTTGAACATAGAAGAATAGTACATTACGCATCAAGGCCAGTAAAATTAAAAATGCCTCAGATCACATGTAGTTGTCGTCCGAGGCGAAGCCGAGGTTGACAAAAATGTGATCTGAGGCTTGTTTACTTTACTGGCCGAGGTCAGTATACTATTTTTCTGTTCGACGAAGCCAGAAAGCGGAAATTTCATTTAGCGAAGCGGCCACAAAGTTGGCGCTTTCTGGCCGGAGGACGGAAAAATAAAATAAAATACGTCCATTCAATAAAATGAAATACCTATAAGTATTTTTATTAAGGCTAATTTAAAGCATAATTGAAGATATTATTATCCTAACTAATATTATAAATGCGAAAGTAACTCTGTCTGTCTGTCTGTCTGTTACGCTTTCACGCTAAAACTACTGGACCGATTTAAATGAAATTTGGTACAAAGAAAGTCTGGAACCTGAGATTGGACATAGGCTAATTTTTAACCGACTGCAAAAAAGGAGGAGTTCCACGCGGACGAAGTCGCGGGCAGAAGCTAGTAATAAATATAATGCTAAACTCTATAGTCTTTAGCATATGACTAAATTTTTCAGCTCAGTCGTGCTACGATTATGGAATCTGTAAAGGCTCCGAAACTGGGATGCTGACGCCTATTAAATAAAATACCTACGCGATTCGTCTACAGTTGTTTCATTCCAATGTATAACCGCGAAGGTACCAGAAAATATTAAATGATTTTGATTTTTGCAAAGTACTTCTAAACATTGTGTAACTCTATGACATTTGCATACCGAAATCGGTTCAGACGAGATTGAAAGTTTGAATTCCCCGATGTATTTGTTATTTATATTGAAAATAACTTCGAGTCTTGAATATAGATTGAATTTTGCGAATGTTTTGATTATTTCGAAATGACAAAGTTTTTGGAATTCATTTCAATTTATAATAAAACAGCAAATAGGACACTACCTTTTCTTCACTACGTTGATTGTTTATAAAAATTGCAATTTTCAATGGCGGAAAAAAAAATTACCCCCTTCTCGAAATTAAATTCTGAATAGAATGCAACAAACCCCATATTTTAAAGACAACTGTAGGTATCGATTTTTCTCACAGAACTCACTTCTCGACCAGACTAAACTGTAACAAGTACCTACCCAAATTGTTTCATTCCAATGTGTAATAACCGCGAATGCATCAGAAATTATATAAGTACCTAGTTGTTTTATTTTAATATGTAATAACAGCATAGGCATCACAAATTATTAGGTATCTATTATAGGTAGTTGTTTTATGCCAATTTATTCTTAACTAGCTGTCCGCCCCGGCTTCTATTCGCATGGATCCCATTTTTTTATAGCCTATGTCACTCGGGAATAGTGTAGCTTTCCAACAGTAAAAGATTTTATCAAATCGGACCAGTCGTTTTGGAGCCAATCCAATATTCAATCCAAACAAACAAACCTTTCCTCTTTATTATATTAGTACTTACAGATAAAAAATGACGTGCGACTTTTGATAGAACGACGCGGACGACTAAATCGCACGACTGTGTCTTAAAAAAAACAAAATTGATCACTTCGAAAAACATTATAAATGCGTAAAGAAATTCAAGGAGCTATCCTCATACCAGTGAGACGAGCGGTCGAGATTGTAAAACGAATGGTCGAGATACGATCAGTATGAAAAGTGTGTGTTCATTACAAACATTATTTTGTACTATCTGTGATCGGACTGCCGAGGGGGTATATTTTAACTGGAATTTTTATTTAACTGGTTTTCACTATTTCGGAGTAAAGTTATTTGATAAAATATTTATTTGTACTTTATTGTACAAAACACAACAGTAAGTGTATAAAAGGCGGTCTTCCTTTGAAGCTCTACCAGGCAATCATCAAATACAAAAATAAAAACCAAACTAAAACAATAAGGATATTCTATTATATAAAAATAAGTCGGGTTTTCCTTCCTGACGCTATAACTACAGAAAGCACGAACCGATTTGGCTAATTTTGGTCTTGAATTATTCGTGGAAGTCCAGGGAATGTTTGTAAGTAGAGAAAATTTAAAAAAACATCTTGAAAAAGTGTAAAATCAACATCTTTCTATACTCCCATATACAAAGTGATTGACGGTAAGTGACAGAAGACTTTGACAGATCTTTGACGAAACAATCGGGACGGGCAGGACGACGTCTGCCGGGGCCGCTAGTTATGTATAAACATGAAATTTAATATATAAATAAAACATGCATAGGTACTTACGTACATACATAAACAGTTACCTACCTATATCTAAGTAGTAGATAAAGACATTTTTAAAGGCATTAGAAATAAAATAAAATACGCGAGTTAAATGCGTTATACCTACCTGTTTCATTCCAATGTGTAATAACCGCGAAATCTAGGTTTATGTCACATATGCACTCATAGTGAGATCATCAAAAATATTTATAAAAAACAAAAAAGTGAACAGATAAAATGAAAAATATTAAAAAAAATCTAAATGTCGTTATGATATTTTGTCTCTTAGTCGTCAAATCCGGTAGTCGGTCTAATTATCATTTATCTCAATTAACAATTGTCCAGTGCACTGGTTGCAAGCCGCCTGCAGTATCGCTGCTACTCCACGTGCAGTGTTGCGTTTGAAATCACCACTGCACTTGACTAAAGCACTTGACCAACTAATTTTTAATGCTTTTTTTTTGATGAATTACCATTTAGGTACTTGCATAATTGTAATTATATATGCAAAATTATACTTGCCCAATTTACTTGCTATTTTTTAAACTCAATAACTGTACATACAGCATTGTATAATTATTATATAGGTTTTAGTATGCAAGTTTTAATTATATAATTGACTTTAAAATAGGTAATCATTTCTGGCGAGTTCTTCTTTTCAGCAATGATGGTCTTTGAGACGCTAGTAGTCTCATTTGACGTTTATAAGTACTAAGGTGTACATATTTAACTATTAAGTGGTCAAAACGTCAAAATTTAATGAATACAGGCAAGTGAGTTAAATCCGCTAGTTGTTTTATTCCAAAGATAAGTTTCCCAGATAAGTACCTACTTGATAAAATATTACTTTTTCTTTTTCGCGAACGAATCTTTAACATAGATAGTATGGGATTCTTGCTCTTCAAGTCCTTATATTTGTCATTTTTGATTCGATTGAGAAGAGAAAAAATACGTGTCCAATATTATTTGCTAATCACAAATGAAATCAAACAAAAAAAACAGAATCAAAATCGGTTCATGCGTTAGGAAGCTATGATGCCACAGACAGACACACACACACACACAGACAGACAGACAGACAGACAGACACGTCAAACTTATAACACCCCGTCGTTTTTTCGTCGGGGGTTAAAAATGACAGTCGACATACTTACCTATTGTTTTATTCCAAAGCGCAAGTTAGATACTTAGATAAAAATTGATCAAAAAAAAACATCATGTTTCATAAGATACTAAATTAATTCACTTTCTCACTTGCCTTTCCTCAACTCGCTCATAAACTAAACAGTTCCAACGCACCTCTCCCCTGGCTCGACCGATTTACCCGTTACTTACAGTTTAAATATAGTTTTACTGCACTGTACTGGTTAAAATCTTACCATGTTTATGTAAGGTTTAAAATAACCAGGATATGTAAAGTAACTTGGTTTATAATTAAACTAGTTATCTTGAGGTTCGAATGAACTATAAACGGATTTAACTCGCGTATCTTTTTTTTACCTTTCGGAATTTTTACAGTTTCTATAATCGTAGCACAACTGAGCTGTTATATTCGTAATTTGTTTGTTTATAGTTGTTTCATTCCAATATATAATAACGGTAGGAAGGCATCAGAAATTATTAGTTATCTTACGGTTTTACGTAAAAATTAAAACAAAAAATTTAGGGCAGATATAATAGTCTCCGAAGTTATATGTTAAATTACTTTATAAGGTCTATATACTTAGCTTCTCCCCGCGACTTCGTCTGCGTTTGCAAGCACTTTACTTTAGTTTGCAGAAATATAATTTTCTGTCCTCCGGCCAGAAAGCGCCAACTTTCGGGCCGCTGCGCTAAATGAAGTTACCGCTGGCTTCGTCGAACAGAAAAATAGTATACTGACCTCGGCCAGTAAATAAAAAAGCCTCAGATCACATTTTTGTCAACCTCGGCTTCGCCTCGGACGACAATTACATGTGATCTGAGACATTTTTTATTTTACTGGCCTTGGTGCGTAATATTCTGTATAATAACCGCGAAGGCATCAGAAATTATTATAGTCTTATAGTATTTCAAATGTCATTTCAACTAACTATCACGGTTTAAAAGATAACAGTCTAGTGATAGACAGACGGACGAATTTCAGTAGGATCCGTTTTACATACGGAATCCTAATCTATACTTCTATACTATATATATTATAATAATAATATAATAATAATATTATAAAGAGGAAAGATTTGTATTTTTGTATTTTTGTATGTTTGTAATGAATAGGCTCCGAAACTACTGGACCGATTTCAAAAATTCTTTCACCTTTGGAAAGCTACATTATCCCCGAGTAACATAGGTTATATAATATCAAGCTAGGTCTTATAGTTGCGGAGCAGTAACCGAAAATGTTTCAAAAACGGGGGAAAAGTATCGTTTCTGAGGCCTTAAAAAAATCTTAAGTCCCCCCGTGCGAAGCCGGGACGAGCCGCTATACCTAAAGACTAAACTGGTTTCTTTCAACCAAAAGCACCCATTACCTGCATAATTAATCAATGCTCTTATCAGTACTGATAACGTAACGAACCCTTATCAGTAAGTGGACTGGTTGGTCGACTGGTCGGACGACCGGTCGGCCGATCTGCTTTCACTAATGCAATTGCAAATTGTGTAATGTATGTGTTTTGATAACGGGATAATGTTTTGTTGCTATGTAGAAATATTGAGCGTAGCGAGGTTCATAACATTATGATTAGAATAATACAAGTAAGATTTAACTAAAAAAAATTAAAGCATCAGAATTTTCGTATGAAATTATCGTATCATCAGAAATTATTTATTTATTTATTCTTTATTGCACAAAAAAAAACTAATTAATGTACAAAAGGCGAACTTAATGCCATACGGCATTCTCTACCAGTCAACCTTTGAGATGAACAGAGAGCATGTGTAGGCGCAAGTAAATAATACACTTAATATGATAAATACAACATAAAATAGGAAGATATAACACTACGTAAATAAATACATGAATTTATATACTTAATAATATATATAGATACACAAAACTACATAAAAATCATCAAATTATCGTATGCGTATTCTGATGCTGTAATTTTTTTTTGAATAAAAAAATCTAAAGTTAAATCAGTTAGTCGTTTTAAACTATAACTTTCATTAGGTAACTTTAGGTTTAGGTATTATTTTCAATTATAAGTAAAATAAAAATAAAAATAAAGAATCACATTTTTTATAACAATTGAAATAAACCATTTTCAATAATGACATATTTTTGAAAAATTCGTATGAGTAGAGGTACCTTTTGTATGAACATACCTGTTAACTTCGCTGTTTTACAATTCCAATCCACATTTTCATATAAAAATCATTTAAGTATATAAGTTTTCACAAATATCACTTACAATTTCACATTTTTTTTTAAAACACTATCTTGTTTTTTAATATTATCACGCATTTTTCAAAATCTATATACTTATAGCTATATTTCACCAATACAAAACCACACAAATAACATTAATTCGTACAAAGAATCACTCTTTAACACAAAACGGTGAAATCAAATTTATCAAAAAAAAACATCGAAGTTTTGTACGTAAGCTCGTAACATTTCATACGGCGGGCGGCGTGGGCGGGCGGCTCGCGTGACGGCGCGGCGCCGACTGAGCTAGGGCGGATGAGAGGAACATTGAAGCCAGGATGCAGATCTTTCTAGACAAGTGATAAATACCCTAGCGCTCAGTGGAATAAAGATGTATCACAAGATACATAAGCACATTAACGTAGGGAAGCACTAAGAAAGTATTTTTGTCACTTCACCCCCTAGGAGGCTAAAAAGGGGGTGTACATACAAAGTCGCTGACAGAAGGTATTATTAATTTCTGATGCCTTCGCGGTTATTACACATTGGAATGAAACAACTATTACTTCAACTACACTTTAGCGTTAGACTATTGTCAGCTCAGTCGTGCTACGATTATGGACTCTGTAACTGTAAAGAATCCGAAACGTTAGCACATAAAGTAAAATACGCGAGTTAAATCCGTTAATAGTTGTTTCATTTCAATGAGAAGAAAGTATTGTTATTTAATGTCTTTAGTAATCAATTTTACGGGTATGTTTAAGCAATATAACTGTAAGTACACTTCATGTAATTAAATTTAAAGTATATTTAAACGTTACAAAGCTAGCAAAACCCATAAATTCAGGAACCAATTAACACGGAACCGGCACCGCGTGTACCAGCTTATCTAGATTTAGCTTAGACTAACGGAGTCTAAACATTAAGACCTAGAATGAGAGTCATAACTAACCGGGTACCAGTCAGGTAAATCTATATTACTACATAGTATAAAACAAAGTCGCTTTTTCTGTCCCTATATCCCTATGTACGCTTAAATCTTTAAAACTACGCAACGGATTTTGAAACGGTTTTTTTATTAGATAGAGTGATTCGAGAAGAAGGTTTATAGCAACCGTGTGAAGTCGGGGCGGGTCGCTTGTAATTTTTTTTTTAAATTATACCTATTTCCCTTGATCAGGGCATCACGTTAAAACGTGAGGGCCGATTTCACTTTTTTTTATTGTGATTATTTTGATCAGGTTATTAGGTAGGTTTTTTTTAAAAAGTTGCGTTGAAAAATACCGAAAATAAAATTTGATAATTGTATTTAATCAAATCCGTTATATTCGTTTCTAAAACACATATTACAATATCAATTAGATACATAGGTATGTACAGGATCTTTTCCTATATATTAAATACTAGCTGCCGTCCCGGCTTCGCACGGATCCCTTTTTTTATAGACTACTAGCGGTCCCGGCAGACTTCGTCCCGCCCGGCAAAGAATCGATTTGACAGCTGTCATTTTAACGTTTTGTTATACTATTTTTAACAAATGAGCTGATTTTATTTTTACTGCACGTGATAAAAAGTATTCTATGCCCTTCTTCTGTTTCTGAGCTATTTCCCCAGCAATTTTCAGCCAAATCGGTTCAGCCGTTCTTGAGTTATAAACGGAACGGGAATAGTGTAGCTTCCCAACAGTGAAAGAATTTTTCAAATCGTCCAGTCGTTAAGGAGCCTATTCAATCCAAACAAACCTTTACTCTTTATTATGTTAGTATAGACAAGGAAACCCAGTAAGCAGAACTTAGCTACCGTTTAGAATTGACAACAAGCCTAAGTCAATAAGCATAGAATTTCAAACAATAAGCTTACAGTTAGGATTATTTCAAACTGTCATCGTACAGTAGAAGCAGGAATAACCAATAGAAGACGTGCAAGCAGCGTAGAGTATAACAATAATAGACAGGAATGTAAATTATTTTTATGTTCTCCGGCCAGAAAGAGCCCTCTTATTGGCCGCTGCGCTAAATGAAATTGCTGCTTTCTGGCTTCGTCGAACAGAAAAATAGTATACTGACCTCGGCCAGTAAAATAAAAAAGCCTCAGATCACATTTTTGTCAACCTCGGCTTCGCCTCGGACGACAATTGCATGTGATCTGAGACATTTTTTATTTTACTGGCCTAGGTGCGTAATGCTCTATATTTACTATTGCACTAAAAACTAACTGGAATGAACCAACTATAACGGAATATTTTCTGATGCCTTCGCGGCTATTATACATTGGAATGAAACAACTTTAAACGGATTTACGTCGCGTATTTTATTTTACTGGCTGAAGTTTCGGAGCCTTTACAGATTTGATTAAGTTAGCATGGCTGTATTAATCACTTTAGCATATGACTATTGTCAGCTCAGTCGTGCTACGATTATGGAATCTATAAAGGCTCCGAAACTTCAACCAATGAAATAAAATACATGAGTTAAATCCGTTAATAGTTGTTTCATTCACATGTGTTATAACATATATATTATAATTATGTTTTGTTAGGTATAACATCTATACTAATATAAAGAGGAAAGGTTTGTTTGTTTAGATTGAATAGGCTCCAAAACGACTGTAGTATTCGAAAAATTCTTTCACTGTTGGGAAGCTACACTATTCCCAAATGACATAGGCTATTAAAAAGGGATCCGTGCGAAGCCGGGGCGGACAGCAAGTTCTATATACCTACATTAAAACCGATTTTGAAAGTAGTTCCCATTTCTATGCCCTACTCTTGCACGGTGCATCGTTTCCCACGAATGCAAATTAGCGCATAGCATGCAGTCCAGATAGCATCATGGATTCGAATCCTGACATTAGCATACAAGGTGTCGGGCTAGTATATGTTGCCTATTGTTCCCAGTTCGATTCCGGAAGGTGCAATTTATTATTTTAATGTTTTATGATTTTAGTACCGTTTTTGTTTGGTTACGCATTTGTTTCATAATTGCTGATTTCGCGGTTATTACACATTGGAATGAAACAACTATAACTATAGCTCGCGTATTTTATTTTATTTTCAGACGTTAAGAAAAATCAACAGTTCCCATATTCGTAGCACGAGAGAAGAGAGAAAAGAGAGACTTAAGTCAGCTGAATCCATTATGGTTTAACTCTTGTACATTATTCTAAGCCGATGTTTTGAAACCTTTACGGTTCCCATATTGGTAGTAGACATAAAAAGATATGAGAAATGCGAAAGTGCATAAATGCAGTTGCAGATATGCAGTAATTAATTAGGTGTTTTTCTTTTGAGACTAATTATAAAATGCATTAACATAAACAAGTGTATGTTGCACGGGTTGCAATGTCGTTATAGGGTAGAAATCTACTGAGCAAATTATTTAATTATGGTAGAAAAAATTAAGTAGGTAAGTAGTATTAAGTACTTACATTTTTAGCGTTCGACTATCGTCAACTCAGTCGTGCTACGATTATGGAAACTGTAACGTTTTAGAAACGTCAGCTAATAAAATAAAAAATACGAGTAAATCCGTTTATGGTTGTTTCATTCCAATGTGTAATAACCGCGAAGGCTTCAGAAATTATTATTATTATAATAATATAATACTTATTTTTGTTTTGGTAGAAATTACAAAATGACCCTGTATTTCTGACCTGTGTTTTTGTGTGTGTGTGTCTATGTGTGTGAGTGTGTGTGCAAACAAAAGTATAGGTAAGTATTAAATTTTTGTAGGTAAGCTAACGAAAAAATTCAATACAATTTTGCATTCGTTTCGTTCGGTCGCTATTATCTACTGGCACCTACACTTGTTTACCCCTCGGTATAAATATACTAGCTTCTGCCCGTGACTTCGTCTGCGTTAAACTCCTCCTTTTTTGCAGTCGGTTAAAAAGTAGCCTATGTCCATTCTCAGGCTCCAGACTTTCTTTGTATCAAATTTCATTTAAATTGGTCCAGTAGTTTCAGCGTGAAAGCGTAACAGACAGACAGACAGACAGACAGACAGCCAGAGTTACCTTCGCATTTATAATATTAGTAGGGATTAGTAGGGATATATTATTATATGTGTAAATAAATATCTACTTATTTAAATTATTAAAACTCGATGTTCGATTGAATCTCACCCTAAAACCACACGTACGACAGATTTACAATATAAACAAGGTAATTAATTATTCAACAACGCACAGACAGACGGATCGACAGATCCTCGTGACCGGACTGCCTGCCCTTATAAGAATCTAACTTTTAACTTTTTACGCAATGCTTTTGAATGCTGAACCAAAATAGACTCTATTCCTTTACGCATAAGAAGTACATGCGTTGAGATTGAAAATTATTCAATTTGGAACTTGTTACCTTTGTATAGATTACTAGCTTCTTCCCGCGACTTCGTCCGCGTGGAACTCCTCCTTTTTTGCAGTCGGTTAAAAAGTAGCCTATGTCCTTTCTCAGGCTCCAGACTATCTTTGTACCAAATTTCATTTAAATCGGTTCAGTAGTTTCAGCGTGAAAGCGTAACAGACAGACAGACAGACAGAGTTACTTTCGCATTTATAATATTAGTAGGGATTAGTAGTGAAGTAGTGATGATAAGCTTTAATATAGATTGTAAGCTTATTACATAAAATGTCGAATTACATAACACATAAATATATAAATGACAAGTGGTTTGCACGGATCCCTAATTTTTTTCAAAATATTCTATTGGCTATGTCAATCGGGAATAGTGCAGCTTCCCAACAGGGAAAAAAAAATTCTAATCAGTCCAGTCATTTTGGAACCTATTCAATAAGTACATACAAACAAACAAGCTTTCTTCTTTATTATATTTAACTAGTACCTACTTATAGAAGATAATCGAATATTTTTACGTATGTTTATTTATTAACTTAATATAAGTATACCTAATAATTTCTGATGCCTTCGCGGTTATTACACATTGGAATGAAACAACTATTAACGGATTTAACTCGCGTATTTTTATTTGCTGACGTTTCGGATTCTTTACAGTTTCCATAATCGTAGCACGACTGAGCTGACAATAGTCTAACGCTAAAGTCAAAATAAAATAAAAATACGCGAGTTAAATCCGTTAATAGTTGTTTCATTCCAATAATTAATATATGATTTATACATACCTAGTTCTTAAAAATGTACCTGCCTATGTGTTATTTTATTCCTTGTAATATTTTTTTCCAAAATCGTATCGAAAACACAACGATCGAATTTTCGTTAACGTTTCTATCGAACAGTCCAACCACTTGCAGTTTCAAAGCCTTTAATCAAACCAAAATAAATCCTAATTCTTAACAATAAAGTCCAAACACATTTAAATTGTGTGCAAATTGAATATTGTAATGACAGCACTTGTCGCTTAAACTCCATCCAATTTTCTAGAAGTTCCAGAGTGCTTTAAACCCAGTTTAGTGCATTTAAACGGAGTTTAGTTTAAACTGAGTTTAGTGAAAAGCTTGCTTTGTATTTAATGTATTGGCTGTAATGGAAGAATTGCATGCAATGAGACTGAGAAAGAAAAAGAAATTCTATTTAGCGTTAGACTATTGTCAGCTCAGTCGTGCTACGATTATGGAAACTGTAAAGAATCCGAAACGTCAGCAAATAAAATAAAAATACGCGAGTTAAATCCGTTAATAGTTGTTTAATTCCAATGTGTAATAACCGCGAAGGCATCAGAAATTATTAAATTCTATTTAGTACGTTAGTTAGAAATTATTGAACACGTGTTTTTTTCTTTTTTCAAACAAATTAAAAATGACAAAGATAAGCACTTTTTAAGTTCAGTAGTGGGGGTGCGTGACGTCACGGTACAATTTATACCATAACGTGACGTCACTAGTCATTTCTGGATTTTTGAAGCTATTATCTTAGTCATTTATTGTGTTTTTGGTAATCCATACACACTTGATGGACAAACAAAAAAACAGTCGCCAAAACAGAGTAGTAGTTAAATATGTATTTTTTAAAATAATTTTACACTTTGCGTAATGTAAAATAACTTTAAAGTTGGTCTATCGTCATCAAATGTCTTTGTGAGAATCGTAAAGTTTTCAAAACGTTACCAAAAAAAAAAACGTACCTAGTTTTTAGCACCATTTTATAAACAACTATTAACGGATTTAACTCGCGTATTTTTATTTTATTTTATTTGCTGACGTTTTTTTTTGCGTAAAATGTAACATTAGTATTTCATAATTCAGAATAGGGTAGTTTTTCAAAATTTGTAATTTAAATATAAGGTAGTTTGCATAACTGTATAAATCACTTTAGCGTTAGACTATTGTCAGCTCAGTCGTGCTACGATTATGGAAACTGTAAAGAATCCGAAACGTCAGCAAATAAAATAAAATAAAAATAAGCGAGTTAAATCCGTTAATAGTTGTATCATTCCAATGTTATTACAATTCTAAATACTTAAACATATAATTAGCATTAACACTATTAAAAAAAATACAAGCAACACTCCATTATCCGCACACGGCTCGGTCTTCCAAGACTGAAACAAGATGGCGGCATTACAGCAATGAAGCCGTTACCACCCTGCCGTGATTTGAATACAGAAGCCATCAACACGTAGACCAATCAGGTGCGATTAAATTAAAGATAAAACAAGATTGGAAAAGGGAGAACGTATTTAAATCTGAAAGATAACTTATCTTATCTTATGTGTATACTAGCGGTTCGCACCGGCTTCGCACGGATCCCTATATTTTTTTAAATATTCTATAGCCTATAATGTTACTCAGTGAACGTAGCTTCCCAACAGTGAAAGAATTTTTCAAATCGGCCCAGTCGTTTCGCAGCCTATTCAATCTAAACAAACAAACCCTATCCTAACCTTCCTCTTTATAATATTACTAGTTTCTGCCCGCGACTTCGTCCGCGTGGAACTCCTCCTTTTTTGCAGTCGGTTAAAAAGTAGCCTATGTCCTTTCTCAGGCTCCAAACTTTCTTTGTACCAAATCGGTCCAGTAGTTTTAGCGTGAAAGCGTAACAGACAGACAGACAGACAGACAGACAGAGTTACTTTCGCATTTATAATATTAGTAGGGATAGTATAGAGTACTTAGGTATAGATAGTATACAGACAGACACGTCAAATTTATAACACGCCGTCGTTTCTGCGTCGGGGGATAAAAAAATAGCACTTTAGCATTAAACTCTCGTCCGTCAGTCGTGTTATGATTATGGAAACTGTAAAGTTTTCGAAACGTCAACCAATAAAATAAAAATAAAATTTTACATTTGTTACCTACGTTCAGTTACTTTCCTTTGTCACTTAGGGTCCTTTACTCAAAAATAAATCATTCAAGAATTCCATAACGGCCATTATACTTGCAACTAATATCATAAAATAACAAAGGATCATAAACAATGAGTGTTAGTCTGTATATCCGCACGCGTGTAACACTGCCCCCTCGAGGCTAATTAGTCGTAATGGTATTGATAATTATGGAATTTCGGAAGTAAACGTGCTTTTTGAAAGTTGTGGAGGAACTTACAGGACCTATTTTATAATATCCAAGTGTTCGTACAAGGGAATTATAGACATAGACATAGATTTATTTATAGGTTAGCTTTTCGAGCTAAAGATGTCATACTATCCAGTCTTAACAATTAATAATTATAAAAATTTAAACGACTAACAGACTGATCTAGAACTGACTGACAAACTGGCTACTAACTGACTGATCAATCTGCTGACTGACTAACTGATCTATTGACTGACCTGCTGACTACCTGATTAATCCATCGAATAACTGACTGACAGACTGATCTATGACTTACTGATTGGCATACTGATCTACTGACTAACTGATCTGCTGACTAGTCAGTCATAGTCAGGCGTAGTCACGTCAGCACACAGCCAAAATCACGTGGAACCTGTAAATTTTTCATAGAAATCTCTTACACGAGATTTTTTCTAGCCTGTTGGTCTAGTGGTCAGAAACCGAAACCGGAGGTTGCAGGTTCAAATCTTGTTAGGGGCAGATGTTAGTGAGATGATAAGGGCATCTGGCTTGAATGTATTTGAAGTAATTAAGCACACATATAGTTTGCCTTAACAAGTGAGAAATCGCTATATATTTTATTACTAGCGGCCCCGGCAGACGTCGTCCTGCCCGTCCGATTGTTTCGTCAAAGATCTGTCAAAGTCTTCTGTCACTTCTTCATAAGGCTTCATATTTTCCCCGTTTTTTACACATTTTCCACTGTTTCTTCGCTCCTATTGGTCGCAGCGTGATGTTATATAGCCTAAAGCCTTCCTCGATAAATGGTCTATCCAACAAAAAAAGATTTTTTGAATTCGAACCAGTAGTTCCTAAGATTAGCGCGTTCAAACAAACAAACAAACAAACTCTTCAGCTTTATAATATTAGTATAGATTCTCAAACATAAACACTGTATTATATATTTCCTTTATATATGTATATGTTTCCTGAATACAAAACAGTGCATTCCAGTAATACCGTGCCCCCAATAAGCCCTGGGCGGGGAGGTCGCCGGTTCGACTCCGTCCCGTGTCCGAGGCACATTCGTCACGCGGTCCCGCTGCGTGACAATATGGAAGTGGACAAACAGTTTAACAGTTTTAGATCATCATCATCATCATCATCATCAGCCCATCGCAGTCCACTGCTGGACATAGGCCTCTCCAATTTTTTTAGATACAAAACAGTTTTAGATACTAGTATTTTTTTTATATAAAAAAAAGCAAAGGTAAACGATATTAGTCGTTAGATTTTTTTATTATTTCATGTTTTGTACAAGAAAAAGTTGAAAAGAGAATTTTCAGAAAAAAATCTGATGAAATGATTGTGTATATAGGTAATAATTTCTGATGCTTCCGAGGTACGCATAAATGCAAAATAAAATAAAATACGGGAATTAAATCCGACATAATTGTTCTTTAAATATATTTTATTAATTTCTACTGTCTATTTCATGCACTCTTAGGATGAATAGCCAAAAATTTGATAAATACTTACACAGACTAATCAAACACTTTTCCAATTTCACCTAATTATAAAAATAATTAAAAAAAATCCCTTCTACCCACTAACTCAAGCCATAAAAGACATTTCTACGTAAAATTTTCAAATTCCTAACTCAATTCAACAAAGCGTGAACAAATCAGCCCTGTTTCTTCAAATAGCAAAAAACAAAAATAAGCAAAAAGAAAAGCCCCTTCCACACAACCCTGCATCCCAAAAACTGGCCACAGTCCACCCATTTATCATAGCTGCGTTATCGCTCGTGCCTTCGCCCATTACGGATTAAAAAACACTTCGCGACCATCTAGATATGCCTTTATAACTTCCCTTGCAACCAAAAGGACGTAACCATTTCGGAAACTTTAGGGAAAGACTTCCCTTAAAATTTGGGAACTAGAACGATTTTTGGTCGCAGGTCTCGTTGCGTGGATTAAACTACCTGTTTTAATTTTCGGGAGTTTGTCCAGTGAATTAGTAATCGCTTTAAGTGGACTCCAGGGACATGGGTTCGGTTCAGGACCTTTCTTTATTAGCTGCTGTTTTACCATTAATTGTTTTTACATGCAAATGAGTCCATTTGGAGTTTTAGTGCATTGTCGAATTGTGTTAATGGATACTTAATACAATAACTGTTACTTTTAATGTTATGGAGCTGTTAAAATTAAGGTTTAGTGTTAATATGCTTTTGTTCAGGTGCAGTGCAAATCTATCTTTATAATAATGTATATTCTTATATGGTTTGAATATAAGAAGATGTATAATTATTTTTACAATCTAGTACAAAGAAGTGATTGACGGTGCGTGACAGAAGACTTTGACAGATCTTTGATAAAACATACAAATTGTAAAGGTTGACTGATAAAGAATTTTTGAAAATAAGGGGTGAAAACGAAGTTGCTTATCGTGGCTAGTTAGTAATAAAATTAACAAATGCAATAGGCGCTATTAATGCGAAGCTATTAAAATAGTAATAGAAAGCGATTTGCAATAAACTAGTACGCATATTGCGAGACGTAGAGCAATTTAAATTATTCGAAATGCATACCGCAAATCAAATGGCGATGTTTTAAGCGCAGTGGGAAACTAAAGTGTTTGCTGCGACAGTTCCCGCTGGCCGGTCCCGTTCATATCCATCGAGGCATGGCAATGTAGGACAAACCGGTCCCCGCACGCTAATTGACGTTCGACAGATACCCACATAACACCGTAACAACCCATAAACCACTAACCAACCATGCAAAATAAACCCAAACACAAAACATCAAGATTGAATTTAAAATTGCAACGCGGATTCCTATAAGGCATTCGGCAGCGTGCACCATAAAGAAAGCCTTGCCAATCTCAAAACAAAAAGACAGGGGATATTGATCTGTTGTCTACTCGAAATAAAACTCAGTTTATTGAGTGATCCCTCAACCGTTGTCACGTTTTATATCATTGAAAAACGGGTACGTGTTAAGGGTTACGCAAGGATGTACACTAGGTCATGTATGTTTGCTATTTTATGTCTTAATTTGTTGAGGTCAGGGTTGAAGTTTGATGTGTGGTGGGCGTGTCGCTTAGGTTGTTTTGTATGGTGGTGAAGGGTGCAGTAAGCCGGAATGCCTGCTGCAGAAGAACCTGTCTTTTGACTCAGAAATGCACTGGTAGCCGTTTCGTGAATTGTAGTCTCGACATGAGAGGATCGCATCAAACGAAACAAATATTTGGCTTCAACTTTAATGCTTAACTCAATTTATGGTTTATTAATTCCATCGACGCTTTAAGTAGCCGTTAAATTAGGAATTTTAATTCGTAAAACAAGAATTCATGTTTTAGGAATGTTAAAATAATACGACATTAGCGGTTTGATCGTTGACTTTAACGTTTGAAATAAATTTAAAGATTTTTGATTAGGTACCTACATTGTGTTGCTTTATTTTCTTAGTATTTTTATTAATTATTATTAGTAAGTACTACTAAACAACAAATAAATAAATCACTACATAGTATGAAACAAAGTCGATTTTTCTATGTACGCTCAAATCTTCAAAACTACGCAACGGATTTTGATGCGGTTTTTTTTAATAGATAGAGTGATTCAAGAGGTTCATAGCACTCGTGTGAAGCCGGGGCGCGCTAGTTGTCAATGAATCACTAACTAGTATTAGTTACTTTTCTCAGCACTTAATGTTATCGAAGATTGAAAATCGAATTGCTCATAATAATACACATTATGATTTAAGTTGGTGAGAGATTATTTATTTCAATTGTGCGCCCGCGCATATGCAGCCTTACGCAATCATGCGGCGTAAAACGTAACTGCTTCGGAGAACTTGCTATTAAAAAACCCTTAAGAATTTGCTCCCTTGATAGAGTTTATTTTAATTTAATATTTTGAGTCTGTTTTATTACTATGAGAAATTAATTTTTGTGTGAATTAACGTTGTGTGGGCTGGATGAACTGTTTGGAATTAATTATGAGAAATTATCACACTTTACAGGTTACTGTTCTTAAGCTTGTAATGGCGCATTTTTTTTTTGCTAACGTTTCCAAAACTTCACAATCTCCCTAGTAAGATATAGGTAGATAATAATTTCTGATGACTTCGCGATATAGGTAGAATAATAATCTAAAACTAAGTTTTTGAAGCGTCTTCAAATTAAATAAAATATAACATTTTTTTTTGTGATAAATTCCTTCGCGGTCATTTTATTTGCTAACGTTTCGAAAACTTTACAATTCCTGTATATTCTATATTCGTAGCCCGACTGAGCTGACGATAGTCCGAAGCTAAAGTTTAACATTAGTTTATCGTCAGCTAAATTAGAGTTATACTTGTGTTATTCCAAAAAAACCTCCGCAGACATATTCCTGACTAGCTTCTTCCCGCGACTTCGTCCGCGTGGAACTCCTCCTTTTTTGCAGTCGGTTAAAAAGTAGCCTATGTCCTTTCTCAGGCTCCAGACTCTTTTTTTACCAAATTTCATTTAAATCGGTCCAGTAGTTTTAGCGTGAAAGCGTAACAGACAGACAGACAGACAGACAGAGTTACTTTCGCATTTATATTATTAGTAGTTTATAATATTAGTAGGGATTAGTAGGGATTACAAACATCCAAACCAATTGCTCAATCGACCTGCCTTTAACTCTCAAATGAATCAAGAAATCTAATTCTACAACAAAACAAAGTCAAATCCTTAAAGAAGTACCCCAAAACCGAAACGTGATCTGTTTCCAAACGGGACGATATCATAATAAAAACCGTTTATCCGACCCTCTGTAAACCTATATCTATGGTTAGAAACTCAAACGACAACGTAATGGTCTTTTAAAACGAATAACTTAAGGTTTAAAGAATAGACAAGCGGAATACGGCTATGCAAAAGGCTTAAGAGTCTCCTTTCAGGAGTCTCGCCACCCGTTTGCAGTGAAGGCCCATTAGCTGGCCTACTGCGCTTCAGTATTCAGTTCGAAAAAAAAAAAAATTCGGCCATGGCGAATTAACTTACAGAAGTGTTTCTTAAGCTTTTTAGGTCCGTTACCTTTATGACCTAACTAGGGTCAATTGTACCCCTCCCAACGACGAGCTCGCGCGCTAGTCGGAGCTACGCTGTGCTCAGACTTGTCACTTTGAAATTCGGTGAGACAAAATATACCAGCTGATTGTTACCGCGAAATACAAGTTTTACCCCCTGGTTAAGATACTTGATTGGTAAGTACATAAAATATAATTTCCAGCTCTATATTTAGGCAAAGGGAGCATTTATGAAACGGTTTTTTTTAGAATAACATGCTAATATATTATTATGCTTTGAGATTTTACAAGAATAATTAATATTTCCTGAGCTTAAGTAAAAGTCATTATATTTTTTAATTGGTTGAAAAGGAGAACAATTAAAATTCTTGAAATAATTTAACCCAAAGAGCCAATCTATACTAATATTATAAAGCTGAAGAGTTTGTTTGTTTGTTTGTTTGTTTGTTTGAACGCGCTAATCTCAGGAACTACTGGTTCGAATTCAAAAATTATTTTTTTGTTGGATAGACCATTTATCGAGGAAGGCTTTAGGCTATATAACATCACGCTGCGATCAATAGGAGCGAAGAAACAGTGAAAAATGTGTATAAAACGGGGAAAATATGAAGCCTTATGACATTTAAAAAGTATGTAGTTATGCATAGCAACGGTTGCTAATGTCATTCCTGACATTAAATAAATACCCAAACTGTTACGTGTATGATTTCTTCAGTGGTAACGAAAATGGGATTATTACGTAATACCCCGTGGATGGTGTAATCAGGACCATTTAATACTGTTCCTGGGTAAGCAGACCCCGTTTAACTTGCGAGGGGAAACTGGTGCCATTACGTAGAGAAATAGAAGTGTTCTTCGCGACCAAGAGCTGACATAATAAAATTATACAATACTAGCTGTGCCCGCGACTTCGTCCGCGTGATATTTAACCCCGTTATGGAGCGAACTTCATTAGAATACGGATCTATATCTGAATCCCTAACGTTTTTTAACCTATTATTGCATTCCCTTAACGCTTTATGTCGTAATTAATGATCCTAACCCTCTTATGACCTATTATTTTCGTTTTCCCAACATCGTATAAACCTTTTTCACATAATGTTATATTTCAACGTATTTCCACTTGCCATATTGATTATTCATCCTAATCCTACTGTTCGGGCGCTGCCGAGGCAAGCTGCTTCATCTCGCTCGGCTTTCTGCGTTGTGGGGTCACAGTTCAATATTAATTGATTAGTATACTGACAAAACCTGGTTATCGTTATGTCGTAAATATACTTTATTGTGCGTACGATCCTGACGCTTCACCGGCCTTCTGCCGCGGCATGCTGCTTCGCTTCGCTTTTCGCGTGCTGGATGGTCACGTTCTATTTACTCGCGCCGTCGTCGCATCTAAAGAAGACCTTCATTTGCCGGCTGCCGCGGCACGTTTTCGCTGTTGCGCTCGGTTTGCACGTTGGGTTGCAGTTCAATTAATTAGTATATTAGTATACTGACAAAACGTGGTTTGTTACGTTATGTCGTAAATATATTTTTATTAAAAAACATCGGTTCTGACGTTGCCGGGCCGCTGTCGTGTTTGCTCGTTCGCCGTTATGCGTGCTGGAAGGTCACTGTTCTACCTAACCTTCCGCTACGCTCGTCGTCGCATCTAAAGAAGACCTTCATTTGCTGCTGCACGCGTTCGCTGTTTCGGCTTGCACGTTGTTGGGTCGCAGTTCAATTAATTAGTATATTATTAGTATACCGATTAAAAATCCTGGTTTGTTAATGTTATGTCGTAAATATATTTTTATTAAAAGTATCGGTTCTGATATCGCGCCGCTGCGCGCTTTTCGCTTCGTTATCGCGTTGAAGGTCGCAGTTCTACCTAACACCTCCTTTGTCGTCGCACCTAAGGGAGACCTTCATTACAGCTGCCGCAGCACGCTTCGCTTCGCCTTGCGCATTGTTGGGTAGTTCAATTAATTAGTATATTATTAAAGTACCGGTTCGAGCCTTACCGCTGCCTAACACTTCCCTTTATTCGTAATAAATGAAATTAACAAAGTACCTTACTTCGAAATTTCGCATAATTTACAGCTTATTACTCGAGTTTAACATTTTTATTTAAATGGACAAAGTTTCTGAAGAAATCATACACGCGAGGGTTTAGTGGCTATTTATTTAAAGGAATGATTACCACACTTATTATCAAGATCTTACAAAACAACAAATACAATTTTACAATTCAATCTAAAATAAAATCTCCATACCGATTAAATACAATAATAGTGGTTAAACGTAAACATTTCAGTTTGTTCATTGGCTATAATGAGATACCAGTGTCCCGTATATCCAGTTCCGCATCCACGAACTCGCGCAAAGCATACTCCTTATAAGCTCACTCGGTCTTGAGGATATGTGATAATAGAAGTGGCGGACCGGGACGAGACGGAGGTGAAGCAAGCTCGCGCGAGCTCCTGTGAAAACGACCCTGAACATATCCTCAAGACCGAGTGAGCTTATAAGGAGTATGCTTTGCGCGAGTTCGTGGATGCGGAACTGGATATACGGGACACTGGTATCTCATTATAGCCAATGAGGCAAACTGGGAAATGTTTTATTACGTTTAACCACTATTATTGTATTTAATCGGTATAAGGTTTTATTTTGGATTGAATTGTAAAATTGTTTTGTTGTTTTGTAAGATCTTGATAATAAGTGTGGTAATCATTCCTTTAAATAAATAGCCACCTAAACCTCACGTGTATGATTTCTTCAGAAACTTTGTCCGATTTAAATAAAAAAATGTTAAACTCAGTGGTAGCTGTATAAATTATGCAATTTCGAAAGTAAGGTACTTTTGTTAATTTCATTTATTACGAATAAGGGAAGTGTTAGGCAGCGGCCGGCGAAGCGTCAGAACCGGTACTTTTAATAATATACTAATTAATTGAACTACCACCCAACAATGCGCAAGGCGAGCGAGCGAAGCGAGCGTGCTGCGGCAGCGGCCAATGAAGGTCTCCCTTAGGTGCGACGACGAGCGAAGCGAGGAGGAGTGTTAGGTAGAACTGCGACCTTCCAGCACGCGAGCCAAGCGAGCGAAGCGAGCATGCCGCGACAGCGGCCGGCGAAGCGTCAGAACCGATACTTTTAATAAAAATATATTTACGACATAACATTAACAAACCAGGTTTTGTCAGTATACTAATAATATACTAATTAATTGAACTGCGACCCAACAACGTGCAAGCCGAGCGAGCGAAGCGAGCGTGCCGCGGCAGCAGCAAATGAAGGTCTTCTTTAGATGCGACGACGAGCGAAGCGAGGAGGAGTGTTAGGTAGAACAGTGACCTTCCAGCACGCGAGCCAAGCGAGCGAAGCGAGCAAACCGCGACAGCGGCCGGCGAAGCGTCAGAACCGATGTTTTTAATAAAAATATATTTACGACATAACATTAACAAACCACGTTTTGTCAGTATACTAATAATATACTAATTAATTGAACTGCAACCCAACAACGTGCAAGCCGAGCGAGCAAAGCGAGCGTGCCGCGGCAGCAGCAAATGAAGGTCTTCTTTAGATGCGACGACGAGCGAAGCGAGGAGGAGTGTTAGGTAGAACAGTGACCATCCAGCACGCGAGCCAAGCGAGCGAAGCAAGCATGCCGCGGCAGAGGCCGGTGAAGCGTCAGGATCGGTACTTTTAATAAAAGTATATTTACGACATAACGTTAACAAACCAGGTTTTGTCAGTATACTAATCAATTAATATTGAACTGTGACCCCACAACGCGAAAGCCGAGCGAGTGAAGCGAGCTTGCCTCGGCAGCGGCCGGCGAAGCGCCATAACCAATTAGGATTAGGATGAATAATCAATATGGCAAGTGGGAAATACGTTAGGGAAATATAACATTATGTGAAAAAAAAAGGTTTATACGATGTTGGGAAAACGAAAATAATAGGTCATAAGAGGGTTAGGATCATTAATTACGACATAAAGCGTTAAGGGAATGCAATAATAGGTTAAAAAACGTTAGGGATTCAGATATAGATCCGTATTCTAATGAAGTTCGCTCCATAACGGGGTTAAATATCACGCGGACGAAGTCGCGGGCACAGCTAGTAAAACATAAAATAATGAGTTTGAATAATTAGTATATTTTGGAATGAAACAACTATTAACGGATTTAACTCGCGTATTTTTATTTTATTTTATTAGCTGACGTTTCGGATTCTTTACAGTTTCCATAATCGTAGCACGACTGAGCTGACAATAGTCTAACGCTAAAGTCTAACTCGCGTATTTTTATTTAATTGGCTGACGTTTCGGAGCCTTTACAGACTCCATAATCGTAGCATGACGGAGCTGACAACAGTCTTATCGCATCGCATAGGTACTCTATGTTATTTTGCTTCATGGTTTATTGAAATATCCTTAGTAAAATATAATTATTTTTCGACTATTATTTTATAAAGTACCCACCAAAACATTTCCATTCTCTAAATTACTATATTTTCCCAAAAACGTGACCACAAGTTATACCATACTGCAATAACCAATTTCACCGCAAAACTCCTGACAAGAAAACAAAAGGAAGACAAGATGACGCGAGTACGTGACTACGGTGCTGATTTGGGGTCTAATAGGGGGGAAGGGGGGATGGATTTGGGGAGAGCAGGTGGGTTCCTTGGATTAAGATGCGATCGGGGTTTAAACTTATGGATATCGATTTAGAAGTTAAATTTGGTAAAATGTCTTGCTAACTTGGTAGGTACATTTCTTCTATACTAATATTATAAAGAGGAAAGGTTTGTTTGTTTGGATTGAATAGGCTCCAAAACACTGGTCCGATTTGAATAATTCTTTCACTGTTGGAAAGCTACACTATTCCCTAGTGACATAGGCTATAAAAAAAGGGATCCATGCGAAGCCGGGGCGGACAGATAGTAATATATAAATAGCTCGTGCCACGGTGGCGGTGTTTGTGGTCGCATTCCGCAGAAACGGTTTGATCGATTTCATGATTTTTTTATGTACTTAGGTATATAATATTATGTGGAAGGTATGAGAATCCTACTAATATTATAAACGCAAAAGTGTGTTAGAATTAATGAATTATAGATGCCTGGATGTATGTTATGTTTGTTGCTCTTTCACGTAAAAACTACTGAATGGATTTAAATGAAACTTTACAAGCCTATATGTTACTTTGATTTACAACGATATAGTGTAAAATACTTATCGTGTGCAGACGAAGTCGCGGGCAGTAGCTAGTTCATAAACTTATATTCAAAGTGCTATTGAACTCTGATTTAATGCGATTAAAGTCACTAAAGTAGTTGTTTTGTTTCAATTCAAAAGTTTCTCAAAATTTAAGTCTTAAATTTCAACAAGACAAAAGCATTTGGTTCTACGACATAGTGCAATTTAAACAGATTTGCGACCCTAAGACTTAACGCGTGGCTAGGGTTGCCACTTCTACTAAAACATTAGACAAACCAAGTTCAACATTTGCAAACAATAAACAATTAATAATATAGGTATAAGTAATGATATTTTTCAAGAGTAGAAAAAATTTAGACCCCCAGTGGGATTCGAACCCACGTCTATGCCAAAAATATCAATCGAATTTTCGATTGATAGATCGTAGTTAATATTGAATAATATAGGTACTTTTAAAAGTGATCACGTGACTTCAAGATTCAATTGGAATGAAAACATTATCGGATTTAAGTCACGTATTTGTATTTTATTTTATTTGCTGACGTTTTGGATTTTTTATAGTTTCCATAATCGTAGCACGACTGAGCTGACAATAATCTAACGCTAAAGTGATTTTTGTTTTTTTTTTCTTTAATTAATTTTTTTTTTGCATAGCTTACAAGGAAAGTACCTATCAGTGTCAAATAATGATAATGACAGATGCAGTGAAAATTTTAACTTTTAGCCTTAATATTTTTTTTTAAATCTGCCAAGTGCAAGCCAGGCTTACACACGAAGTGTTCCATACCACTATCTATAAAATCGGCAAATAAATCATGTTTTTTGTACGGGAGCCCCTAAAAATTTTTTTTATTAATTATGTTTTTATAGCAACACCATCTGTAAAAAAATTAACTGGTTAACACGGTTCATGAGATACAGCCTAGTGACAGACGGACAGACAAGATTTCAGTAATAGGGTCACGTTATATATTTTGAGTATGGAACCCTATAAACAACTACTTACCTATAGAATTTTAGGGTCTGCTAGCGGACCCGACAGACGTGGTTCTGTCCCAAAAAATTCATCAAAATCGGTCCAGCCGTTTAGGAGGACAATGACTAACACACGTACAGAAGATTTTACTGAAATCTCTGTTTTTTTTTTTATTTCTGCGTCAGCAGTTAAGTTGACAGCCCTATAAACATAGTTATAGTACCGCCCTTTACATGTCCCGTCTTTGCAAGTGATCTGCCGAGGGTGATAACATTTTAACTAATTAGCCCTTATTACAAGGCAAGAGAGTTTAAATTAGTTTGACTGTGGTTATTAGATAATTTATCTCGAATAGCGATAGGCGTTTTCGAAAGTGATAATCTTTAAGAGGTTTTAGAGTTTAGCGTGATTCAAGAAACGAAAAAACTAAATCGTTTTTGAAATCCCCTTTTTTTGAGTAGGTATGGGTAGAAAATTTACAAGGTTTATTGGTACCTAATAATCTCTGATGCCTTCGCGGTTATTACGGATTTAACCGCGTATTTTTATTTCGGATTCTTTACAGTTTCCATAATCGTAGCACGAATGAGCTGACAATAGTCTAACGCGTTAGACTATTGTCAGCTCCGAAACGTCAGCAAATAAAATAAAATAAAAATACGCCAGTTAAATCCGTTAATAGTTGTTTCATTCCAAGGTTTATTGGTATAATAATGAATATGGTAACTGTAAAGCTTTCCAAATCTAAATATCAGTATATAAGAATGCGCGAATTAAATCCGTTTAAGAGTTGTTTTATTAAATATGTTTCTTTTTGATTAACTTGTTAAAATAGTATAACCTTGAACATAGTAAAACGGGCCGTTAAATGTATATTTAATTAACACCAAAGCTACTAATTAAATACATTAATCATTTTTTAAAATACTTTGGTATAATTTTGAAAATTGGTAAGTATAAGTAATTCTCTTAAGGAGTAGGTACCTATTAAGAGAATCATACCAACTTTGAAAAAAAAAACAATGATTTAAAAAATATTAATCTAGATAGACCTCTACATTTAAAAAATAAACAACTTACAAAAAATACCAATATTTTAAAAATATTAATCTAGACCTGTACAAAAAAAACTTACATAATAATATAATATATGAACATTTCAAACTAACTTTGTGTTGAATTTTTTATGCAATGTTTTCTAAGACAATTATACCAAATTAAAAAATAATAATAATAATAAGCCTGTTTAGCTATAATTAATAAATAAACTGATAAGAGAATTGTTAATATTCAAACTAATGGCTGTAATACACAAATATCACTGATAACAAAATATCCAAAACCACTTAAAAATTAATCTAAAAAAACCAGCAACTAACAATATCCATTCTAATTTAGAAACCACATAGCCTTTATTAACTAAGGAATACGGCTTAAATTTCTACATGTCACTGTCACATGTGACCTTTTAAATCTAAATAACTAATATAAAATTATCACTTTACGCCAATTTGATTACATCTTCAAAATTAGCATATATATAAATATTCAGATAATAAATCGATTAATACGGAAAACCACGGCTTAGTTGATTATCGTGAAATTTTATCTATTTTACATACTTACTTAAATCCATAAATAATTATAAATTAACTAGCTTCTGCCTGCGACTTTGTCTGCGCACGATGAATACCTACTTTACACAACATCAATATGGAACTTAGTTTAAAACTCTTTGTCCAAGATTCCATAGTTGTTTCATTCCAATCTATACTAAGTTAATATTATAAAGCTGAAGAGTTTGTTTGTTTGTTTGAACGCGCTAATCTCAGGAACTACTGGTTCGAATTCAAAAATTGTTGGATAGACCATTTATCAAGGAAGGCTTTAGGCTATATAACATCATGCTGCGACCAATAGGAGCGAAGAAACAGTGGAAAATGTGTAAAAAACGGGGGAAATATGAATCCTTATGAAGAATTACTATTCCACGGGGACGAAGTTCGAAATTTCAATAGTTACTTCGCTTTTCGGGAAAAAATCAAAGTTCATGAAAATCGGTACAGCCGTTCTTAAGTAATAAATATTGTTTTATGCATAGATTGTGATTAACGATCGCATTTAATAACCATTAAATTTCCAACCGTCTGTTTGTGTATTCAAGAGATTTTATCAGTTTAAAATAAATTCCTTAATGTCAATATAATTAGTAATTAATTCTTAAATATAAATCTTAAGCACTTATATTGATTCTCCCACGGTTTAAAAGTTGAGGATCATTAAATTATCCCAAGGGATCCTTTTATTATCCCCGGAATTTTATTATAGCCTTTGACAATCTTTAAAGATTACTAATGTCAATCGGTGTTTTTTTTTTATTTTCAAAGACAAAATTGTATAATAGCGGAAAAGAGAATATTGCCACACGTTAATTAATATACCTACCTACCTATTAAATACTAGCGGCCCGCCCCAGATTTGCACGGATAGTGACATATTATATTTAAAAAAAATAGGGTTTTTTTTATATACATATAGTACTTATAGCCCATGTCACTCGGGAATAGTGTAGCTTCCCAACAGAGAAAGATATTTAAAATCGGTCTTGTCGTTTTGGAGCCTATTCAATCCAAACAAACAACTACTCATCGTGCGCAGACAAAGTCACGGGCAAAAGCTAGTTTAATATAAGTTTAAAAAGCAAAACAAAATCAATGTCACAATTGTAAAAAAGTGGCTTTCTTTTGGGAAAAAACGTGAATATACAGAGTGAATATGAAATGAAGCAACTATAAACGGATTTAATTCGCGTATTTTTTTTTTATTCGCTGACGTTTCGGAGCCTTTACAGTGACAATGTAGTCTAACGCAAAATATAGATCACTTTAGCGTTCCAATCCCTACTAATATTATAAATGTGAACGTAACTCTGTCTGTCTCTCTGTTACGCTTTCACGCTAAAACTACTGAACCGATTTAAATGAAATTTGGTACAAAGAAAGTCTGGAGCCTTAGAAAGGACATAGGCTACTTTTTAACCGACTGCAAAAAAGGAGGCGATCCACGCAAACGAAGTTGCGGGCAGAAGCTAGTGTATAATAACTGCGAAGGCATCAGAAATTATTGTGACTATACAGGTTGTTTGAAAACACAATATATTTATCACGTGCTAAGCCGAATATGATGAAATTCATGTTATTTTCAAGACAGAAGCGGACATATTGAAAAACATGGACGTGATGGTACTACTGAGCGGTACTACCAACCTTAAAACTGTTTGATACATCGATATTTACTACTAGTTAATGATATTTTACTAAATCCCTACTAATATTATAAATGCGAAAGTAACTCTGTCTGTCTGTTACGCTTTCACGCTAAAACTACTGGACCGATTTAAATGAAATTTGGTAAAAAGAAAGTCTGGAGCCTGAGAAAGGACATAGGCTACTTTTTAACCGACTGCAAAAAAGGAGGAGTACCACGCGGGCGAAGTCGCGGGCAGAAGCTAGTATAATATAATACGGTTGTAATTCGTTTCATTATGTAGTGGTAAAGGTTTACTATTAGTTATTTCGAATCTCGTCTCGGTATAATTACCATTATTATTGAAATTAATGATATCGACTGATAATTAGGTTAAAGTAACCCGACTTTACGATTTCGATAATTTTACTTAAAGGTTTTGAAAAAATAAAAATTTCGTACCTATCTAATAAATAGGTTGGGGCTGATTTCTCGAAAAAGTTAAAATGGAAATATGTATTCATTAATGATTTTTTTTTTGTCTCCTGTTTCTGTTTCACCCCCTTAGGAGACGAATTTCATACGTCATAATTAACAGATTTTGGTAAACAAGAGATATGAGTTAGTAAGTCAATATCTGTCTGTCAGTGAGTGAGTCAATCGTTCAGTCAGTAAATGAGTAAGTCAGTGAGTCAGTCAGTCAGCCATTATTAGCCAATTTCTTAAAAGTATCCAAGTTTAGAACAGGGTATTTAAAAAAATAATAATTTAGATATAAGGAGTTTGCATAACTGCATAAATCACTTTAGCGTTAGACTATTGTCAGCTCAGTCGTGCTACGATTATGGAAACTGTAAAGAATCCGAATCGTCATCAAATAAAATAAAATAAAAATGCGCGAGTTGAATCTGTTTAAAGTAATTTAATTCCAATACGAATGTTACCTACGTCATACCCAGGTATAAGAGATTTTGTTGGTATGAGTCAGCAACTCACCCAATCTGTCTGTCAGTGAGTGAGTCAATCGTTCAGTCAGTAAATGAGTGAGTCAGTCAGTCAGCCGTTTTGTTCGTCCAGTCAGTAAGTTGAGTAAGTGGTTCAGTGGGTAAGTCAGTCACTAGAAAGTCAGTCACTCAGTTAGTCAGCCGCTTGTAGCTTTTTTGTTCATTCAGTCAGTAAGTTGAGTAAGTTGTTCAGTGGGTAAGTCAGTCACTCGAAAGTCACTTAGTCAGTCAGTCAGCTGTTTTTAGCTTTTTTGTTCGTTCAGTCAGTAAGTCGAGTAAGTTGTTCAGTGGGAAAGTCAATCACTCGAAAGTCACTTAGTCAGTCAGTCAGCTGTTTTTAGCTTTTTGTTCGTTCAGTCAGTCAGTAAGTTGAGTAAGTTGTTCAGTGGGTAAGTCAGGCACTCGAAAGTCACTTAGTCAGTCAGTCAGCCGTTTTTAGCTTTTTTGTTCATTCAGTCAGTAAGTTGTTCAGTGAGTAAGTCAGTCAGTCAGTCAGCCATTTCTAGCCTTTTTGTTAAAAGTATCAAAATTATTTGATCGTCAACTAACAAAGTTACAGTACGTTCCGAAATTCTTAACTTCGAATTCCGAACTCGTGTAGCGTTGCCATGGCAACCGTATGACTCCATCGATAACAAACCACTTTACTAACACACATTTAAACTATCTTATTAGTATAGTAATAAAGTTTATTTTCGTTTGGTTTAACTGTATAAGTTATTTTGTAACTCTGTTCGGTTGTTGTGAGTTTTAGTACGTTGAAATAAGGTTGAGTTTTGTTTGCGCGAAGTGAAGTTATTCGTTTGTTTTTTGTGTAATAAAAAGTATGAATAAATGTAATTAATTGTTGTATTGGTAATTAGTTCGCGGTACAAGAAAGTAGTTGGGTAAGAATTTTGATTCCTTAATTTTTAATTCGAGAATTCTTTTTTTATTTTTGTCGAAATTTAGGGATCCGTAACGTTTAGAGAAAAGCTTCGATCCGTGATATGTCTGTCTCTCAATTTAATCTATCGCCATACAACATAAGTAGAATTCATAGGTACTTTATCAAAAATAGACAAAATTGTACCTATTATATCTATATAGAAATGTAGCTAGTAATTTATCCAGGACTTACCCGTAGATTGAGTAACTAACATTATGACAAATTAAAAAAATAATTTAACTACATAGGTAAGTACCTATCTTTATCATTACTTAAGTATTAACATTTTTTAAAAGATAGTAAAAATCAAAACAAACTTAAAAATTAAAATATAAGTCCTTTAAAAATGTACTCTATAATCACAGCTATACAACTCAAATTCTAATGACTTTCATTTATAGAATCCCAGGAATACTATTTTCCAGTAAGTATATTGTTATACAAAAATAGTCTCTATTTTTAAAAATTAAGGTCGATTAAGAACGCAAAGTTAAATTAGTATTTCAAAGTGTATATCGACTAATGAAGGAAGGCTCAGGAATACCACTATATTCCACTATATTGTTATACAAAAATAGTCTCTATACATAATAAATAAGGTCGATTAAGAACGCAGAGTTAAATTAGTATTTCAAAGTGAAAAAATATCGTAATCTACTAATGAAGGATGGACCAAAACCGATAATGTTTTATTTCTTGATAGATACTAAATAGTTTATTAAACACATTGATTAATTAAACAAAATACGTGAGAAGTTATTTATGTTTGTTTTATGGAATTAGAAGTAATTAAGTTTCAACCATTAAAATAGTTAAAGTGCATTTAATTTATAGTGAAAAGATTTATTTAGAGATATGAAGGTACTTTAGATATTTACAATCTCATCCAATCCCTACTAATATTATAAATGCGAAAGTAACTCTGTCTGTCTGTCTGTTACGCTTTCACGCTAAAACTACTGAACCGATTTAAATGAAACTTGGTACGAAGAAAGTCTGGAGCCTGAGAAAGGACATAGGCTACTTTTTAACCGACTGCAAAATAGGACGAGTTCCACGCAGACGAAGTCGCGGGCAGAAACTAGTTTAGTATAAGTACTAACTTAAATAGATAAATCGCATCTAATTTAGTATAAATCTATACTAATATTATAAAGAGGAAAACTTTGTTTGGTTTTAATGAATAGGCTCAAAAACTACTGGACCGATTTGAAAAAATTCTTTCACTGTTAGGAAGCTACACTATTTGTGAGTGACATAGGGTATATTTAATTTTGTAAAAAAATAGGGAGCCGTGCGAAGCCGGGGCGGACTGCTAGTAGATAATAATATTTTCTTAAATCAAAATTTATACAACTAGACTATTTCATTTCGTTCTAGAGAATCACATCTTTAAAAATGTACTGTACCTATAGGTACCTAATATTTTTTTTAGTTAACTACTACCTAATAGGAGCAGTGTAGGTATTCATTTTGAATAATTAAATAGGTATACAAATAAAATGTTGAATAATAATGAATTTACCACTTCTTACAAAACAAATAACAATACTTTTCAAAAAACAGGACAATATTTTTTTTAAGATTCCGTACATAAAAATACCGAAGCGCAATATTTGTAAGAGTATAAAAAAAGCACCACGCTATTTTGTAAAAAGCCCAGTTAAATAGAAAACTGTGCGTGATCCAAGATCGTGACAGACAGACGAACGTGCGAGCAGCTCCGGGTCGGAAACTATGTCTTAATGTTTAGAAGAAATCACGATAAACTTTTTAGATTTGGTTTTCTATTTTAGTATGTACCAGTAGGTAAAAAGACTTGAGTAGCTAAGTAAGTAAGTATACTTAAAATATCAGTCTTTTAATAATCCCTACTAATATTATAAATGCGAAAGTAGGTTCCGTACTTCAAAAGGAAGAAACGGAATTCTTACTTATAGGACAATAGTTGTCAGTCTGTCTGTCAAGAATTTTCTCAGGAACGCGTGAAGGTATCAAGCTGTAATTTATATCAAACTAGCTTCTGCCCGCGACTTCGTCCGCGTGGAACTCCTCCTTTTTTGCAGTCGGTTAAAAAGTAGCCTATGTCCTTTCTCAGGCTCCAGACTTTCTTTGTACTAAATTTCATTTAAATCGGTCCAGTAGTTTTAACGTGAAAGCGTAACAGACAGACAGAGTTACTTTCACATTTATAATATTAGTAGGGATAAGTACTCAGATGTACTGTCTCTTGGAGCTGTAAAAAAATTAAACTACTAAGGTTAAAGGTAAGGTTATGATTAAGTTAGCTTAGAAGTTTATTTTTTTACAAAGAACTGACGCTAAAATACTTACGAATAGAATAGAGATATGACGCAATCAACAGCTTATAAACTTACCTGAAACAAAAATAATTATTTATTAATATCAATTAGTACTTGGGTTGTATAAAAAAGACGCTAAGAAGCTTAGTAAGAAGTCAATAAAAATAAGAATCTAATAATTTCTGATGCCTTCGCGGTTATTACACATTGGAATGAAACAACTATTAACGGATTTAACTCGCGTACTTATTTTTATTTTATTTTATTTGCTGACGTTTCGGATTCTTAAAGTTTCCATAATCGTAGCACGACTGCGCTGACAATAGTCTAACGCTAAAGAATAATTTAAGAATCTAATAATAATATGACAACACACTTTTACTTTTGAAAAAAAACACAAGCATAAAAAATGCTACAAACTAACCATTTATAAACATCTTTATCCCCACACGATATAATCAGCCTCGATAAATTATCGACTATGCTAATGCGAGGAATTAATCAGATGCGATAGACAAAAACAAGTATCTTGTTACATTCTGTAATTTAATACTTTTAGTGATAAATTTATCCGGTGGTTTAGTAAAATTAAATTTAAAAAGTGTAAAGTGTAATACAATTGAAGATTAAAGAATAGGAAGGTACATAATAACTTATTAGATAGGTAAAAAAAACGCATTAGTGAAAAAGGCGCCGTAAATAGTAAAATAAAAAATGTCTCAGATCATATGTAATTGTCGTCCGAGGCGAAGCTGAGGTTGACAAAAATGTGATCTGAGGCTTTTTATTTTACTGGTCGAGGTCAGTATACTATTTTTCTGTTCGACGAAGCCAGAAAGCGGCAATTTCATTTAGCGCAGCGGCCAGAAAGTTGGCGCTTTCTGGCCGGAGGACAGAAAAATAACTTACCTACTTGGAATTTATAACGATATTGTGAAACAGGTTCTTAATAAATAGCGATATTAACTAGTTTAAATGGCAAAAACAACGTTATCCGTTTACCAGATAGTGGTAGGTATAATAATTTCAATTTTGCGGTCACAAACATGCCCACAAGTCAATTATGACACTATTTACGTGGTTATATAGGTAACTAGCTTCTGCCCGCGACTTCGTCCGCGTGGAACTCCTCCTTTTTTGCAGTCGATTAAAAAGTAGCCTATGTCCTTTCTCAGGCTCCAGAGTTTCTTTGTACCAAATTTCATTTAAATCGGTCCAGTAGTTTTAGCGTGAAAGCGTAACAGACAGACAGAGTTACCTTCGCATTTATAATATTAGTTAGGATTAGGATTAGGAAGTTAGGATTAGTAGGGATTGTATTTTTTGACATTCACACTAATTTATCTAGATCAATTAGTATGTAATAATTTCTGAAGCCTTCGCGGTTATTACACATTGGAATAAAACAACCAAATATGTAAGTACCTATTCTTTTTGGAATGAAACAACTATTAACGGATTTAACTCACGTCAACTGTATAAATCAATTTAGCGTTAGACTATTCAGCGTCAGCTCAGACGTGCTGCGATTATGGAATCTGTAAAGGTTCCGAAATTTCAGCCAGTAAAATAAAATACGCGAGTTAAATCCGTCTACAGTTGTTTCATTTCAATGTGTAATCACCGCGAAGGCATCAGAAATTATTAATACAATACTAGCGATTTTACCCGGCGTTGCACGGCATAATTCTAAAAAATGTTAGGCATACTTGAATATTGTGAAGGATCCCAGTTTTAATTTAATTTATGTACACAAGGTTAACCCCGGATACTTATTTATTCCCAATGAGTCCAGAATTCACTTTGGCACGCGTTTATTACGTACGGCGGCCATCTTGGAATTCCTGTCACATATTACGTCACTTCACTACTTTAATCTCAATTTGCATACATGATATTAGCGTTAGACTATCGTAAGCGCAGTCGTGCTACGAATATGGAAACTGTAAAGTTAAACGTCAGCAAATAAAATGAAATACCTACGCGAGTTGAATTCGCTTCATTCTCATGTGTTAAAAAGAGAAACTTAAGAAATTTTAAAGAGAACTGGCTAAAATAAGAATTGTAGATAATATTCATATTTCGTACCGACAACTAATTTTAAACTGAAATAGGTACTTTTATCCAAAACTAGCGGTTCGCCCCGGCTTCGCACGGATACCTAGTTGTTTCAAAATATTCTATAGCCTATGTCACTCGGGCATAGTGTAGCTTCCCAACCAAGATTTTTTCAAATAGGTCTAGTAGTTTTGGAGCCTATTCAATCCAAACAAACAAACCTTTCCTCTTTATTATATTTATATGTATAGAAATATAGATAAATATGAATGAAAGCTGCTAATTATAAACGCAGTAAGTACATATGAGGTTCATAGGTACTTAGTGCATTTATCGTTAGTCTGTCAAATTTAATACCAAGGTATTTTCAGGCAGTAAACTAAAGATCAATAGTAATTCTATTATTATGTTACAATAAGGAAATGTAGCGTCACGTGTGAACATCGTAACTATTTTACGGTCGCGGGAGAGAACCCGGGTGCAATACTTATAGTACACTTGTATGGAAAATGCATTTGTTTTGGACTAACTTCTCGCGAATCTGCATAATCCCAACTAATATTATAAATGCGAAAGTAACTCTGTCTGTCTGTCTGTCTGTTACGCTTTCACGCTAAAACTACTGGACCGATTTAAATGAAATTTGGTACAAAGAAAGTCTGGAGCCTGAGGAAGGACATTGGCTACTTTTTAACCGATTGCAAAAAAGGAGGAGTTCCACGCGGACGAAGTCGCGGGCCGAAGCTAGTATATTATAATTTTATTTGATTTCAATATGAAAACTAGAGCACGGTTTTCCTCGTTTATTCACAGATACTGAAATTCTAAGACAAAAGAACATTATTAAAAATAGTCTAAAAATGCAACTCTAAGGAGTATACGACTTAAAAAAAGATTTCATGTCCGTCGCTAACAGAATTAGTTTCTGAAGCGATTGCCGTAGGTATACATTTTTTTGATAATGTTTCGAACACTTTACAGTTCTCATATTCATCATCAAGACACAAAAAAACAAAAGTAGGTGAACAAAAAAATTCAACACTGCCTTCACAAGTCTCTATTCCATTACAAATATTCCATTCTTTATAAAAAAAGCATTAGACCCTTCCCCCTCATAAACTTTCAGAATCGGTGCGGTAAAGCCCCCCCACTCTTAACAGCTCGCTCGTGTTATAACATCAACGACACCCGCCATCTGTGAGGTTCATAAACTTGTCATAACGCGCCCCTGTGTGTAATCGTTACTCTTATAGCACAGCTTTTGATTCAAGTGTTTTAAGGCAATGTATATTATAATAATTCTCTCTGAAATAGTACATTACGCACCAAGGCCAGTAAAATAAAAAATGTCTCAGATCACATGGAATTGTCGTCCGAGGCGAAGCCGAGGTTGACAAAAATGTGATCTGAGGCTTTTTTTATTTTACTGGCCGAGGTCAGTATACTATTTTTCTGTTCGACGAAGCCAGAAAGCGGAAATTTCATTTAGCGCAGCGGCCACAAAGTTGGCGCTTTCAGGCCGGAGGACGGAAAAACATATTATAAGACAATAATTTCTGATGCCTTCGCAGTTATTATATATTGGAATGAAACAACTTTAACGGATTTAACTCGCATATTTTATTTTTATTGCCTGACGTTTCGGAGCCTTTACAGATTCCATAATCGTAGCACGACTGTCCTAGCGATAGTCTACGCTAAAGTCTTGACTTTAGCGTTCCGAAACGTCAGCCATTAAAATAAAATACGCGATTTAAATCCATTAATAGGTAGGTAGTTGTTTTATTCCAATGCGTAATAACCGCGAAGGCATCAGAAATTACTACTAAAACGTTCACCAAACGGTCATATCATAATAATCTCCACACAATGAAAAATAGATTGATAAATTCTTCAAAATAACCTCCATAACTCTTCATGTTCGTATCAGCGATGATTTACAATTGCAGTATATTTATAGTGCGGGATTTCATTACGATAGGCTGCGCTTGCGCCGCCCAGCGCATTACTTGTGTAATGGGCTGATATAATAAGAATTTAGTTAGAAATATAATGTAACTAGCAACACGCCCCGGCTTCGCACGGCTCTTAAATCAGCCTATCTAGTAAAAAAACCGCTTCAAATTAAGTTGCGTAGTTTTAAAGATTTAAGCATACATAGGGACAGACAGCGACAGCGACTTTGTTTTATACTATGTATAATTTGATTTTATATTTCGTTGCACAAAATTTAAGAGAAGTGTAATTTAAATTTAATTCCTTGAGTTATTCCCTACCAGTGAAACAGAAAAAAATGTTCGTAAGTTCAAATAACTATAAACAAAAATAAAGAGAACCACATACTATAAAAACGTTATACTATTGGAATCAAATAATTATAACGCATTCAACTCATGTATTTTATTTTATTTGCAGTCGGGTTATTTGATCCAAGTGAGGGTTAGAGTAACCCATTCGCATATTTTGATTTTAAATTCAATACACAATAAAGCATAATACCTACATAATTGCAAATGTTTTTTTTTTATTTAAAATTGTGTAAGTACTTACTTAACTAATAAAATAATATTGGCAATACTAAGTGATGAAAATTGGGGTAAAGTAACCCCTTTGGGTCAAAGTAACCCAATCTGCCAGTATTGCAAAATGGGTCTTTATTCTAATAAAATGTTTACGTACATTATAAAACAAGTAGAAATTTAAACAATTTTAAATTGTTTGCAGGGATTTGTACAGGAATGTCCTGCGTTTAGCGAAGTGTTTGCAATCAACAGTCATTAAAGAGGGCTGGAATCCAGGAAGCTGTAGCCATATGGCATATCGTTTAACAAGGAATGTTTTACTGTCTGGATACTGAGCTTAATAAAGTTTTGGATATCTTTTTAATATGCTGGGATAAAATCAATATTAATTTTTGCGGCGTTTCTCAGCATTGATAGTTCTTCCGAAGCGCTAGTAAGTTCATGTAACGTTTAAAACAATTTTATCTTAATACTAGCTGTCTGCCCCGGTTTCGCACGGATCCCTTTTTTTATAGCCTATGTCACTCGGGAATAGTGTAGCTTCCCAACAGTGAAATAATTTTTAAAATCGGTCCTGCCGTTCTGGAGCCTATTCTATCCAAACAAACAAACAAACATTTACTTTTTATAATATTAGTATAGATATAGATAGTAATATACTATACTGGTTGACCCAGCGAAATTTTTTTTTTTTTAGAATATCGACTGCAGAGCCATCTGATGGGCTAGTTTGTGAATATAAACTATCCATTTATTTTCTTATATTAGACATTTTCTTTTACTTTTATTGATAATTGTAATCTTTATTATACTTATCTTTATGATGCTTAGTAAATAAGTTAAAAGCAGTAATACTTGGAAGGTAGCGGCCACAACTAGCACATGTTATAGCTTCCCGACCCGCAACATTGCTTCACAAATATATCCATTGTCACACGATATAATTAAATTATATTAAAATAAGAGTATACCTTGTTTTGTAATTATATAATAGGTGCCAACTTTCAACGTTAACGCTGAACGTTGGCATCAAAATTTGTGGTATTTGACATCTGCGAACGACTGCCACGTACGTCACAAACGTTCGCGGATCTCTAATTCCATACATTTTGGTCGTTTCGTTTAAAGTTAACGTTGAACGTTGGCACCTTGTCTACGCCCCAAGGTGTCCTAATAGTCGACGAAATTTGCTACTACTATATTGTCTTAGCACTTTCTTGTTCACAAGCGAAATTGTCGCTTCAGCGCCATCTATGTGTAGTACTTTGCAAATTTCATCAACTCTACCAGTGACACCCATAGTATAAGTGGAATGAGCACGATGCCGCGGATAAAGGAATAGGTGTGGATTCAAGTCCTGCTGGGATCTCGATTTTTTCTACTCTTTTCTTTGTATAAGTCATTACCAAGTTTAGTTGAAATCATTATCTATGATACCGACGCCGTTAATCTCTACATAGTATAAGACAAAGTCGCTGTTGCTGTCTGTCCGTCAATATATATGCTCAAATCCTTAAAAGTACGCAACACTTTTTAATAGATAAAGTAATGCAAGAGGAAGGTTTATTGCACCCGTGCGAGGCCGGGGCGGGTCGCTAGTAATAGTATATAAAGGTACTACAAATTATTTAACGTATCGTCATAATATAATGAAAACACACACCGTTTAACTGAGATCCGTATCTAGCGTATGTCGCAGGCTTATTTAAATACCTTACTATAATTAATCCCCCCTCTCTTTCTCACATCCCTCCCCTCTCCCCCTAACACTTCCTCCCACACTCTCCCCAGCTACTGGCTGCGTGTGCGCATCTAGTAGGTACTTTAGACCATTTGTGTGTAAAAAACACAGAAACCCTACTAATATTATAAATGCGAAGGTAATTCTGTCTGTTTGTCTAACTTTCTGTTACGCTTTCACGCTAAAACTACAGGACCGATTTAAATGAAATTTGGTACAAAGAAAGTCTGGAGCCTGAAAAAGGACATAGGCTACTTTTTAACCGACTACAAAAAGAAGGAGTTCCACGCGGGCGAAGTCGCGGGCAGAAGCTATATCTTAATAATTTCTGATGTCTTTGCTGTTATTACACATTGTAATGAAACAACAGACACTTTAGCGTTAGACTATTGTCAGCTCAGTCGTGTTAGTACTTAGTATGGAAACTGTAAAGGTTCCGAAACGTTAGCCAATAATATAAAATACGCGAGTTAAATCCGTTTATAGTTTCATTCCAATATGTAATAACCGCGAAGGTGTCCATCTGCCTTCTAGGAAAAATCAGAAATTATTATTTTCTGTGCTATTTGATTACACGTTATCAAATATAATTATAAAAAGGAACCCTAAAATGTTTACATCTGGTTTATTTGATCGAAACCTCGTACAGTCACCTGTATCGATTACCAATCACCGAAACTGAGGTAAAGCCGGGGTCAGAGACTAGCGCAGAGATAAGCGGGAATAAGAAAACCCTTGTATTTATGTATGTATGTAATTCTTATACATGTGGATAGGCATATTTCACTATTTAGATAAGTTAAATCACGATTTAAAGAAAATATATTTTTTAAAAAATAAATAAAAATACCTATTTCCTAAAATGTAATCTCTTTCAAGAAACTTGATAAAACGGAAATTTACCCGACGACCAGTAAAATGAAAATGCGTATTCAATTGACAAGCAAACTTATACAGTCTTTATACAGCTTAAATAAAATTATTGTGGTGTTTGACACACTAAAATCACTCGGAGAGACTAATAATTAATATTACCAGTTCACGTTATGATTATTTTAGTGTAACCGCTTATCGCTCCGCTTGCGCTCGACCACAGCCTTACCTCATCACAATTAAATGCAGTTTAAACACAGCTTAAGCCTCGTTCCTAAATAAATTGCTTTTTTATTATACTTCTGTCGTAAATCAAGCGTATCGCTGCCGACGTGGCGTGGCCTACAGTTGTACTTATAGAAAGATTAGAAAATGGAGGTATTAAAAAAAAACCGACCAAGTGCGAGTCGGACCATTATCTTTATGTATTTAATTGTATAAGATAAATTTGACATTTATAATTAGGTTTAGCATAAGACTATTGTCAGCTCAGTCATGCTACGATTATGGAATCTGTAAAGGCTCCGAAAAGTCAGACAATAAAATAAAATACGCGAGTTAAATCCGTATTTGTTTCATTCCAATTTATAATTTGGTTGGGCAAAGTTACCCCTTTGGGTCAAAGTAACCCAACTTTATAAATTTAAAGTTGGGTTACTTTGACCCAAAGGGGTAACTTTGCCATATTTATATCATACCATATTTCAATTAAACGCAAGTATATAGGATTTTGCACTAAATCTATATATATAAAAGAAAGTTGTGTTAGTTACCCCGTTTATAACTCGAGAACGGCTGAACTGATTTGGCTGAAAATTGGCGGGGAGGTAGCTTAGAGTCAGGAAAAGGACATAGGATACTTTTCATTCCGATACAGTAAAAAAAATATTTAGCTCATTTGTTAAAAATAATATAACAAAACGCAACAATGACAACTGTCAAATCGACATTGCCGGGCGGGACGAAGTCTGCCGGGACCACTAGTATCATATAAAATCGGATGGGCTATGGTCAAAACCTACCAATAAAACAAGTACCTACCGGTCAAGTTCGTGTTATATTAATTTTATTCTATACTAGCTTCTGCCCGCGAGTTCGTCCGCGTGGAACTCCTCCTTTTTCCAGTCGATTAAAAAGTAGCCTATGTCCTTTCTCAGGCTCCAGACTTTCTTTTTACCAAATTTTATTTAAATCGGTCCAGTAGTTTTAGCATGAAAGCGTAACAGACAGACAGACAGACAGAGTTACTTTCGCATTTATAATATTAGTAGGGATAGGGATTTCAGATTTTTTTGCTATATATAATAATATGAAAAAAAAAAACAATTGGTTAATTATCAGATACAGCTTGATGACAGACGAAGTGGACACTTTGGGTACGGGACCCTAAAAAGGTTTTTGAAGTAACTTTTAATCAAATTAAAGATGACATTTGAAATGGGATAAAAAAAAATTTGTTTAAGTTGTAGATAAGATGTTAACTAGTTTTTGATTTAGCTGCGTATCTGATGATTTAATTAATTTTGGGGTTCCGTAAATGCATACAAAACTTGGATCTCTTATTAATCACTCGCGTCAGTCTATCTGTTTATCCATCATACCTAAGCAATTTTCTTAGTAATTTTGCTATTAGCTAATTTAAATTTTCTTCAAATAATATAACGTGTTACTATATTTAATTATACTTAATCACTAGCAGACCCGACAGACGTTGTCCTGTCCCAAAAAAAATCATTAAAATCGGTCCAGCATTGTGAATATAAACCATCCTCAAACCCCCTGGAATACACACAAAAAATTTCATCAAAATCGGTCCAGCCGTTTAAGAGGAGTACAATGACTAACACACGTACAAGATTTATATATCGCACACCTAGATCTAAAGGGATCTAACTCAAAAACCGGAAGATTTGAGTTATGCACACCATCGGATTCCAGCAAAACCCACCTACACTAAAACAGATTGCAGCTAATATAACTCTGCTAGCTTTATTATAAAAAGTATAAATTTATACAGAAAACTCATGCATGCATACGGACATATTAATCAGTTTCTCACCTCCCCTGAAAAAGTACCTTTTTTGAATTAGCTCTCTTTAGATCTAGGTGTGCGATATATATAAAGATTTAGTGTTTGTAAGTTGGTATATAATTATGTACTTATCTTTGTCCAAAGACATATATATTTTTGGACGATTCACACTAATATACACAGATACAGACAAAAGTATAGGTATACTCTTGTACAAATGCTCGTGTTCGTCACACGAATATCTGCTCCCAGCAGGATTCGAACCAGCAAACTTAGGTTTCGTAGTCATGAACACTGACCACTAGACAAACAGGCCGTATTTTTTACAAATAATACCTCGTCCTTTAAAAGAGGTTAAAAACATGACATAAACAAGATTTTGGACAAACTTTTCAAAACCGGTTCAGTAACATGGAAGCTCGACAATTATACATTTCGATACAAAAACTGAGTTGACAGACCGACACACGGACAGTTACTGGAATCGTAAAAACTGACCAATTAGGAATGTTTGTGGGTTCCGTCTTTTTAACTTGCCCACTGCTGGGAAAGGGTCTGTCTATAAATACAATACGAGTGGGTAGGTAAAATCTAGCAGGCGCGTGCATTGCAGTGGGGAGAACGTAAGTATGGGACCAGGGTAGGCACTTCATACATTAGTGACATTGTGCCTATATGGAATGCACGCCCTTGTAATCTAGGTATATATACTTATATACACCTCAGGTAGGTATAACCTACACTATTATATTCTACAACGCTAAACGCTTACTACAGTTGCTATTGCCACTTATCTAGAGACAGCAGTATAAATAGTCTGACGCTAAATTCTACGACACTAAACGCTTACTTCAGTTGCTATTGCCACTTATCTAGAGACAGCAGTATAATAGTATGACGCTAAATTCTATAACGCTAAACGCTTACTACAGTTGCTATTGCCACTTATCTAGGACAGCAGTATAAATAGTCTGACGATAAATTCTACAACGCTAAACGCTTACTACAGTTGCTATTGCCACTTATCTAGAGACAGCAGTATAATAGTCTGACGCTAAATTCTACAACGCTAAACGCTTACTACAGTTGCTATCACTTGCCACTTATCTAAAGACAGCAGTATAATTGTCTGACGCTAAATTCTACAACGCTAAACGCTTACTACAGTTGCTGTTGCCACTTATCTAGAGACAGCAGTATAATCGTCTGACGCTAAATTCTACAACGCTAAACGCTTACTACAGTTGCTAGTGCCACTTATCTAGAGACAGCAGTATAATCGTCTGATGCTAAATTCTACAACGCTAAACGCTTACTACAGTTGCTATCACTTGCCACTTATCTAAAGACAGCAGTATAATCGTCTGACGCTAAATTCTACAACGCTAAACGCTTACTACAGTTGCTATTGCCACTTATCTAGAGACAGCAGTATAAATAGTCTGACGCTAAATTCTACAACGCTAAACGCTTACTACAGTTGCTATTGCCACTTATCTAGAGACAGCAGTATAATCGTCTGACGCTAAATTCTACAACGCTAAACGCTTACTACAGTTGCTAGTGCCACTTATCTAGAGACAGCAGTATAATCGTCTGATGCTAAATTCTATAACGCTAAACGCTTACTACAGTTGCTATTTCCACTTATCTAGAGACAGCAGTATAATAGTCTGACGCTAAATTCTACGACGCTAAACGCTTACTTCAGTTGCTATTGCCACTTATCTAGAGACAGCAGTATAATCGTCTGACGCTAAATTCTACAACGCTAAACGCTTACTTCAGTTGCTATAGCCACTTATCTAGAGACAGTACAGACTCCTAATTTCTCTGTCGGTACATTCGGCCTTATTACAATTCGCAATATAATATTGTAAACGATGGAGTCATAAATAAAATACCTCATTACGCTCGCCGGGTCCGCTCGCGGAGCAAAAAGCTTTTTAAAGACAGTTCTGAGGAAATTTATCAATAACGCATTCTATTAGCGTTTTTGTCTTGATTTGGTTGCTTAAGAACCCAACAAGCAAAGTCCTATCCTATTAATATTATATACTAGCTGTGCCCGCGACTTCGTCCCCGTGGAATAGTAATTTTTCATAAGCCTTCATATTTTTCCCGTTTTTTACACATTTTCCACTTTATCGAGGAAAGCTTTAGGCTATATAACATCACGCTGCGACCAATAGGATCAAAGAAACAGTGGAAAGTGTGTAAAAAACGGGTTAAATATGACAATTCCACGCGGACGAAGTCGCGGGCACAGCTAGTAATATCATAAACGCGAAATTTGGTAAGAATGTATGGATGGATGTATGTTATTTACTCTTTCACGCAAAAACTACTAAATAGATTTTGATTTTACTATATAGTTTATACATCAAAAAACATATAGGCTATATTTTGTAACGATATTGAGTAGGTATAGTAGGTACCTATTATGGTGTGCAGACGAAGTCGCAGGCAGAAGCAAGTAAAAATAGTCTGAAATTAATAACTTTGGAATAAAATAGCTATAACGGCTTTAGCTCGCGTATATTGCTTGCTGATGTTTTGACTTTACAGTTTCCATATTCGTAGCACTACTGAGTTAACAATAACAAATGTCAAAACGAAATCTGAATATTTTCTTTCACCCTAAAACATACATAAACTGGTCATTTTCGCACGCGAAACAAAACAATATTTACAAACCAAACTTACAGTTCAAGTACATCATAAATTAATAATTTCTGATGCCATCGCGGTTATTACACATTGGAATGAAACAACTATTAACGGATTTATCTCGCGTATTTTTATTTTATTTTATTTGCTCAGCTCAGTCGTGCTACGATTATGGAAACTGTAAAGAATCCGAAACGTCAACAAATAAAATAAAATAAAAATACGCGAGTTAAATCCGTTAATAGTTGTTTCATTCCAATACCTCATAAATTGACAAGATACTTTAATATTATAATAACACATCCCGTCTCATTTCGCATCCACTCGCTACGATCGTAATGAGCAAAAACTCACAGCTTTATAAAGACGTCTTAAGCACTTACTATTTTTCTACTCGTTTTTTTATTTAATTATTGATAGGTTTTGTCCATACCTTATACTTGTTTTTAGGGTTCCGTACTCAAAGTCTAACGTATTACTGATACTCCGCTGTCCATCCGTCTCTCACCAGGCTATATGGAAATTGTAAAGTTTTTAAAGTTTTGAAAACTTTACAAGCAAATAAAATTAAACACGCTAATTATTTTTTAATTTCAAAGTTGTTTATTTATTAAAAACTAACTATTGGAATGAAACAACTATAATCGGATTGACCTCGCCTGTTTTATTTGCTGCCGTTTCGCATTCTTTATAGTTTCCACAATTGCACGACTGACCTGACACTAAAGCTAAAATTTGTCAGATCAGTGTGCTACGATTATGGAAACTGTCTTCGAAACGTCACCAAACAAAATAAAATACGCGTGTTAAATCCCTTAGTTGAAACAACTAAGTATATTCTTATGCTGGTATTTTGTTCCAACTCAATAACAATTCCAGCTCAGCCGATAATGAAGATGCAAAGGCTAAAATCTATACTAATATTATAAAGCTGAAGAGTTTGTTTGTTTGAACGCGCTAATCTCAGGAACTACTGGTTCGAATTCAAAAATTATTTTTTTGTTTGGATAGACCATTTATCGAGGAAGGCTTTAGGCTATATAACATCTGCGACCAATAGGAGCGAAGAAACAGTGGAAAATGTGTAAAAAACGGGGAAAATATGAAGCCTTATGAAGAAGTGACAGTTAGAAGACTTTGACAGATCTTTGACGAAACAATCGGACGGGCAGGACGACGTCTGCCGGGGCCGCTAGTCCGTTATATAATTGATTATTATACCGCAAAAGCATCAGTAGGAAGGTAATTAATTCTAAACTAGTTTAGTGCCTAAATGGATATAGGTAGCATTAAGGTATATAAATAGGTTGTGGCGATCACAATGGAATGTGTCGATTTTCCAACGATCGCCACATAGACGATCAAGGAATGACTGAATACCATCACATACTAAAAGCTAAAAGTAAAGTTTTTCCGAAAAGGCAATTGCTTGCAATTCCATCGCCTTTTGGGAAATCCTTTTGTCATCGTAATGACTGCAGCGCCATATTTGATGATTTACCAGTAATCATTATTTTTTGTTACTTTTGAGTTGACCACAATTCTTTGCGGTTGTGTCGGCATTGTGTGGGAAATAGTTCAAAATTCATTTTGATGAAATGATTTTTTTTTGGGTTACGTTCTTTGACAGTCTTTCGATGACTGGCTGTGGGATTGTTGGTTTTGGGTTCGAATAGGAGTAAATTTTAATGAAAATGTTCTTTGGATTGGGAATTTAGTTTTGACACGATTATTCGTTTTAGTACCATTAGAAGTACCTAAATAAGATTGTTCAATTGGGATAAATCGTTGGTTTTATAAAAAAGCGACACAAACCGGAATATTTTGTTGCTGCGTTCAAGATTCTAAGTCGTCACATTTAAATATGAATCCACGTGGTGATACATTTCGAATTGTGTCACGCTTCTATTAAACGACCAATTCGAATGTCCTAAAAAAGTACTCAAGTACTTGAGATAGATTGGAATGAAACAACTGTTAACGGATTTAACTCGCGTATTTTTATTTTATTTTATTAGCTGACGTTTCGGATTCTTTACAGTTTCCATAACCGTAACACGACTGAGCTGACAATAGTCTAACGCTAAAACTTCTTTATTTCTTCTTTTTTATCTCGTCTAACTATAGCGTATTCTTCATAAGGCTTCATATTTTCCCCGTTTTTACACATTTTCCACTGTTTCTTCGCTTCTATTGGTCGCAGCGTGATGTTATATAGCCTAAAGCCTTCCTCGATAAATGGTCTCTCCAACAAAAAAATATTTTTTGAATTCGAACCTGTAGTTCCTGAGATTAGCGCGTTCAAACAAACAAACTCTTCAGCTTTATAATATTAGTATAGATTTTAGGTATTAACCTAAGTACTCAATTAGACAATGACAGCTTTTCTAAACAAAATTATAAGCTAGCCGTGGGTGAAATCTTTACGGCACACTCTGCCTACATTTCCCGTTTAACACACTTAAAGAGTTACTGTTAATTTTCTGTCAACTTTTACGACACTTTACTGTCACGACTGAAGTTTAATTGTTACCTATCGGAAATATACCGGAATCGAATTTATTTTAATTACAGTGCCGTAAAATTTAAGCGACCAGCTGGTGTTGTAAGTGTACGGATTAAGTTCAAGATAATTGGTTGATTTTATAATTTATTTGTAATTAACGTATGACTTTTCTAGTGGTCGTAATTTATTTTGATTCACGGCCTGTTAGTCTAGTGGTCTCTCCGCTGGAGGTAGCGGGTTCGAATCATACTAGGGGCAGATGTTAGTGTGACAAACACGACTACTTGCGGGAGGTCTTTATGTATCCTATATTATCAGACGCGAAAACAATAATTATTTATGATTCCTTGAGAATTATTCTTTTGGTTTTTACATATTGGAATGAAATAACTACTTGTAACTGTCTTGCGGCTTGAAGCTTATTATTATACTACATAATTGTCAATTTATGCGTAGAATGAAACCTATGTATTTCATATATTCGAAGAAACTAGTAGTTAAATTTTGTAATTACCAAAATAAGGTTGTCTGCATAATGTAAAAATTCAGTGTTACCGTCCTCAGCTCAGTCGGCTACGAATATGGGAACTGTAATTTAGAAGCGTCACCAAAAATATTTTATCCGTTTTAGTTGTCTCATTTAAAAACAAATCACAGAATTGAATTACCTTAATCAATTTCAAAGAATCCTTATTAACCGAAGCGTGAAATGATTGAATCTGCTACCGTGTGAACCTCAGAGCCACTGGACCGTGGTGCTATTGATGGTAAATTGATATTTCCTACCATTCACACCATTACGCACAGTGTGCGGTAAAACGGGATGGCAATTTTATTATAGCTCAATTGTAGAACTAAATCAAAAATATATTTATTCAATTTGGGCATTTATACATTACTAGCTTCTGCCCGCGACTTCGTCCGTGTGGAACTCCTCCTTTTTTGCAGTCGGTTAAAAAGTAGCCTATGTCCTTTCTCAGGCTCCAAACTTTCTTTGTACCAAATTTCATTTAAATCGGTCTAGTAGTTTTAGCGTGAAAGCGTAACAGACAGACAGAGTTACTTTTGCATTTATAATAGTAGTAGGGGTTGTCTTATGAAAGTCAGAAGATACCGTTTTGAGAAGAAACGGCAAGAAACTCAATGAGGTATCATTTTTTTCAATATAGGTACCTACATATTTAGCTACAATTTATCCTTACAAATTAAATTAAAAAAAAAACCACATAGGTAACTGTATGAATCACTTTAGCGTTAGACTTTCGTCAGCTCAATCGTGGTAACTACTATGTACTACTAACTTGAAATGCTTAAACGAAAAGAACGGGAATAGTAAAGTTCTCGAAACATCAGTAAATAAAATAAAACTCGCGAGTCAAACCTTTATAGTTGTTTCATTCCAAGATTTAGCCTCATCAAAAATGTAATTGCTTGGGAAACATGCAATCTCAACTATAAAGAGTCACTTTAAAAATAAAAAAATGTGAATGTTCATTAAGAACCCTTCACGATGTCAACTGAGACAGGAAGCGGATATGGGCTTCCATGAACTATCTTGATATTTTGGATCAAACTAAAGATAAGAATACATTTATATTTAAAAGTAGTAAAATAAAAATGAGCCGTCTGACGAAGCATTCAAGAGTCGATTGAGAAACTTTTTGTTGGATATTGAAATATGTAGTAAAACTAGCGGTCTGCCCCGGCTTCGCACGGATACCCATTTTTTTTTAAATTTTCCATAGCCTATGTCACTCGGGAATAGTGTAGCTTCCTAACAGTGAAAAAGAATGTTTCGAATCGACCAGTCGTTTTGGAGCCTATACAATCCGAACAAACAAACCTTTCCTCTTTATTATATTAGTGAAGATATCACACCAATATAACATACGACTACCTATATAATTATATTATTAAAATGTATAAAATATTGAGAAATAAATGAATCTGAATCTGTAAAATAACTTTGTGTTTGTCAATGTCCAGTAATGACAGTATAATATGTACAAAGCAGGTTATTTCCATATGCACTTGCTCTTCAATAACCGTCTTAAATCTGAAGTGCAGTGAAAGGGCAGTAGGTACGTACTGCATGTGAACAACTTACATCCTTTTTCAATAGAACCTTACAAATAGTTAAGTCAGAAAATTTATTTCTGATGCCTTCGCGATCTTTAAAACTACCTACGCAACGGATTTTGATGCGGTTTTTAATAGACAGAGTGATTCAAGAGGAAGGTTTATAGCACCCGTGTGAAGCCGGGGAGGGTCTTTAGTTAATAAAGGAAATCATAATTACAATAAAGACTTATTTTATTGTTTAGTAAATTAGAAGCTATAGGTATTCAATTTACTACACAATAAAATACCTCGTTCATTTTTCTTTCAGTCTTCAAAATGCAAGGCTTTCCCAAATCTTCCAAAGTAGGCGTTTCTTCTGGGTTTTCTTGCAATACGCTAATGGTGAAGATGCATTGTGCATTGCACTCTTGTAATGCAGTGCGCTGCACCTTGGTCTTTAGGATGCGTTTCTGAAAGGTTTCAGGTCATGGTGGTAAAAAAATTGCTACTTTATGTAAGAGGTCTTTTTTTTTACTAGCTTTTGCCCGCGACTCCGTCCGATTGGAATATCATAATTTATCCCCCCTTTTAACCCCTTAAAACCATTTTTTCGCAATTAAAAGTAGCCTATGTCCAAATTTAGTTTTAACATGAAAAGACAGACAGAGTTACTTTCGCATTTATTTTATTAGTTAGGATTAGATTAGATTTTTTTATTTTTCTCAAAAGTCATAATAAATATAAAAATTAAATCCGTTTTCCGTTGTCACGGCATCACGCGTGAACGGCTGGACCGATTTCACTAATTCTTTTTTTGTTGCATTTGTTATTATTAGGGGAAGGTTCTTATGTAAGAAAATAAAACAATTATTAGATAAAAAGGTAACAGATATTTTTTGATTATAGGGCGGTATGAAGTTCGCCGAGTCAGCTAGTTTACAATAAAATTGTAAGTCCATAGAAACTGGGTTATCTTAATACTATATTTATATAAACTTATTAAGTTCACAGTTACTTTCTCTCACGATTTCATTCAAGCTGACATTAGAGCTTTAATCCACACAGCTATCCGTTAATACTTCGTGAACAAGTGCTTTCGTGGTTGGTCCATCGGCCAATCATTATGCTCCGTTTTACAAAAATAATTGGTACTTTGATAAGCCATGGTGGCACGGTATTTGATGGAGTTATGATCTTTATTGGTGTTAGTTTGATTGCAGAGAAATTTTGAAACAATCGTAATTTTATTACACACTAGCGGCCCCGGCAGACGTCGTCCTGCCCGTCCGATTGTTTCGTCAAAGATCTGTCAAAGTCTTCTAACTGTCGCTTAATGAATAGTAATTCTTCATAAGGCTTTACATTTACCCGTTTTTTATACATTTTCCACTGTTTCTTCGCTCCTATTGGTCGCAGCGTGATGTTACATAGCCTAAAGCCTTCCTCGATAAATGGTCTATCCAAACAAAAAAATAATTTTTGAATTCGAACCAGTACTTAGTTCCTGAGATTAGCGCGTTCAAACAAACAAACAAAATCTTCAGCTTTATAATATTATTAGATTTAACTCGCGTATTATTTTTTTTGACATTTGTAATACTTTATACATTACTTGTTTAATTTCTAACACTTTACAGATAACTTTTATTTGCTGACATTTATTATACCTACATTAAAGGCTACAAAATTGTCCCGTTTTCCGAAAACCAAACACTTAGGAAAACGTTTTTCAAAGACTGGGCGCAAATTTCAGCTAGGTACATCCCTATTCCCTACTAATATTATAAATGCGAAAGTAACTCTGTCTGTCTGTCTGTCTGTCTGTTACGCTTTCACGCTAAAACTACTAGACCGATTTAAATGAAATTTGGTACAAAGAAAGTCCGGAGCCTGAGAAAGGACATAGGCTACTTTTTAAACGACTGCAAAAAAGGAGGAGTTCCACGCGGACGAAGTCGCGGGCAGAAGCTAGTTCAATTATAAAGCTGTGGTCCTCTTTCAATTAATGCATCAATATAATTACCTTTTTGTAGATTTTTGTTTTTCCATCCCCAATAACTAACGGCTGAACCGATTTCTAGTGTCTTTCTCAATAACTACCGATTAATTGACCTAAAAAACCAATGTCCCGTTTTGAGACAAAAAATAAATTGTCACGTTAGCTTTATTATCGTTTAGCATAGTTGCAATCCAGTTTCTGAGAACAACTAGTCCCGTGGGATAAAGATGTCTTAATAGTTTTTTTGAAAACTGGTTCTTATCTATGTATATAAACCATCTCCGCATGGTTGCAATAAAACTTTATCTTGAATGACTCTGTCTACTAAAAACACTGCTTAAATCAGTCGAGTAGTTTTAAAGATTTAAGCATACATAGGGATGGACAGATAGCGACAGCGACTTTGTTTTAAACTATGTAGTCCACATCTATACTAATATTATAAAGAGGAAAGATTTGTAAATATTTTTGTATGTTTGTATATTTGTAATTTGTATATATGTATTTGTTTCTTTCACTGTTGGGAAGCTACGTTCACCCTGACTAACATAGGCTATAGAATATTTTGAAAAAAATAGGGAGCCGTGCGAAGCCGGGGCGGACAGCTAGTTATATATAAAAGGAGAAGTTGACTTAATAACTGACACAACTGAAAGGGTTAAAAACTTGACATTTTGCACAGGGGTTCCTTTTATAACGCAGGGAACTAAGGTTTGATTTTCGAGAATTCACCCCCTAATGGGGTAAAACGGGGGTGCTTATCGTACGCAGACGAAGTCAAAGGCAGAAGCTAGTTTTATATAAATAGACAGAATTACCTATTAATCTGTTTTTCGCCTCTCCTGAAAAAATAACTTTTTTGGGTAAGTTGTATTTAAATATATTTACCTATGCAATATATAGAACATAACATGATATGCTTTATTTATTAATAAAAACATATACTCTTAAAAGTACTTTTTCTGTCCTCCGGCCGGAAAGCGCCAACTTTCTGGCCGCTGCGCTAAATGAAATTGCCGCTTTCTGGCTTCGTAGAACAGAAAAATAGTATACTGACCTCGGTCAGTAAAATAAAAAAGCCTCAGATCACATTTTTGTCAACCTCGGCTTCGCCTCGGACGACAATTGCATGTGATCTGAGATATTTTTTATTTTACTGGCCTCGGTGCGTAATGTACTATTTTAAATGAGAAAACTTCATACACTCTAATGTATACTAGCTTAAAATAATCCTACAGTTAAATTGGTTTCAATTTGCATGCTACTTACGATTCCAAGAATAAGTTGTAAGGATTGCAGAGCTGTCAACTGTCACTTCTGTATTTAAGGATTAAAATGTACTTTAGCGGATTTGACACTTATATCTCTTCTCAATATGTATTTTGTATTTTAAACTTTGTTGTGAAGGTGTTAAATTTTACTTTTAATAAGCTACTGCTATTTAATATGTATGTATACATTTTAGTAAGTTAGTAAGTTGGGAGAATCTAAGAAAAATTGTGAATTTATTTAAAGTTTTTCGTAAATTCTCCATTCGAACATGATAACAATCGGGCACAACACGTAGTAAAATAGGTGTTATATAAACAATATTTAAAAAAACATGGTCGAGTGAGGTATCAAATGAAAGAAGAGGAAATTTCGAGTCCATAAATACAAATTATAGTTAAAATAAAAAAAAATGTAATTGTACTTTACAAAGTACATTTTAATACCTGTTGATTGTTACTGCAGATAAAAAAGCTAGAGCAAGGCCGCCTTCTTTAGCAAGATAAACTACTTTTTATACTTAGGTAGTTCATAATAAATCAACTATCTTGCGATAGTTTTGTTTTGGAATATTTTTTAATTAAAATGCTATTTAGCTTTTTAAAAGTACGCACGTACTAGTGATTTTACCTTTGTAAAACACCTTTGGTTTTGAAAACTTATTTAAATACTGGTTAGAAAAAGTTATAATTAAATATTGTTGTTCAATCCAATTACAAATTAATGCTTTAAATATATTATGTATTTAAGTACATGTAGATTCGTAGTTACTCTTTACGTTTTAAAGACGGTACTAAAAATCTATATACCTAAGGAAACCCCAACTAATAATAATATGAATAATGAAAAGTGTATAATTCTTTCGCGGTTTTTACACATTGAAATAAAGAAATAAGTATCACATTTAACTATGACGTTTCACTGTAAGACTATGATCAGCTCAGTCTGCTGCGAATATAGGAATTATAAAGACTACAAACGGTTAAATATAAATCAAATCTGAATATAGATACACCAATCAAATCCGTTATAATTGTTTTATTCCAATGAACAAACATGTTTATAATCCTCACACATTCTTTCATCAGAAAACTGTAAAAACATTTGACACAAAATAAATCTAATAAACCTGTCAAAGTCATCAATATTTAAAGTACTATAAAAAGTCGTCAATCCACAATTAACATTTTTATTACCGTTTACCGCGCGTTATTAGTTATTTGTAAAGAATTCGCTACTTTACAACCACATTTGCATTTTGTCCTTTTAAAAGGCACTTTATAAGCTGTGAGGAATATTTACGATTGGCTTAAAAGTATTCATAGTTAATGGATTTTCTTAGAATCATTTGATTTATAGTTAAGCTTTGGACTGATTTTAATTGATATTCTTCTTATTATTAAGTCTCTTCCATTTTGTAAAAGGTTTAAATATAAATACGCTATTTCAATGCAATTCTATACATACTACCTAATACTACGAAGAAGAAAGGTTTATAATATATATGTAACGAATAAACTCAAAAACTACTGGGGCGATTTCTAAAATTCTTTCACCATTTGAATGCTAAATTATCCCAAATTAACATAGGCTATAGAATTTATTGAAAAAAGTTAGGGATCCGCATAAAAACTTCCATAATATAACGAAAGGGGTGAAAAAGACACCAAAAAATTTTTATATATATTTATAGCGTACGCTGCCGAAACTATAGACAAAAGAGCAAAGTGATGTATTACAGTTTTATAGAAGACAATAATATCTACAAAAAAGTCTATGATACTATATGTCTAACTATTACAGTTACGTCACAATAACTACTTTTTTAAATATGCAATAGTAACGCTAGCACAAACTAGGCCACTTTACCTTGGTATTAATCTTCATTGAAATAAATCACTTCATATTCAAGATTATTTCAATACAAGTAGATTATTCTTTGAAGTAATGAAATCGGATACTTATTGCAATATTTAAAAAATAAATGTCCATGCGAAGCCGGGGCGTGCGGCTAGTTTGAAAAAAACTAATAAGCTCGCTTTCAATAATGATAAAATTATTGTCAAAAAACTGATATGAAATAAAGGTCCAAAAAGTACTTTCTAACATTTTCCAGTAAAAATAAAAAAAATAAAAAATACAAAAATAAATTCCTTTGACCCCGACGTGATTTGAACACGCAACCTTCTGATCTGGAGTCAGACGCGCTACCGTTGCGCCACGGAGTCGTTGCGTTGTGTGTTCAAATTCCACTATTATTTCCACGCGCGCTTCTGACGTCATCTAGTGACGTATTTTAGAATAATTGATCTTTGTTAATCTATTTTTAGGTTAACTTATCTTTGTTGTTGTATATTTGTATGAATGAATTGTTAGATAAGCAATTGCTGTAATGAAATTCATATTATTATGCTTTCGCGATTATTACACACTAGCTTCTGCCCGCGACTTCGTCCGCGTGGAACTCCTCCTTTTTGCAGTCGGTTAAAAATTAGCCAATGTCTTTTAAATTCTCAGGCTCCAGACTTTTTTTGTACCAAATTTAATTTAAATCGGTCCAGTAGTTTTAGCGTGAAAGCGTAACAGACAGACAGACTCAGACAGAGTAAAATTGACTCTCGTACACTTTACACGTTTCGAAAATTTTACACATCCCATAATCGTAGCAGACTGATATTGACAAATTTTATATTATGTAAACGACCTTCTAGTAGAAATTAAAATACGTAGATAGGAGTAAATATGTATATAATATAATTATTCATATGCAGTTATGTACCAACCTACTTAATATTGTAATTGTAAATGTGTCTATGTGTTACCGCAAAGTTAGAGCTATTTAGGTAATAATCGCAAAGTTATAAAACATAAAATAAATTAGATAAAAACATTACTTCCCGTATTACAAATATTTGCCTCTAATCGAATTTGAACCTGCTATTTTCATGCAGTGATCAAAACTTCAAGTCACCATAGATATTAAGTTTTACCCTGTAGGTAATATTTTGCTACTCCATTTAAGACTCTAAGCCTTCACACTTAAGTTCGAATTCATGTGGCGACACTAATAGGAGTAGGTGAGAAAATATATATAAGTAGAGGGCATTTTTTAAAACTTTCCCGCCCTAAGCCCTGTTTGAGACAGTATAATATATCACACTTGGGATTTTGGAAAAAGTTTTTAAGTGATTATTAAGGGAAATAACTTTTTTTGTGAATCTAAGGTTGACTTGTAGAGATTTCTTCATGGTATGAAGTCCTTTTGTAATTATTTGCTAAGATTTGTGGAATTAAGTTTAATTCTGGAAGTAAGGTTATTTTTTTTTAAATCCGTTTTAGTTTAAGTCCAATTATTTAAAACATTTAAACGATTTTAAGGTTTCGTACCTTCTAATTTTAGGTATAATACTAACCTTGCAAAATTATTGTGACACACAGACAGATATACAAAAACAATTCAATACATATTTTCATACAAAGTAAAGTAACGGTAAGAAAGACAAATCATAAATTCACAGCACTACTCGAGACAAGCATCATAAAATATACTCGAGTTTATATTTAAATGGGATCCCACATAAAGCGCCATAAACAGATTTAGTGTAAATCACTGCGGGGTTGTAAGTCCCCCTCATCCATCCGGCTAAACCGTAAAACGTGAAATTTTATGAAAGGATGTCTTTTGAGGCTATGAAAACTGGAGTGAGAAAGAAAATATTGTGAAAATAATAATATTAAGTAATATGCTCGAGATACATGTTAGTAATTATTTTTTTTTAGGATAAATATTACTAAATAAATAATTTCTGATGCCTTCGCGGTTATTACACATTGGAATTAAACACTATTAGGTTTTAATTGTAATGTATAATAGTAAAATATTTACGTAAAATGTAACATTAGTATTTCATAATTCAGAATAGGGTAGTTTTCCAAAATTTGTAATTTAAATATAAGGTAGTTTGCATAACTGTATAAATCACTTTAGCGTTAGACTATTGTCAGCTCAGTCGTGCTACGATTATGGAAACTGTAAAGAATCCGAAACGTCAGCTAATAAAATAAAATAATTAATACGCGAGTTAAATCCGTTAATAGTTGTTTCATTCCAATTATTAAATATAACTTAGTTAAAAATCCCTAATTAAGTAGGTTTATTAAAAAAATTAACACAGACTTAGAAATTTTAAATTTTGGATAAAGGTAAGTAGGTACCTATCTTTATGATATGACGTACGTACTCGAAAGAAGTTTTTGGATATTCACCCCCTAAGGGTTTAAAACTAGGGGTGAAAATTTTCATAAACCATTGATACCTTAACGAGTTCACTTAAAAGTTAATAGGTACAAATATTTAAAGATTCCAATAATTAAAAATATCATTATTTTAATAATTTCTGATGCCTTCGCGGTTATTACACATTGGAATAAAACAACTTTAACGGATTTAACTTACGTATTTCATTTGTATTGACTGACGTTTCGGATTCTTTACAGTTTCCATAATCGTAGCACGACAGAAATAAAATAAAAATGCGCGAGTTAAAGCCGTTAAAGTGTTTCATTCCAATATTTAGATTATTTTACTTTGTGATATTAATTAGCTATTTCATAATATTAACATACCTATTCAAGACTTCCTTGGGCATTGTAAAATAGGCCCCAAGTACCAAGCAGTTATCTAGCAGCGATCCCATGGCAATAAGCCCGCCGCCCGCAGCGAGGGTCTCCCCTACTTCGGTACCCATAATATTTGCATTTCAATGGATTTAAGCATATTGTGACAGACTGTACTTCTCCAAGAAATATGGTACTGAGTGTACTTTACGTCACTAGTATAAAACAAAGTCGCTTTTTGATGTCTGTTTGTATGTTTATATCTTAAAACTACGTAACAGATTTTGTACGGTTATCAAATAATCTAAATCAAAAATATTTATTTTAAGTTTAGGCTTTTCGAAGCTCTTATGAAGGTCAGATTATACCACCGTTTTGGCAAGAATCTCAATAAAGTAGGTATTCTTTTTCAAAATAAATAATTAGGTATAATTTATATTTACGTTGTAAATAAATAAAAAAACTTCAGGTGTATAAGATCTCCAGATATCAAAAAACTGAAGTAAACAAGTAATTATTTATACGTTTTTTAATAATATAATGATTCAAAAAGAAGTTTTATATGTGTAGGTAATATATTTTATGCATAATATCTTAGAAAATGCATTGATTATTGTCTCGTACATATAACTGTCTTCATTCCAAATTTTCTCTAAATCAGTTTAGTGTTACTGCCCCACTTTTTTACCCCCTTAAAGGATTAATACCTAGAAAAAACTAACCTATATCCTCCAGGACATAAATTGGAAATCGATGCCAAATTTCATCTAATACTTTTTAGGTATAAAGAGGTAACAGACAGACAAAAATGTATGGATTTTCCACCTAGGAAGTATCCTAAACAAGTATTGTATTCATTCAAACCCTTGTTACGACTAGTTGGGCGATAGATCTGACAGCTCGAGCGCCAATCACGCGCGCGGGATTTCAGCCAATCAGGGCCGTTCAATGGACGCCGAACAGATGTAATTGGCTGCTGATTGGATGACGTGAATCGTGGAAACTTCACACGGTTCGGTTTTTAAATAAAGTGACAGACACGCTATCGGGGTTCAGTATTTTGAGGTTATTTTTTATCAATTAAAAGTTAAGGAATATTATAGAAAAATATCTTACTTCTTTAGTTCTTTTTTTATCACGAATTTAAAGAATCTATAACTAGACCACCCGATAGGTGTTAGACTACTGTAAATATGAGAACTGTAATGTTTTCGCAACGATAGCAAGTAAAATAAATACGCAAGTACCTACTACCTACATTTAAATTGATTAGGTAATTCCAAATGTAATAACCGCGAAGGCATCAAAATTATCAAAAAAATTTTTTTATAAAACATTAGTTTTAGGAATTGTTGAAATATTTTTTTGATGTAATAAAGTGAAATTTATTACAATACAATCATAATCCCATTCTAACCTGTCTATATCTATACTCTATACTAATATTATAAAGCTGAAGAGTTTGTTTGTTTGTTTGAACGCGCTAATCTCAGGAACTACTGGTTCGAATTCAAAAAATCTTCTTTTGTTGTATAGACCATTTATCGAGGAAGGCTTAAGGCTATATAACATCACGCTGCGACCAATAGGAGCGAAGAAACAGTGGAAAATGTGTAAAAAACGGGGAAAATATAAGAATTTATGCCTTATGAAGAATTACTACCTATTCCACGGGGACGAAGTCGCGGGCACAGCTAGTTTTTAATACATTCTCAAAATAATTAAGTACAATTACGTATTAAATAACTTCAATATCTTCAAAATTTAAAACTTTTAATAGAATTTAGTTTTTATAACGTTCCTTACCTCTCAAAAAAGATCAGAACCCTTAATAATAATACAATCATTAGTATTGTTTTTCTGTCTATTTCTCACATAAAAACATAAGCTAGCGTGAAGCAATCTCGATAAGAAATATAAACCTTAATTCTATCAAATAATCCTACGGAACCCTAGATCTAAGATAACATCTCAAATGTCCAAACGACACTGATGCTTATCTTTAACGAAGGATTTTTGCCTTTTAAATCCTTTTTGCCTTTCTTGGTCTTTTTTGCCTTTTTCGCTCTTTTAACATTAAACTGGGAACGCAGATTTTAATCAAAATCGTTAAAGATTACGTACATACATAAAACATGGTATTTAAATACCTTTTGGTTTTGGGGTTTATTTTTAATATAGTTAATTTGAATTTAAAATAAATATTACCTGAGTACGATAAAATAAACGGCGTTGTTTGACTCTTAAACGCTTTGCACGAAAATAATAAAATATTGTTAATTTCAATAAATATAATTTCTAAATTTATATATTTTTTATGTAGGTATTACTTACTAGCTTTAGCCCTCTAACCTCCCCGTTTTATCTCCTGTGGGGACGAATTTTCAAAAATCCTTTCTTAATGCTCCCTCACGTTATAAAGGCTCCAAAAATATGATATTGATTATTAAATTATTAATTTTATATAATTATTTTATTTTAAGAACTTCAAAATATTACTAATTTGACCTATAAGTAGGGTAAAAAACATTTAATAACTCAAACGCATAATATTTTTGAATGTATATAAAATATTAGGTATGTAAGGAAAGCTACAAATACTTTACCTAGGACTTACTTGGAGATAGTGCAACGTAACGATAGTAAAGTGTACTTAAGCAGTAAATCTATGAGTAACCCTTGATATAGTGGTGCGCCGCGGCGCGACTCGTAATGTCGCGACACTTTGAAGGTCCGAAGAATAAGGCAGATCTTACATGACACGGGTTTTTAAAAGAATAGGTAAATATTAGAATAAAACAATTATAGAATAGAATAGAAATAGAATAGAAAAAACTTTATTTGGTACCAGAAAGTTATTAACAAATAAGTACTTATAATTAGACATGTTCATTCTATCCTAACTCCTAACTTAGGTATACTAATCTATACTAATATAATAAAGAGGAAAAGTTTGTTTGTTTGTTTGAACGCGCTAATCTTCTGGTTCGAATTCAAAAATTCTTTTTTTGTTGGATAGACCATTTATCGAGGAAGGCTTTAGGCTATATAACATCACGCTGCGACCAATAGGAGCGAAGAAACAGTGGATAATGTGTAAATAACGGGGAAAATATGAAGCCTTATGAAGAATACTATTCCACGGGGACGAAGTCGCGGGCACAGCTCGTGTACTATAAATGCCAAAGTAACTCTATCTGTCTCGCTTTCACGCTATAACTACTGAACCGATTTAAATGAAATTTGGTACACAGAGCCTAAGACGATACATAGACCACTTTTAATTACTAATCCTACGCGGACGGAGCCGCGGGCAAAATCTAGTTGTGTAATAACCGCGAAATCATTAGAAATTATTGTACCTATGCTTTACATTTTTACAGTCGTTCGCGTGTAGCCGCCCTTAAAAAAACATTTTATATGAAAGAATAAAACTGTCAAAAGCCATTTATTTGATGGATGGTAGCCCTTTTGGATTTTTTAAATTATCTTTCAAACTTAAGTGAACTTTACTACAATGTGTTAATGTTGAAATTGCAATAGCAGCGATATTAAGTGACTTCACGAAAAGTGTATTTTAAGTAAGAGGGGAAAAGAAAGCGGAATTTCTTATAATTTATACTGTTATGAAAATATTATAACATAGGTCGTAGATAATGAGAATATATGAATAATATTAAGAATGAAACAACTTTAACGGATTCAACTCGCGTATTTTATTTTATTGGCTGACGTTTCAGAGCCTTTACAGATTCCATAATCGTAGCACGACTGAGCTGACAATAGTCTTAGGTATGCTAAAGTCAAATCCGAGTTAAATCCGTTTAAAGTTGTTTCATTACAATGTGTAATAACCGCGAAGGTATCAGAAATTAGGCACCTACTTCGTTTTTCTTAAATTCTGAATTTGTCTGACCTCTGACGACCTGTTAACTTCGTACTAACTATCCCAAAGGTTTACAGGTTCAAATCCCGTATGAGCAAATATTTATAAGATAAGTGTGTGGTCCGTAACACACGGTAAAAACCAATAACAAAGACGACACGTGCCTCTTTCATACTTCAAATACCGCATGGACCGGGATAACATTAGCTACATATATAATATATTATTATAATATATTGTTATTTATTCTCTATTCTCTATTACGTTCCTATTATAATAGGGCGGTCATTCAGGAAGCTTAATATTGCTGAATTCACAATGTTGCTAAATTCACTAAGCTAGAGACGATATCTATATAAATTATTATATATCTATAAATAAATATGCCACTTCAGTATATTATTATAAACATATGAAGCCGTTCAAAAATTATGTAAGAAAATTTATTACCCCTTGTCAGCAAAATTAACGGCTGAATATCGCAGTAGTTTCCATACTCAATGTGTGGATTTCCAATTGTATATAACCCCCCACCCCTCCGCCCCAATAAAAAAAAAAACAATGTAGGATTTTACGTTATGAAGGTCCCCCCCCTATAGTGCTTACGTAATACTTGAACAGCTTCTACCATGCGTTTTCCGAATGCCCTCCCCGGTATAGCTAACGAGAGTTGCGCAGCGGGAGACTGCGACTATTTATGCGCACGCGCACCTCACTACCGGGATGTTGCGAAATCATTGTGAAATATGTTATATTATTATAATATATCTAATAGAATAGGTAGTACATATTCCTAGAAGATATTCAAGGATACAACTAGTAGTATTAGTAAATATAAATGTAGGTAATTGGACCATTTGATCGAGTCCCAAACTAAGCAAAGCAAAATGTAATAGACAGCGGATAAACGTACTGAAATACATATGTACTTATTGAGAAAAAATATTGACATCGACAAATTTTCCTTAAAAAAAAATGGTACGGATACGATGTGTCGTTCTTGATATTTAATCCTCTGATATACTTATCTACGTTATACATACATAATTATATACAAGAATCACTCATATTAATATGAACATGAGGTAAAATTTACTTCCATATACAATAAAAAATATTTCCAAAGTGTTATGTAAGTAATTACGAGCTAATCTTCACACAAAGAAGAACTGCGACACAGAACAGAGAAAGCAGTAAAGACATTATAACATAGAGATATAAGACTAGAGTACGTGAGCCATAGGACTGTCTATAAGTGGCAGCGTATCACGGTAAAGAGAGACTGAAACTCTAAATAGAGGCACTGTCCTTGTCTTGCCGCATGCGCAATGGCAACATGCTGCGCGCCGTCCGTTGCTGTGGTACCGTTGACGTCGCAATCAGACAAAGACGCGACCTCTATTCCAATGCTCTTTTCTCTTTCTACCATTATAACGCGTTTCTGGCTGGCTCACGTACTCTAGTCTTATATCTCTATGCATTATAATTTCTGATGCCTTCGCGGTTATTATATATTGGAATGAAACAACTATAACGGATTTAACTCGCGTATTTTATTTTCTTACTTTTACTTTAGCATAAGACTATTGTCTGCTCAGTCGTGCTACGATTATGAAATCTGTAAAGGCTCCGAAACTTCAGCCAATAAAAATAAAATACGCGAGTTAAACCCGTTAAAGTTGTGTCATTCCAGTAAAGACATTTTCATTCACGACACAATACAGAGACTGTAATATTATTGTAATCATATTTTTAATAATAGCAACCTTTGCGACTTTTTTAAACTTTCCTTAAACTCTTTTTAAACCTTACCTTTACCTTTGACAGAACAAAAAATAATGAGTTTTGGAAGGTTAACAAACACTATATTTATTTATTTTGTTTTACTATTTATTTAGGTCTATCGACAATGCTTTTTTTACACAGATAAGATCCTATTTTAACCAAGTTTTCTTATACCTTCAATTTTATAATGTACGTGTAATCCTCTTTCTTTTCATACTCCACTAGACATTTGGTTTTCCATCCCCACTTTTCCCCAATAACCATTAAAATACCAAAAAAATAACTCATACTGCGATCAACATCACTACATAGTATAAAACGAAGTCGCTTTTTCTGTCCCTATCCCTTTTTTTTTGCGGATTTTGATGCGGTTTTTTTAATAGATACAGTGATTTTAGAGTATATACAGGCGCGTGCAGTGAGAGTCGCGTATGTACTGCATCAGGGTAGGCACTTCATACATTAATACCACTGTGCCTATATGGAATGCACGCCCTTGAGTATATAGCACCCATGTGATGCCGGGGCGGGGCGCTAGTAAAGTTCAATCAAATTTAATTATTAAGTAAGATATATTTTAAAAATAGGTTTTAACTACTAAAATTATCAAAAAATATATATTCCGATACTGTTTTCATATATATTATCACATGTCAAATTCTCACGCCCGCTTACTACGTGATTACATCATGCATTGTATTAAATTATGTATGGAATGTATGAGCACAGTTGTATGGAAATTACATGTGAGTAGATTAAGAATTTGAAAGATTCGTGATCTTATGATTAGGTTTTTGAGAAGGTTTCCGATTAAAAAAAAGGGAGAACGTAAAAAAAAAACTTTAACTACTAGAGATGAAATGTTTCTATTTTATTGGCTGACGTTTCGGAGCCTTTACAGATTCCATAATCGTAGCACGACTTTAGCATAAGACTATAAAAGTCCTAGACTAAAGTTGTTTTATTCCAATGTATAAATAACCTCGAAGGCATCAGAAATTATTATTTTCGAAACTATTCTAAAGTTGTAAATTAATTACCATGCTTACTTCAATATTTTAAGTAAGTATAAGTAATACAAACACAATATAATAAACAATTCAAAAACAAAAACACGATAATTATAAATAAAAATCCATTTCTAATTGCCTAGCGTTGCCCCAATCCTTAATTCGATCACGTTTAGTGATGTACCGTAATTATCGATACAATCGACTATCGACACTCCCACGCGTGGGCACCGTGTAATCGCCGCGACGTGTCGTTTTAATCAGATAAAATCGTACTTCTAAGGATATGGTACTACAATTAAATAAAAAAATGTTCTTTAAAGTGTAGGATACTAAAAAACCTGGTGTAGGTATGTACATAAATTTATATGAATCACTACATAGTAATTTCTGATTCTCTTGCTGTTATTAAATATAGTAATTGAATAGTTATAACGGATTTAACTCGCGCATTGTATTTTATTTTATTTGTAGATGTTTCGGATACTTTACAGTTCCCATAAACGTAGCACGACTGAGTTGACTATAGTCTAACGCTAAAGTTATTTAGCGTTTCACTTAATATAATAGTTATTTCATTTCAAAGCATTATAGATAATGTTATGGCAAAGTTTTGTACTATATTAACATGTAGTTCTTACTATACATGTAAATACGAAACATGTGTCGCTTTTAAACTGCCTGTTGGTCTAGTGGTCAGAGACCCTGACTACGAAACCGGAGGTTGCGGGTTCGAATCCCGCTAGGGGCAGATGTCAATGTGATGAGCACTGGCATCTGTACCTGAGTCTTGGATGTCTTATATGTATTTATGTATATTTATCCGTTGTCTAGTACCCATAACACAAGCTTTTCTTAAAATGGGACTAGATAATTGGTGTGAATTGTCCAAAGATATTTATTTATTTATTTAAACTCACATATTATTATATTATACTCAAAAAAATTATTTATACGTTACTTCTAAGCTAGCATCGTGTGAAATTGTAATACCAAAGGTAAACGCCGTAACTAGTGAGTCGTAGATAAACGAGAAAAACCAGACATTTTTTTCGTAGATATCCGATAGAATTTCTTAGAAACTACTACTAACATGTTGTAACACAGGTCTGCCGCTAATTCAATTACGAGGTTTCTTCAACTATTTGATGCTTTCAAATGAAAGAACTATTAATAACTAGCGGTTCCGGCAGACGTCACCCTGCCCGTTCGAAATTCAAATTAGGTAACTTTAGTTAGACAACGTTTGTATGGGAAAAGAAAAGGGCTGTTTTTAGGGATTTCCCGGCAATTATTCGATTTTTTTCTCGCCGTAAGAACCATCCTTGGACTTCAACAAACATTTAAAAAAAAATGGCCAAATTGGTCCAGGCGTTGTCGAGTTATGCGCTTACCAACACATTTTGCGATTCATTTTATATATAAAGAGAAGAAGATAAGAAGAAGATAGGTACCTATAGGCTATATTAGGATTAACGATTTAAGTGGACTCTACTGTAATGGCGAACTATGAAAACACGTATGTAGTTAATGAGTGGAAATACTAAATGTCAATGTAAATATTTTAAAATTGCATAAATATAGAAGAGTAAAAAATAATAAAAACATATCAAAAGCGGCCGTCTAGCAACCAGTCAAAATAAATGGGATACGGAATTTCTAGAACAAGTTAGTTTGCATAATGCAAAATCTTAAATAAATTTAGTACTAAGTCAGCTTAGTCAGCTACAAATATGGGAACTGCAAATTTTCGAAAAGACAGTAAATAAAAATAATAGTCGAGTTAAATCCGTTATAATTGTTTCACTTCAATGTACAATAACGGAAAGCATTAGTTATTATAATATTATTATTTTTATTGATAAGTCATGAACCTTTTACCTAACAGAATTTGTAATTAGTAATTCTGAACAACAGCTGTCCAATATTCTTATAATGAAGAGTGTGTTTATTCGACCAAAGTCAGATTATGGAATCCTTTTAACACTTTCTTATAAAAGTAACTAGCAGCCATCCTCGGTTTCACACGGCTGCTATAAACCTTCCTCTTAAATCACACAATCTATTAAAACAGCTTCAAAATCCATTCAGTAGTTTTAAAGATTTAAGCATAGAAACGGACAGACAGTGACAGCGACGTTTTATACTATGTAGTAACTAGCGGTCCCGGCAGATGTCATCCTGCCCGTTCGAAGTTCAAATTGATTTTAGTTACCACGTTTGTATGGAAAAAGAAAAGGGCTGTTTTTATAGGGTTTTCCCGGCAATCATTTGAATTTTTCTTGTCGTATAAACCATGCTTGGATTTCAGCGAACATTTTAAAAAAAAATAACCAAATTGGTCTAAGCGTTGTCGAGTTATGCGCTTACCAACACATTTTGTGATTCATCCCTACTAATATTATAAATGCGAAAGTAACTCTGTCTGTCTGTCTGTCTGTCTGTTACGCTTTCACGCTAAAACTACTGCACCGATTTATATGAAATTTGGTACAAAAAAAGTCTGGAGCCTGAGAAAGGACATAGGCTACTTTTTAACCGACTGCAAAAAAGGAGGAGTTCCATGCGGACGAAGTCGCGGGCAGAAGCTAGTTTTTATATATATAGATACATTATGCAACGATGCATTAATCATTAAACTATAAGAGAACAGGCATTATGGTATTACAGTCAAATCCATTAAACTTCAGACCATGCTAATGGTCTAAGCTTCTTATTTAAGCGTTTTAAGCATTCCTTTAGAGACTAAGTGACTTAGTTCAATCGACCAAAATTACTTATTCAATGGACTGAATGAAGTCGCGTATTAGAGTTGACAGGACTTAAGTGGGAAGAATATGGCTAAGTAGTTTTAATATGTGTGTACCGATTTTATTATTTAAATATAATCTTAACTAATACTATAAATCTCCCTTTCACGCTAAAAGCAATCCCTACTAATATTATAAATGCGAAAGTAACTCTGTCTGTCTGTCTGTCTGTCTGTCTGTCTGTTACGCTTTCACGCTAAAACTACTAGACCGATTTAAATGAAATTTGGTACAAAGAAAGTCTGGAGCCTGAGAAAGGACATAGGCTACTTTTTAACCGACTGCAAAATAGGAGGTGTTCCACGCGGACGAAGTCGCGGGCAGAAGCTAGTTTAGAATAAATTTGGTTCACAGATAGTTTAGAGCCTGAGAAAGGACGTTAGCTACTTTTAAATGCAAAAAAAGGGTTGTAAGGGGTTAAAAGTAGGGATGAAATGTTATAATAACTAATTCCACGCAGATCCGTCTGCGTGGAATCGCGGACAAAAACTAGTATCAAATAAGTAACATTTCTACTCTCATAGTATTAAACAAAATACAATCACGTTTTTATAACACTTTTTCTATTGTTGGTACAACGGATCGTGAGGTCGTGAGGTCCCACTGGTGACTCCAAAAAAGTACAAAAAGAAATGTCAACGCACAATGTAAGAGATCAAAATATATTTTTATCAATGATATTGTTAGATACCTACCTAAGTATTATTATGACATTATAGCATATTTTAGAAGACATAAAAAATTACATCTTAATCGCAAGATATTTTTCATCCCTACTTAATATTATAAATGCGAAAGTAACTCTGTCTGTCTGTCTGTCTGTCTGTTACGCTTTCACGCTAAAACTACTGGACCGATTTAAATGAAATTTGGTACAAAGATAGTCTGGAGCCTGAGAAAGGACATAGGCTACTTTTTAACCGACTGTAAAAAAGGAGGAGTTCCACGCAGACGAAGTCGTGGGCAGAAGCTAGTACTACATAATTAATTATATTATTAGACATATTGTATCGCTTCGCACGGATAATCTTTTTTTTTATAGCCTATGTCACTCGGGAATAGTGTAGCTTCCCAACAGTGAAAGATTTTTTGAAATCGGTCCAGCCGTTCTGGAGCCTATTCAATCCAAACAAACAATCTTTCCTCAAGTAAGGTTTAAAAGAAAAGGTGTCAACACTCTCAAGTCTTGAACTTTCATTCAATTTTATTCCACATTTCAACACAAGCGATGAAATCATTCTGCCACGGTTTATAAGGTTAACTACATTTTAACTGTGACCATTCACTGTTAACTGTAAATTCTATTTAATGGATAATAAACTTAATTTTTATTGAGGAACTATTGTCATGGATGAACACTTTCGGATTTGATGGTGATTTGAACTTTCTAGTATGGCGTTGATTTATATGTAGGAAACAATTACTTAATGGGTTTTATTGGAGACATTACGTTTATGACCTTTTCTACCTCAACTTGAGATTTTTCGGCTTAACTGAAGTTAACTGATAATGTATCTAGTTAGGTATTTCAAAGCACTTATTGAGTGAAAAATCCTAGTCAAATAAATCTTAGAATACTTAGAAGTTCGAGAAATATATGTAAAATAAAAATGCCTAGGTCAATACTTTATACCTACGTAAAATAACAATTACTGTGACCATATCGGAAATAGTGTTTTGTCTTAAATATTCTGAGCTTCTTCTGATCTTTACAAGGGCTTGTAAAGCCTGAATTTACTTAATAAATATATTTTTGTGGTTCGCAAAATTAAGTATCACTTTAGCTTTCTTTAATTTTTGTAAAAGAACCTTCTAGATATTTACTTCTTGCTCTTTCCTCTATTTAATTCTTTCTTTCTTTTTAAGTATTATCATGTCTCTATATAATAACACAAGTCGAAATCACAATTAATGCGATGTAAATACAAAAATGCATACTAACCTGAGTGCATGTGTCGGTGTGACAAGCGGCAAGGCCGCCAGCCGCGACTGAGACTCGCTGCGCTGCATTATGCACCTCTTTCACATCTTACGACACTATCCGTACCACGGCACTGCACCTCCACACCCATAGACACTTAAAATTTTTATCGATAAAACTATCGACAGGTTCACTTCACTATGCACTTTCACAGAAATTTTATCGATATAAAATATCGACAGGTTCACTTCACTATTGGTCACTATGTCGATGGTTGGTATCGATATCGACGTGGTCACAACACTGTTTGGATTTAGAACGTTTTTACACTGTTTTCAAATAAAAACACTATTTTTGCTTTTTTTCACTGATTTTACGGTTGAAGACTCCAAACTTCTGTATTATAAAGTATACAATTTGAAGCTCGTTACAACAATACAAGTAGGTACCAGTCAAAATACCAATCAATTTGGAATCATTAAAAATTTCCACGGTCATACATTTTAAACAAAAAACTACCTTACCATCAAACCAATCCCAACTTTAACAATCATGAATTACAGTCGAAATTACAATAACCATATTCACTTATAATTCTTTGAGAAGTCACTTACGTGAAATTGTGTTCTCATCGAATAAAATTGACGTTAACGAAGTGACCTCAATTGACCTTTTGCCCGAAATCATTCAATCACATACCAATTAAGCTTCCAAATTAAATACAACCTACTTACAACCTTTAAGCAACCAAAGATTGTATTTTTAATTTCGCAGGATTTAAAAGCAATGCGACCAAATTGAATGGTGTTTTTAATTAGATTTGGTTAAGTAAAAATGTTGGTTTTTAATTTAGTCGCATTCACTCCGTGGTACCTGTAACAAAAAATATTTTATTAAAAAACTGATGACGTCATGTTGACTTGTCAAAGATACTTCTTGAGTTTTTTTGTATGACTACTGTTATTCAATCTCTCAAGTGTTTGTAGTTAAGAGTTGATCGTACGCAATGAAATTATGTTATAAAATAAATATTTGTTATGGGTGTTGATGCTTAAAATGAGCACGGCAAAAAAGCTAGAATTTTTTAATAATTTCTGATGCCTTCGCGGTTATTACATGTGTATATTGGAATGAAACAACTATAACGGATTAACTCACATATTTTATCTTATTTGCTGAAGTTTCAAAAACTTTACTTCTTACTAAAGAAAAATAAGAAAAAAATAATTGAGACAGCAAAATTTTAAGATTTTAACTCAAGTCAGCTTCATTATTTATATATCGCTTCGCCCGGATCCCTATTTCTTTTTCAAAATATACTATAGCCTGTGTTACTCGGGTTGAACGTAGCTTCTCAACAGCTAAAGATTTATTCAAATCGGTCCAGTCGTTTAGGAGCCTATTCAATCCAAACAAACAAACTTTTCCTCTTTATTATATTAGTATAGAAGTATAGATACCTATATAAATTCTTGAAGCTTTGAATTCACATAGAGACATATTTCGGGTTGTGTCACTATTCTTTTAAAGTAGCAATATATTATATTTCTTGCCTACTCATACTTTTTAAGACAATTAACACCGTGTAATCGATTGCTACCCTTTAAGCCGCTATACCGATAAAAGTTGCAAAAGTGCTGAGTAAGGATGACAAGAGACTGCAGGTGGTAACTAAAACATTTTCAATCAGTACCAGGAAATGTTTCTTTTGACGTTGTTTCTTCTGTGTATTAATTTAAAATATTTTGAGTCGTATTGAAAAGTTGAATAGGTACTTTATGTTTGAATGAAAAAGTATGTAGGTAAGCTGTGACATAGGTCCTATCGAAAAATATATAGGTAATTAAGACCTTCACATAATATGCAGTATAATTGCTTTTTTTAAAGTACCTTTAATTTTTCTATATTTCTAAGTTTTGGTAGCTACTAACTCCGCTGGTGGTACAACAGTGCTACAGGAAGCGGCCCCACTCCGCACCAGACTTGATATTTTATTTAAAAGTTCTTTTAATCTATTCTCATCTACATTCTAATCTTTGGCAACTACTAACTCCTCTGGTGGTACAGCAAGCGGCCACGCGCCGCAACTAGCTCGCTATTTTATTTAATATCTATTTTTAACTACATTCTAATCTTTGGTAGCTACTGACTCCTCTGGTGTTACAATAGTGCTATACAAAGCTGCTACACGCCGCTTCCTTGCTTTTTTAAAAGTTCCTTTATTTTTTGTCTTTATTTCTAATCTTTGGCAGCTACTAACTCCTCTGGTGGTACAACAGTGCAGGAAGCGGCCCCACGCCGCGTCTGACTTGCACTTAGTAACATTACGGGCACTTTTTGTCGAGGGAAACTCGATGCGCTGTTAACGCAATTATACAGCCTTAATGAGGGTTGAGAAAACATGGCGGTGTTGCCAGTTACAAAAAACTGGTTTCAAGGAGAGATTAAAAAAATATTATAACACGTTTTTTAATTAGGTTAATTTCATATTTACCCTTGTTTACATACTGTTAGAGTTGCAAGGTCGCCTAAGCCGGACACGCCGGACACGCCGGACATTTGTAGAAAGGCCGGACACCCTACATTATTGAGAATTTTGTGTCTCAGTAAGTAAGTATAAATTTTCAGAATTTTTTAACAGAATTAATGAAAGAGGTGTTTTGTATTTTTTGAATTCATCCTTTAACTGTTAAGTTTTCGAAATGTCAGTACTTAAATAAAATAAAATAAAATATGTACGCGAGTAAAATCCGTCATAGTTGTTTCATTCCAATATGTAATAACCGCGAAAATAGAAATTAATACCTAATAGATCAGGTAACATCTAAAATGACCTAATAATCACGTTTAATTTACGTAATTTTGTGTACAAAAACAAATAAGAAATATAAATATTGTCCTCGGGGCCAAGCTCAGACTATATAAATAGCGAAGCCTAACTGAGCTAATATTTATATAAGCGAAGTGGTCACCAGATATGACGCGTCATAAATTACGAAGTGCTCATTGGAAAATAATATGACGTATTGGAATGAAACTATTAACGGATTTAACTCGGGTATTTTTATTTTATTTGCTGACGTTTCGGATTCTTTACAGTTTCCATAATCGTAGCACGACTGAGCTGACAATAGGTTAACGCAAGCTTTTTTTGCTGCTTTTATACATAACGGTTTTTAATTTTCAACAGCCTATGTCACTCGGGAGTAGTGTAGCTTTCCAACAGTGAAATATTGTTTCAAATCGGTCAAGCCGTTTTGGAGCCTATTCAATACAAACAAACAAACAAACCTTTCCTCTTTATAATATTAGTATACTTAGATGATACGGAACCCTACTTGGCCGGTTTTTCGTAACTCAATATTGTTTAAATAAGTTTCTTAAATCTACTTTATAAACAAACAAAATAATCTACTTGATAAAGAAACAGTGTCATAATCCCTACTAATATTATAAATGCGAAAGTAACTCTGTCTGTCTGTCTGTTACGCTTTCACGTTAAAACTACTGGACCGATTTGAATGAAATTTGGTACAAAGAAAGTGTGGAGCCTGAGAAAGGACATAGGCTACTTACTTTATAACCGATTGCAAAAAAGGAGGAGTTCCACGCGGACGAAGTCGCGGGCAGAAGCTAGTTATTCTATAATTTTCAACGATCCAATAAGGGCAATTCCATACTACTAGTACTTACAGAATTATAGCTAAAGCTTGCTTAAAATTCAACAATAGTCCACTAAAGGTCGTAAACCTCCGCGGCCTTGCTCGCCCTTCGATACCTTACACACAAACATACATACACTTGTTGTTCACTACTCTACAAGCGTATACTTGAGAATAATTGAAAAGAGACAGATATATACAATGAGTTAGAAAGAGACGCATAACATGCGCATACGCATTTGAGCTCGCTGGATTCGTAGAACAGTGACACAGATCAAAATGTGACGTTAATCTGTTTGAGATTCTAAACAGGTACATTTTGATTTGAATTCACATGGTGACACAATTCGTATTCTGTCACTATTATATTGAACCGGAAACCTTTCAAATTAAATTAGGCTTTAGTTACTGGACCAATACTTTTACGAATTACTTAACTTTTTTTATTCTAACTTTGCTATTGAATAGGTACCTACGTCGTTACAGATTAAAAACAAAATGTAATGATTAAGTATGTCGCTTTTTTATGTACTTAAGTGCTTTTTTTACTCCAAAACCATTTAACGGGCGTATTTTATTTTATTTGCGTTTCGAAAATTGAAAGCCAACTGAGATGACGATAGTCAACTAAAACAAAATACACAACTTAAATCCGTATAAGTACCTAAGTATATAGATGTTTCATTGCAATGTATACTAAAATTATAAAGAGGAAAACTTTGTTTGTTTGTAATGAATAGGCTCAAAAACTACTAAACCGTTTTTAAAAATTCTTTCACCATTTGAAAGCTACATTATCCACGAGTAACAAAGGCTATAGAATATATTGAAAAAAAAAATAGGAATCCGTGCGAAGCCAGGGCGAATGTCTAGTGTGTAATAAACGCGAAGGCATAAACATAAATCTATAAATATTTCCTCATTACACTCATTCTTCTCATTCACTATAAAAATAAAAAAAAAAGATGACTAACAATATAACTCTTAGGAATAAAAGATTTCTAACTTCAAATTTGAAGCATCAAAAATGATCATTGTCAGTAGTAAAACGAGGTTAAGCAAAATATAATTCTACTGGACAGTTACTCAAGTAGAATAGCGACACAATGTTAAACATGACAAGCACACGCGACCTGCGTGTGTTAACACACAGACAGACACGTGAGATGCATAGATATATAAAACGGTTTGTAAGGAATTCAAAACTTTAAAAAAGTTTTATTATATGATAGGCGATTGTAGCTACCGGGTTAACAAGCTAAATCCCTACTAATATTATAAATGCGAAAGTAACTCTGTCTGTCTGTCTGTCTGTTACGCTTTCACGCTAAAACTACTGGACCGATTTAAATGAAATTTGGTACATAGAAAGTCTGGAAAGTCTGAGAAAGGAAATAGAGTACTTTTTAACCGACTGCAAAAAAGTAGGAGTTTCACGCGGACGAAGTTGCGGGCAGAAGCTAGTAGTCGTATAAAAAGACAAGCTTTTTAACCCTGTTTTACCCAATTAAGGGGTGAACTTTCAAAAATCCTTAGTTATAAAAGGAACCTCTGTGCTGGTTTTCAAGTTTCTAACCCTTATAATTTAGGCCCTGTGTTGATATCAGTCAATAAGTCAGCTTTTTCTATACTAATATAATACAAAGGCAAGGTTTGCTTATTTGTTTGAAATGAATAGGCTCCTAAACGACTGGAACGATTTGAAAAACTATTTAACTGTTGGAAAGTTACACTATTCCCGAGCGACATAGGGATCCGGGCGAAGCCGGGGCGGACAGGTAGTCTATTATATAATATTATGTATACAGTTTGGTACTTGTCTAGGGTTTAAAATGCTTATAAGAATAATGTGTTTTATGATACAAACAGGAAAAAAACTTTAATTTTGTTAAATAAATAAGTGTAAAAATAAATCATACGAAATTTGCATTTGTAATATTCACTTAAAGTTTTGAATTGAAATAACTATTTAAGATAATTATATATCTTCAACAGTACAGTAGGCTGTTATCATATATTATCACTTCATATCACCTTATAATTAAACATATATACAACGGAACCTTGTCTGTCTGTGCAAACAAAGGTATTCTTGTATATTTTATAATGAAGCTTGTTGAAGTGTTGACATGAGTTTTTGTTAGTCATCGTCTTAAAATAAATAGACTTAATAATTTCTGATGCCTTCGCGGTTATTTCACATTGGAATGAAACAACTATAAACGGATATGGAAAGTTTCACAGTTCCCATATTCGTAGCACGACTGAGCTGACAATAGTCTTATGCTAAAGTTTATACAGTTATACAAACTCAATTTTGTCAAAACATCAAAAAAAACTCAACTTTAATCCTTTTTAAATATGTACCTACCTAATTATTTTATTCTAGTATGTGTCTAATTTTGAAAAAAACCCTATAAAATCGTAATAATTAGCTTGAAAATAGCAAAAACCTAAACCAGAAATACCTAATAAGACATCAATGTAATTTCTCTATCACATAATCACGTGTAGCCGTCACGGGCTGATGTACAGTCAGCCATTAATAACTATCGTGATTAGATTACTTGTGGGCGGCGCTGACTGTACTCTATGATTAAGTAGTTATTCCTGGAATCTAACCGCTTATATACCCTTTTTAAGGGTAAATATTTATTTAAACTTTATTGTAAAATTCATAAGTGAACTTATTGTCTTGAAATTCTCTACCAGGCACCCTTAGAGCAGATAAGGTTTATATGTACCTATGTATAATATAGGTACTTATACATATACCTATATAATACTAGCGGCCCGCCCCGGATTTACCCGGAACCCGAATTCTTTATAGCCATTGTCACTCAGGTATAGTGTTGTTTTCAAATAGTGAAAAGAATATTTCAAATCGGTCCAGTCTTTTAGGAGCCTATTCAATCCAAACAAACAAACAAACTTTTCCTCTTTATTATATTAGTATAGATAGCAGTGTACAGTGGTTTTGTTGCCCTAGATATGAAAATGATTTTGGGTCTATTTATGCCCACAATTCCTGAAACTATTTTTTTAGGATTTGTGATCTGAACAACTGTGGACGTCACAGGTTGATATAATGATGAAAAACTTTAAAGTCAGATAATTGAATACGTTGATGACATAATTGTCATATTTTATAGAGTAAGTAGAAATTCCCGCAGTATGTGTACGATGTCACAGATTGAGAGACAAGCTATATCAATTGGAATGAATCAACTTTAACAGATATATTTCTAATGGCTTCGCGGTCAATAAACATAAATAGAATAAAATATGCGAGCTAAGTCCGTTATAGTTATTTTAATTCCAACTTTAACGGATTTAACTCGCGTTTACTTTAGTTAGACTATCTCAGCTCAGACGCCGCGCCAAATAAATCCGTTATTAAAATAAAATTATTTTAATATCCTCCGGCCAGAAAGCGCCAACTTTCTGGCCGCTGCGCTTAATGAAATTGCCGCTTTTTGGCTTCGTCGAACAGAAAAATAGTATACTGACCTCGGCCAGTAAAATAAAAAAGCCTTAGGTTACATTTTTGTCAACCTCGGCTTCGCCTCGGACGACAATTACGTCATGTGACCTGAGACATTTTTTATTTTACTAGCCTGGCCTAATTCTTCAGATGAAATCCTCTGGCATACAATAAGCGCAAAAATTTTTAAGAACGTATAGACGTGTGTGTGCGTGTGTGTATATTGCTGTAGGTGTGTTTGTTACTGTCTTACGCAAAAACTAGTAAAACCGATATTGATGAAACTTTACAATAATATAACTTTCACATCAGAATAACATATAAGCTATATTTTATAATGATATTGTGTAAAGTAATCATCATGCGTAGACGAAATCCCGGGTAGATGTTAGTACTAATCTAAAATAACTAGCTGCCCGCCCCGGCTTCGCACGGATCCCTTTTTTTTATAGTCTATGTCACTCGGGAATAGTGTAGCTTCCCAACAGTGAAAGAAATTTTCAAATCGGTCTAGTCGTTTTGTAGCCTATTTAACCCAAACAAACAAACCTTTCCTCTTTATTATATTAGTATAGACTATACTCTATACTATACTCTATAGTACCTATAGATAAAGAATAATATACCCATAGTAAGTGAAATAACAATAGTGAACTAGCTTTTCTTACAGGCTTTGCTCGCGTCATTAAAGCCCGCAATTTAACTACAAATTACACGAAGCGATGCACATTTAATGCATATTTTAATGCACTCAATAAATCCAGCGCGGTTTCATATCAGTAATAATATTGTATAACATACAACCATTAATAGCACGTAATAACTTGAAACTAACTTTGTAGGTAGGTAATTGCAGTTCAGATATTATAAAATAATTTGTAGTTTTTTTTGCATTTTTATTCAATACCAGACTTACAGTTCCATGGGGTACAGTAGGAGAGCAACATGACAAGTTTTGGGCTTGCCTCAAATATCTATCCAAAAATTGGTGCCAACTCTCAGACTATTACATATTTACCTAGCAATTATATTTTCACGACTTTATTAGAAAAGTGTGACGTCACAAAATATTTTGTTAGTCCATTTAAGACTCTAAGTCTGCATATTTAAGTTTGAATTCATGTGATACACATTTCGAGTTGTCACACTTTTCTAGTAAAGGAGCAATATATGAAATTAACGCGAGATAACAAAACGTCATTGAAAATTTACACTTCTCTTTATCAACGGGAAACATAAACATCTTTTGAGTATTAAAATCTTAACATCCTTCCGTGGTTACAATTTGATTAATTCAATCGCAATAAAACACTACAAATCACAGGATTCCATGAAGTAATCTTTACTCTTCGTTAACACAAAACGCAATTAACGTTAACAATCGTTAACACCTATTTCCTTACCGTAACTGGCAACTGCGTTAAATTTTAATTCTATATTCTGACAACCCTTTTTATTTAGCTATTTCGCTTTCACAGCAATGTGTTTCTATAAGTGTTTATGGCGGGGAGATTCCAGGATTTCTTTCACAAGGCCTCCAATAAAGAGATTTTTGGTCTCGTTTAATATAATTTTATTCCAAAATCTATACTTCTATACTAATATTATGAAGCTGAAAAGTTTGTTTGTTTGTTTGTTTGAACGCGCTAATCTCAGGAACTACTGGTTCGAATTCAAAAATTCTTTTTTTGTTGGATAGAGAATTTATCGAGGAAGGCTTTAGGCTATATAACATCACGCTGCGACCAATAGGAGCGAAGAAACAGTGGTAAATGTGTAAAAAACGGGGAAAATATGAAGCCTTATGAAGAATTGCTATTCCACGGGGACGAAATCGCGGGCACAGCTAGTAAGTAATAAGGGTCCCTAGACAAGTGCCCAACGTTCAACGTTAACGTTAAACGTTAGCACCAAAATGTATGGGATTTGACATTTGTGACGTACGTGACAGTCGTTCGCGGATGTCAAATCACATACATTTTGGTGCTAACGTTTAACGTTAACGTTGAACGTTGGGCACTTGTCTAGCCCCCAAGGATTGCATCGATTTGGACTGATACAATGTTCGGTTAATTAAAGAAAGGTGTGCTATGGTATCTACGAGTCTCCGGTAGTAGAGCTGCGCCCCCCCACACCCATTTTTGGTATTAGCTGTTGTCGCTCTGCGCCGCTAGATGGCATCGCAAACATGCCCAGGGCCTTGGGAACACCAGCTTCTCAAAGTGTGAATGTTCTGTTAGACTTCTGCCTGCACTGGCAGCGGACATATCTTAGAAAACGCCCTTAAAGGCCTGCCGACGTCTGGATGTCAACAACTCGTGAAATGCCGTCCTTGCCTGGTAACAGAGCTACCACCCTAACCAAACGCCATTTGAGGGGTATAAACATCCGTTTTCAGAGATGGTAAGCAACCAGAGCGCAGTACGTCGGTGACCCGTTCACATATATTTGGTTGTACTTATCATCATGACTTGTGATCAGATCACCCACGTAAAAATCTTCAATTATGTCACGAGAAACCTCATCAGTACGTTCAGGTGCCAATTATTTTAAATATCTAATACTTAAACACGGGGCGGATGCTGTACCATAAGTCACCGTGTTTAATTGATAAATTAAAAGAGGCTCCGTTGGGTTGTCATGCCAAAAAATGAGCTGTTAGTTTCGTTAATCGGGCTGTATTAATATTTGCCGATACATTTTCTCCACGTCGGCGCGCGCATACTATGCGCATGGCGAGGCGATTGTCAGCGACACACTGCGTGGTTCTCGTGAACAGCTGTTCCCAAACCCGCTCGTCGTGTGTAAGTCCGTCACCTACTGTAGGTACCTCTTCAAGCTCCCAGAAT